>CAUYUJ010007779.1:175000-207500 GCA_963575745.1 Prorocentrum cordatum
CATCAGCATCGTAAGTATCACCATCACCAGCATCACGAGCATCACAGCAGCATCATCAGATCATCAGCATCACCATCCTCAGCAACATCATCATCATCAGCATGATCATCAGCATCACCAGCATCATCATCATCACCCTCATCATCTTCATCATCCTCATCATCAGCATCATCATGATCAGCATCAGCATCATCATCGTTATCATCAAAACTATAATCAATATCACCATCAACGACAACATCATCCCGCCCCCTTCTCAACCGTCCTTCCCAGTCTCCGTCCCTACTTTATCAACCCTGACCCCTCATCCTCATCCATCATCACCCCTGTCCCTCCTCCTCCTCCACCTCCTTTTCCTCATCCGCATCCTCCCTCGGCTATTCCTGACCCGAGCACGGGGCACGCGACGTTGCCGCGTCAGCTGGCCGCGGTTCGAATACCCTCAACCGCGCAATCAGACACGCCAGTCGACTTGCCAGCTGGGCCACGGGTTAGGCGGCCCTCTTTCAGCAATAGGGTGCGTCGCGATATCGCGCGCGTAGAGTACTCGCGTCGAGACATCCACATGTATATTCCAAACTGAACAGAGAACGGCTGCATTCCCATAACCAATATTACCTATACGATCACCCTGCGGGTGAGAAGGAGGTTTTGGGGGGGGAGAGGGGGGGGGGGAAACAACATCTGACTCAATCGATCTCACTATCGATCTCACTCAACGGGCCACCACGGGACACCACAGGACACCTCGGGACACTCGTCAATCTCACTATCGATCTCACTATCGATCTCACTCAACGGGACACCACGAGACACCACGAGCCACCACGGGACACCACGGGACACCGCGGGACACCTCTCGATCTCACGATCGGTCTCACCCGATCCCACGATCGATCTGACTCAACGGGACACCACGGGACACCACGGCCACGGGACACCTCGGGACACCACATCGATCTCACTATCGATCTCACTATCGATCTCACTCAACGGGACACCACGGGACACCACGGGACACCCGTCGATCTCACTATCGATCTCACTATCGATCTCACTCAACGGGACACCACGGGACACCGCGGGACACCGCTCGATCTCACTATCGGTCTCACTATCGATCTCACTGTTTGGAACACCACGGGACACCAAAGAACACCTCGGGACACCACATCGATCCCAGGATCGATCTCAATATCGATCTCACGATCGATCTCACTATCGATCTCACTCAACGGGACACCACGGGACACCACGGAACGCCACGGGACACCACGGGACACCGCGGGACACCGCTTGGGCCACCACTGGACGGACGGACGGACGGACGGACGGGGGAGCAACATTTCTCTTGACTTCGCCCTAGCACCCCGGGACACCACAGGACACCACGGGACACCGCGGGACACCGCTAGGGCCACCGCTGGACGGACGGACGGACGGACGGACGGCGGAGCAACATTTGTCTAGACTTCGCCCAAGCAACGGCGCGTTCATTCCTCTTGCGCGCCCACACAGCTTCGCTTTGCCCGCACGCACAACACGAACGAAACGAAACGATTTCCCTGTTGGGGGTCTCCGTTCCACTGCGATCTCACCCCCAACCTCCGATCACCACCACCACCACCACCACTACCGCCAGCGCCACCATCACCGTCATCATCACCTCCTCCTCCTCATCATCAGCATCATCACCATCATCATCATCATCATCATCATCATCATCATCATCAGCATCATCATCAACAACAGCATCAGCATCAGCGTCAGCATCATCATCGTCGTCATCATCATCATCACCACCACCACCACCATCATCATCATCAGCGACATCATCATCAGGCAGCATCAGCATCATCATCAGCATCAGCATCTTCATCAGCATGATCATCATCATCATCATCATCATCATCAGCAGCATCATCATCATCAGCATCATCATCATCATCATCATCGGCATCATCCTCATCATCAGCATCATGATCATCATCATCAGCATCATCATAATCAGTGCCACCATCATCATCAGCAGCATCACCATCAGCATCATCAGCATGATCCTCCTCATCATCGGCATCACCACCATCATCATCATCAGCAGCATAAGCATCAGCATCAGCATCAGCATCAGCATCAGCACCATCATCATCATCAGCATCATGCTAATCAGCGACTGCATCAGCATCAGCAGCATCATCATCCTCATCCTCATCATCACCACCGTCATCATCGTTAGTGGCATCTTCATCACCATGACCACGGCCATCATTATCAGCATCATCACGCACATCATACTATCAGCATCATCAGCACCATCATCATTATCATCCGAATCATTATCATCATGGTCATCATAGTCATCAACATCGTCATCGTCATCATCAGCAGCATCAGCATCAGCAACTTCATCACCATCATCGACTGCATCAGCATCAACGTCATCATCAGCAACTGTATCATCATCATCATCATCATCATCATCATCATCATCATCATCATCATGATCATCATCAGCAGCATCATCATCATCATCATCAGTATCAGCAGCACCAGCAGCAGCATCATCATCGACAGTATCATCATCAACATCATCATCATCATCATCATCATCATCATCATCATCATCATCATCATCATCATCATCATCGCCATCGTCATCGTCATCGTCATCGTCATCGTCAGCAGCAGCATCCGCATCAGCATCAGCATCAGCATCGGCATCAACATCAGCATCAGCGCCATGACCTGGCCCGGTGGAGGTACTACGGCCCTGTGGGGACGTGGAGCGGGATGCTGATCAAGAAAATGACGAGACTCAGTCTGAAATGTGACACGAGCTCCCGCTGCAAACATCCCACGAAAACAGGACCCTCTAAACTCAGGACAGGACCGTCAAAAAGTGTCGGCAAACCCGAGTTCCGGCGAACTCCAGTCGTACGTTTCCCATCTTCAGGGCTCCAATCGGGCTCCACATCGAACCACATATCCGTATCCGCGGCCTCGTGGGCTGGGCCCCTGGGCCGCGACGCCGCGGATCCGTGGCGTTTCCTCGCGGATGCCCCGCGCGGAACGTATCCGTACGACCGCGTCTCCGCGGGATCCCGCCCCAGAATGCAGACCGCGAGGGTGCGGATACGGATGTTTGCGTCGCACGTGACCCTGAGGGCCCTCCCCCTCCTCCACCTCCTCCTCCTCCGGCTGAAAAGAGAGGAAAGCGGGCAAGACGCGAGCAAGGGACAAGAAAGGGCGGACAAGAAGCGAAGGGGAGAGGAAGAGGACAGTCCGTCAACGACTCCAGTGGCTCCTCCTCCTCCTCCTCCTCCTCCTCCTCCTCCTCCTCCTCCTCCTCCTCCTCCTCCTCCTCCTCCTCCTCCTCCTCCTCCTCCTCCTCCTCCTCCTCCTCCCCCAGGAGGAGGCGGACGCGCCGGGCGCCCAGGCTCCGGGTCGGGCCACAGGCTGAAGTCCCTGCAGGTCGTGTTGGGGAGCGGCGGGGGCGGGGCGATGGTCGGCGCGGGCGTCGGCCCCACCGTCTGCGGGCGAGGGGAGGCGCGGGCTCCGGCCCCGCGGGGGCCTGGAAGGGGGAGCAGGGGCTCCTCGAACCTCCTCCCCCCCCCCTTGCATCCTCCTCCCCCTTGCATCCTCCTCCTCCTCCTCCTCCTCCTCCTCCTCCTCCTCCGCCTCCTCCATCTCCATCTCCCTCTTCCCTTCTCCCTGTCCCCTTCTCCTCGATCCTGCTCATGGTCCTTCGAGTCCTCTCCCTTCTGAATAACTCGTCCCTGTCGCACCCCGAGGCCAGTCGGAAGGGCGGACCGGGCCTTTCGCCTTAGTTTTTCTTACCATGTATAATCCTGAAGCTTAAAGTTGGCAAAAGTTTCACCGATGGAGGGCGGGCCGCTTCCAAAATGTGTTTCTCTCCTTAGCGTCTCGCAGATTCGTCTGAAAAATGTGAAAGAACTTCATGGATGGAGGGCGGTCGTTTTCAAAGTGCGGCTCTCGCCTCAGTGCCGCGTATATTCATTTTGAAAAACTGCAAGAGGTTCACGAATTGAGGAAGAGTCGTGTTCAAAATGCGGTTCTCGCCTTAGCGCCGCGCACACTCGTCTTAAAAACTGCACGAGCTTCAGGAATGGAGGGCGGGTCGTGTTGAAAAAGGCGGCTCTCGCCTTAGCACCGTGTTCAACCGTCTGAAATAATGCACACAAGTTTCACGAATTGAGGGCGGGTCGTTTACACAATGTGGCTCTCGCCTTAGCGCCGCGCACATTCGTCTTAATAACTTGCAAGAGCTTCACGGGTTGAGGGCGGCTGCTTTTCAAAAAGTGGATCTAGTCTTAGCGCCGCAAACCAGGAATGTTGTTTTGGCACGATTCGGGATCGTTTAGGCACGATAAAGGATCGTTTAGATACAACATTCAAATTGATACCTGGCGTTGCAGTTCCGAGAATTGGGTTTCGGCACGCTGCAGGATCTTCCAACGGTTGTCTTCGAACGGGGCACTTCCCTGGGTGGAACTGAATACTTGTAGTGACCCATGAAGGGGAAGCTTGGAGGGAGAGTTTATCCCAACATCGGTGATGAGTCTTGGGTTTACACTGATCGTCGTCGTCGTCGTCCTCCTCCTTCTCCTCCTCCTCCTCTTCCTGCTGCCCTGACATGGTTCGCCGAGCTGCGGCAGTTTTCGTGCGAAGGTGGGCACCTGTTTGCGTGAGCCAGCGTCTGCACGGCAAGAAAGGGCTGGACACACGCCCTGTTCCTGGCCCAGGCCCGACCCCGACCCCCCACCACGCGTCAATCCGGCTCAACACCCTCACGCCCTGGAGCCTTTCTTCTTGGCGCCACCCGACACTTCCCGGCCCGGACCCGACCCCGACCACCCCCCGCGCCTCCACGTGGCCCGATCCACACCCCCCACCTGACAACTCCTGGCCCAGACCCGACCCCGACCCCCCACCACGCCTCCACGTGCCCCGATCCCCCCAAGTCCAATGATCTCTGCAGTGTTTGGAGCCCACAACCTGGCAATTTTTGGCCTGGACCCGAACCCGACCCCCACCATGCCTCCACAGTGCCTGGCCCCCATCACGCCCTCGAGCCTCCGAGCGCCACCCGACAATGTCTGGTCCATACCCGACCCTGCTCCCCCACCACTCTTCCGCCTGGCCCGCCCCAATCACCCCCTGGTGCATGTCGTGACCCGCCGCCCTGCACCGCGCTGGCCTGGACCCGACCCCGACCCCCCACCACGCCTCCACCTGACCCGATCCCTCACGCCCTGGGACCCCTGCGCTTGGGACCCTACCCAGACTCCAGACCCGACCCCGACCCCCTACCACGCCTCCACTTGGCCCGACCCCCCCAATGCCTGGGATTTTTGTTGTGCGGATCCTCGCTCGACAACTGGACCCGACCCCGACGCCCCCCCCCAACACGCTTCCACCTGGCCCGACGCCCTCGCGTCATGGGATTTCCGTTCGTGGCACCCACCACCTGACAATTCCTAACGTGGACCCGACACCAACCCCCACCACGCCTCCACCAGGCCCGACGCCTCACGCCTCATCTCTGCGCTCGGGACCCACCACCCGACAATTTCTGGCCAAGACCCGACCCCGACCCCCCACCACGCGTCCATCTGGCCCGATCCCTTGGCGCCCTGGGTTTCTGTTCTTGGGACCCACCACCCGACAATTCCCGGCCCGGACCCAACCTCAACCCCCCGCCGCGCCTCCGTCTGGCCCGACCCACTCACGCCCTGAGACCTTTGTTCTTAGAACCCCTCGCTCGACAATTCCCGGCCAGGACCCGACCCCGACCCCCAACCACGGCTCCACCTGGCCCGACACGCATCGCGCCCTGGGACCTCCGTGCTTGGGATGTTAACCACCCGAGAATTCCTGGCCCGGATCCGACCCCGACACCCCCCCACGCCCCCACATGGCCCGACCCGTATCACGCCCTGGGACCTGTTCTTGCAATGATCTCCCCACCCGACTAGTCCCAGCACGGAACCAGCCCCGACCCTCCAACAAATCGACCTGGACCCTCCAGCATGTCGTCACCACTCCTCCACTTTGCCCGACCCCCGCACGCACAATGAAGCATATCCTTGGGACCCACCACCTGGCCCAGGACCGTCCCCGACCCTCCACCGAGCCTCCACCTGACACGACCCCCTCGATCACGCCTTGGTACCTTTGTTCTTTGGACACACCACCCAACAATCGGCGGCCCGGACCCGATCCTCCCTACCCCCCACCACGCCTCAACATAGCCCAGCCCCCCGCGCCCTGTGTTGTCCGCTCTTGAGCCTTATCCCAGACCCGACCCCGACCCTCCACCACGCCTCCACCTGGCCGACCCCCCCCGCGCTATTGGACCTTTGTTTTGGGGGCCCACCACATGACAACTCCTGGCCGTAGTACCTCCGCTCATGGGGCCCAAAAACCGACCACCTCGTGCCCTCTCTCAACACTACCTGGAAAGGAACCGACCAGCGCCCGGGGCCGCGGCCCGGCACGCCCACCCCCTGTTCCTGCCTTTTTGGGATTCCCCACTCGACAATTCCTGACCCGACGCCATCCAACGCCACCGTCCGCGCCCCGGCATCCCCACTCCCTGGCCGTCTGTTTCATGGGACCCCCCCACTCAACATTGCCTTGCCCGACACCAACCAAGGCCGTGCCCCCGCGCCCCGGCGCGCCCGCCCCCCGGCCCACTGATTCCTGGGATCCTTCACTCAGCAGTTCCTGGCCCGAAACCGACCAGCGCCCCCCCCCGCGCCCCGGCGCCCCCACCCCCCGCCCCTCTACTTCTCGGGGCCCCCCACTCGACAAGTACCGGCCCGGCCCAGAACCGAACGGCGTCCCGCCCCCCCCGCAGACCTCGACAGAGTTCCCCGCGGATCCCAGAGGGCCCATCAAGCCGTAACGAGGCGCCCCGCAAAACCCTGCGGCCCAAATCGCAGACCACGCCCCCAGCGCAACCGCATCCATAGTCCATTCTCCGTGGATCTGAAGACGGCGCCGGGGGGGAGCGATCAAACGACTTGCGCCGATTTGAGCGCAAATCATTGCTGCGACGCGAGCCGATGCCCGCGTGAAACGGGACCCGTCGCTGATCCGCGCGCCTTGACTCACCCCTCCGCTTCCTCGAACGGCATCGGCCGACCCCTGCCGCCCCAGAATCTGGCAGCTGCCAGCCCGCACCAGAAGAAAAGTGCGAATTGCGCGCGCGCCGACCCTGCCCAGTCCGCGCGCAACGACGCCCATCTGCCGCCGCCGCGCGGCATCCAGGCCGAGGCGTGAGGCGGCGGCTGGGTCGACCAGAAAGCAGACCAGAAGGAATTGTCCCTCCCCCCTCCCTTCCCGCCCCCGCACTCCCCCTCCCTGTCGTTGCCTCTTTAGCCTTTGACTGTGCTCGCGCGACACACCCATCGTTGCTCTCTACTGTCCGCCCTGCCCAGGCCCACCCCGAGCCAGGGATCGGCGCCGCGCGCCATCCCGCCTGAGCCCGGGAGAGCGTGCGTGAAAAAATAAGAGTACGAACGCCGCCCAGGGAAGCCCATCAGCGCGTCGCCGCGGAAGGAAGAAGCACGTCTTCGGACAAAAGCAACGGAATAACGCGCCGACGGACTCCCAGCGGCTGGCACGTCATTGGCCCCGTTTCTTCCCTCCCCGCATCTGCACAGATCCCGGTCGCGGAAGGCACCGCCAGGATCGGTGCAGATGCCCAGTTCTTAGAACACCAAGTCGAATCCCCCTGGAGCAACTCGCTCCACTCGTGCGTCGTCGCCGCATCGAGCGCCCGTCGATTGGAGCCGAACTTGACTCGAGCTGGAGTCGAGCTAGTCGAATTAGGCGCCCCCAAGGAGCGCGCCCATACTTTGGGGGCGGCTGAGAAAATCGGATCCCGGACCCCTCCAGGGGCCCGGAACCAGCCCCCCTTCCTCAGCTCTTCCTTAGCCAAGATACTGGATCCACAGACAAATCGCAATACCAAAAAATGCGGCTTCTCTTCCTTCTCCACTGAAACGCACCGACCTGCGCTGAACGACATGCAAGATTAGCTCCGACACCACCGCCCGCCCCGAATCGTGCCTCGCGCGTTGACGCTGCAGTGCGCAACGCGGACGGACTACGCGCTGTCCTTGTAGGGCGACGCAATCTATACATATCCACTGCTCCCTGGCCAGGCCCATCCTGAACACAGCAGCTGTGTATACGCCACGCCCTCCTGGTTTGGCCAGGAGGGCGTATACACAGCTCCTGGGTTCAGGATGGGCCTGGCCAGGGAGCAGTGGATATGTATAGATTGCGTCGCCCGATCCTTGGTGAGTCGCAAACTTGTTGCGCGTGCGTCATCCCCCCCGCGCGCGTGCAAGCGGCGCGCGCCGGGTCCATCTCGCGCCGCCGGCAAGCGCGCGCGCCTGCCCCGGCGCGCGTGCGCGCCTCGCGCCTCGCCTGCAGCGGAGGCGCGCGCGGCGGCATCGGCGCGCGCCAATCCCGCCGCGCGCCATCCGCGCGCGCAAGCATCAATGCGCGCGCGGAATTCCAGCGCAGGCGCGAGCCTTCCAGGCGCGCGGAACGCGCGACGACAAATCGCCCGAACAAACCGCGCAACAAATTCACCCGTGGTCAGCATTGCCTCTGAATTTACGATGCGAACGGCGCTTCCGTAATTGATGTTGCACGTTTTCCAACAAATTGAATCCTCGCCACTTCGAGTTTTGTCGCGGCTCTGCGCCAACGGCGGATTTTGTCGTCCGCCGCCGATTTTTGGTCGTTCGCAATCGTGTTTGCTGGTCGTCTGGAAATATCGTCGGCAGTTTTTGTCGTCGGCCATTTATAATTTTGTCGTTGGCCCATTGTGCTGGTCGTCTTTTCTTTGCCGTCTTCTCGGTGCCCCGCATTGTCGGATTTTTACTCGGGCTCGTCGACATTTGAGGGGTCCTTCGCGGCCGGATCCATCGTCCATACCTCTCTCGCTTCGCGCGTCCCCAGCACCCCGTCTGGAATCGATACCCCGGCGTTGCTCAAGGAAGTTCGATTCTTGGTCCTCGCCCACCCGCTTAAGAGACCGCGCATAACCACTGGGGAGGGGCTTCACGCTAACAGCGCTTGAGACGCGTGACGGGCGCGGCGGCTTCATTCGTAAAAAAACAGACCCATTCAATACATGTGTTGTGTCGTTCGTCGTTTTGTGATCCTATGGGAACTGAGGAAGTGACCTTTCTGGTCGCAAAAACCACTGCTGGGCCACCCCAGACCCCGAACTGAGTGCAAGACCCTCGTGCCAGCTGAATCACGAGGCAGTCCACGAGTGCCGAGCGGTTACCAGGGAGCAAGAATTCTCAAAGGCGGAGAGCCAAACGTAAGAGTACCCCTGGAAGGCGAAGGCTGTTCTGGACCGTCGTGCCAGCTGCTCAGACCAGATCCCCAGCCGGCTTCAACTCTGCCTAAGGAAGAAGAGAAGGAGGAGGAGGAGGACGACGAGGACGAGGACGAGGAGGGTAGGATTCATCAACGATGTTACGGTAAACCCTCCCCCCAAGTTCCCTTTCCATAGGCTCCTTTAAGGATATATCTTCACTGCGCGAAGAGGCCCGTTGGAAGGCAACCGTCTGAATCAACGTAACTGTCGCAATCGCCACGACGACTCAGGATGAAAAACCCGTACGGAGCAATGAACACCCCACGGGCCCACTTTGGGGTCGGCGGCAGAGGCGGCAGCCTTGAAATATAGTTTGAATATCGCGTTGCAGGAGCATGCGCCGGAATGCCCAAGTTGGTCCAGAAGCAACAATGTAGCCCGACCAAGGGGCATGCGAAGGAGGCATCGCCCTGCAAACCACGCCTGGGAACGGCTAGGTCAGGTTTTCCAACTGGATGGTGAGAAAGAGAACGGGCAGGAAGGGAGGGTGGGAGAACGGGAGAGAGGAGCACGCTGGTCAACAACAAGGCGGTTCTCCGCACACGAGCACCCCTGCGCTCAGCTGCGGGCCACCTCCGCGCACCGACGGGAGCGCGCGGGCGCGAACCAAAACGAGCGCAGCCCAACATCGTCAGAGCGCCCCCGCTGGGCCTCCCTTCCCTTCGGACGGGGCGCGCCTCGATGTTCGCGCAGCCGCAAATCATGCTGTGGGAGTTCGGCTGGATCAGCTTCATGTTGTCCGTGCAGGTCACCTCCTTTTGGCGCCGCGCAGAAGTGCGCGGGGCGAGGAGGAGCGAACGTCCACGGCCCCACCCCGCTGCTCAGAAGCCGTGTCCAGGGGGACGGCCTTCTGAGAAGGCCCCCCCGCACTCCGCTTCTTGGAAGCGCGCTGGTCCGCCGAGAAACCTCCTCCCAAAAGGCGCCGACCGCTGCCGAGAGGCCCCCCCCCAATGCCTTCTCAGAGGCTGCCTCCCTCGCCCACCCCTCGACCAACATGCCGCAGAGGCAGCCCCTGCCCCCGTCCACGAGCGGCGAAGATGCATCCGCACCCGCGCCCTCGCGGCCTGGACTCTGGGGCGCGATGCCGCGAATACGCGGTCTGCGCGGAGCCTCCGCGAAAAAACGCATCATGTCCGCGGGTCGGAGACGCCTTGGCCCAGGCCAAGGCAAGCCCCGGAGAGTCAAGCTCTGCAGGATCCTGCAAGATTCTGCGCGCAAGCCCGGTTCAGTGTACCCCTGTCTCGGCAGGATCCTGCAAGACCTGGCGCTCTGGCTGGCCCCGTTTGCACTGAGCCCCGTCCCTTCCAGCTCGAGCGGGGTTGCGACCCAAGGTCCCAGCCCGCGAGGCCGCGGATCCTTCAATGTGCTCCCAGCTTGTCGCGCCGTTGGGGGGCCTCTGGGGCCCTCTGGCCCCATGAGGGGTGCTCCGCCAGGGGTCGCCAGAAGTGCATGGGTCGGGCGTTGGTGGAAGGTGATCCCAGCTGTTCGCGCCATCGGGGGGCCTCTGGGGCCCCCTGATTCTCTGGAAGCCAACTCTGCATACATGGGAAAGCTGGGGTCACTTTGGGACAGGGCCACTTCTTGGGCCAGGGCACCTGGGGGTCCCAGAAGCCCCCAAAGGCTCCTGCAGGCCAAAAAGGCCTCTGTGCCCACCCCCTGACGACAACAGCGACGACGACGACGACGACGACGACGACGACGCCGACGACGACGACGACGACGACGACGACGACGACGGCGGCTGCGGCGGCGGCGACAGCGACGGCGACGACGCCCACCAGGCCCCGACGACGACAGCGACAAGGACAACGACGACGACGACGATTCTTGAGACGAAGACAAGACGCGGACATATGCGGATGATGATAAATCGGGGATATCTGAGAGGTGGCGGGTACGGATGATGCATCGGGTGCAGCGGCCGATTCAGAGCGAGCTGTCCGCAGCGCTCTGATAGCGTTCTAGAACGCTCTGGAGCAAATTATACCCATCCGAGGGCTGCCAGCAGCGGCAGGCACTACACGCGTTCGTCAAGGAGCCTCGTCGAAAGCATGGGCAACCAGAGCCTCTGGATAAATGTACCCGCCAGTCAAAAGAAGCAAGTACGTGGAAGCATGAAGTAGGAAGGCGGGTCGCGTAGGTTGGGTTCGTGTTCAACAAATGACCCTGACGATGTACTCAACCCTTGCGCAACGCATGGCCACAATGTCTGGAAAGAGTTTAGAGCAAGTGGTAACGCGGCAAAGAGTAATATGTTGTCCGAACCGCATTAAAGGGGATCGCGAGGTGCGCGAGTCGTGGGACACCAGTCAATGGGCAAGGGCTTGAGCGAGTGATTCCTTAGGTCCCTAAGTCAAGAATAAAGCGGGGCGAGGACAAAGAGGAGAAAGCGGGCAGGAAGCTTGAACGTCAGCGGGGCAGCGCAGCACCGCACTAAGCTGTCCCCCATCAGCAACCCTCGACCATGGCGACTGTTTTGCCAATCGCAGCCCTCCAGAGATGGCGAGGCCCCGCTCTGATATGACTCTGCCCTCCCCCACCTTGAACAGCCCTCGAGAGTGGCGACAGCTTCGAAGTTTGCAGCACCCCAAGGGTGGCGAGGTTCTGCTCCGATCTGCGCAACACTGCAGGAAGCTCCCCCCCAGCAGCCCTCGAAAATGGCGACCGTTCCGCAGATCGCAGACCCCCAGGGACGGCGAGGTCCAATCTGGATCTGCGGCGAATGCCCACTATGCTGGTTCCCCCACGCAGCCCTCGGATTGCAAGGTCTAATCTGAATATGCGGCGAATGCCCACCATGCTGCCCCCCCCTCCCCCAGCATCCCTCGAAAGTGGCGACGGTTCCCCAGATATCAGCCCCCAATGGATGGCGAGGTTTACTATGGATCTGCGGCGGGTACCCGCCATGCTGCCCCCCCCCCCCCAACAATCCTCGGAAGCGGCGACAGTTTCGCAGATCTCACTCCCCCAGGGATGGCGAGGCTGAAATATGCGGCGACAGTTTCGCAGGTCGCAACCCCCAGGGATGGCGAAGTAAAATCTGAATCTGCGGCGGCTAGCCACTATGCTGCCCCCCAACACCCTCGGAAGTGGCGAAAGTTTCGCAGATCGCAACCTCCCAGGGGTGGCGAAGTCAAATCTGAATCTGCGGCGGAGAGTACACTCTATGATGCCTCCCACGCAGCCCTCGAAAGTGGCGAAGGTTTCGCAGATCGCAGCCCCCCCCAGGGACGGCGAGGTCTAATCTGAATATGCGGCGCTATGCTGCCCCCCTCCCCCCCCCCAGCAGCCCTCGAAAGTGGCGAAGGTTTCGCAGATCGCAGCCCCCCCCAGGGACGGCGAGGTCTAATCTGAATATGCGGCGCTATGCTGCCCCCTTGCCCCCAGCAGCCCTCGAAAGTGGCGACAGTTTCGCAGATCGCAGCCACCCAGGGATGGCGAGGTCTAATCTGAATATGCGGCGGGTACCCACTATGCTGGCCCCCACGCAGCCCTCGAAAGTGGCGACCGTTCTGCAGATCGCAGCCCCCCAGGGATGGTGATGTTAGAGGCGGGTGCGAGAGAGATGCGAGACAAGAGGAGAGATAGAGAGAGGGGGAGATAAAACGAATACGGAGAAGAAGAATAATAAGAGGAATCATAGTAATAAAATAATGATAATAATCAGAGTGAGGGGGCCGAACGGTCACTCATTGTCCCTGGGTGCGTGGCTGAAGTTGGGATCCGGGGTGAGGATTATGCTTGTTGCGTTGTGTGTGTTGCTGCTGTTGTTGATGGTGTTGATGTTGCTGTTGTTGTTGGGGGTGCTGAGTGCTGTGTGTTTGCTGTTGTCGTCCCACCCGCGACCCACCCCGCGACCCACCCCGCGACCCACCCCGCGACCCATCCGCGACCCGCCCGCGACCCACCAGGCGACCCATTTGCAACCCAACAACGACGCACCCGCGACCTACCCGCGACCCATTTGCGACCCACCCGCGACCTATCCACATTGGTTTAACGAAAAGATCGGCGCCTGCGGCAGGCTCGTTGATAATGTGTAACACAGTTGGCGCCTGCGGCGGGCTTCTGCGGGCTTCTCCAGAGTCTCGCAAACTGCCGACGCCCCCTCCGCCCCCTCAATCTTATCCGCATCTGCGGGGTGCTACGTAAGAGGAGGAGAGGAGGAGGAGGAGGAGGAGGAGGAGGAGGAGGAGGAGGAGGAGGAGGAGGAGGAGGAGGAGGGGAGGAGACGGGAAGGAGGAAGGAAGGAGACGCCACCACAGTGCGTTATCCAACACGGGAACCCAACGCAGGAGGGTTGGAACAAAAAGAGAAGCGTATAGACTCTTGAAATATGAAGGCGCCTGAAGTACATTGGTTTCTGGACGCTCCCACCCCCTTGAGCGATCCGCCCCTGCTGGAGCCGCCGAGCTCTGGCGGGCCACCGCTCCTCCTCGGCCATGCACCTGCCGTTGGAGTCGGAGCCGCTCGCCTGCAGGGCGGCGTAGAAGCACCTCCCGGGGAGGCCGCCGTCGTCGTGCGACGGACGGCCTGGTCGGCATCCTCCCCGCCTGCCTCGCCCACCGCGAGGGGATCGGGGGGGAGGAGGAAGAGGAGGAGGAGGAGGAGGAGGAGGAGGAGGAGGAGGAGGAGGAGGAGGAGGCGGAGGAGAAGGAGGAGGAGGAGGAGGAGGAGGAGGAGGAGGAAGAGGAGGAGGAGGAGGAGGAGGAGGACGGAGGGGGAGCTGGAGCGGAGGAAGGCAAGACGAGGAGGAGGAGGAGGAGGAGGAGTGTCTGAAAGTAAGGTTAGGATGGAGACCCTTACAAATCTTGTTCCATGCGTCAGAGTTGTACGCTGAAACTTTCTGACCTGGACACGTTTTGTTGAGTTCTGCTAAACGGGCACCACTAGTGTATCTCTGGCACACAGTACAAACGACGACAAACGACCCGTTCGAACAATCCAGGAGAATACACTTGTGGTTCAAATCCCTAAGCCGCCGAACGTCAACTTTCAAGGACTCAGAACAGTGGCCAGGGGCTGGAGCTTTGTCAGCGGCATTGCGTGACGTCCTGAGGCACCCTTGGCAACTCCAAAAACGCTGATCCCCTCCTGGCGGACCCAGCCACTCCCACCGATGGGGCGTAGCAGGAGCGCGAGAGCAAGGAGCAGGCGGAGACCAAACGGCACGGGAGAGGTCCGTGCGCGGCCAGAGAGGCAGCAACGTGGCGCACAGCTTGACCGCCATGAGGGCCGAATTAACGAGGACAGTGCAATCGTTGGCTACCTCGTCCGAAGGCGCCTGGTGGGAGTCAGCTCCCAACTTGGCAGCTCTGTCGGCGAAGTCATTTCCGATTCTCCGAAACCGTTCCTCGTCGTCGATCTCGGGATCATCGATTGAAAGGTGAGCGGGCACTTTCACACATCCAAGCGTCCATTTTCCCCCCAGAGAACGACCCTGCGTCAACAACCCCGCATATGGACACTTGGGAGAAAGTTGCTCGTGTCGGGCCATGCCGTGCATCGAAACAACATTCTGGCAATCAGAATAAAGAATTGCTGGCGCGGAAAGAAGAGCGCAAGCCATAGCATAAGCCGAAAATTATCCCGCCTGCGGTGTCTGAGGGCAGCTATCCCAGACAGGCCCCCAACACCACGCCAGGAGGTTCGACCGAGGACCTAGCACTGCCAAGCCCCATCCAGCTCGATTAGAACTGCGAACTACCTGGCGAGAGCACGATCCGTCTAAAAATACGTGGCCCCACATCTGTCGTCGGCCATCGCGAGGCACCTCCATGCCTTCAGCAGCGAAGCCGTCGGGAAAAAACTGAAACTGGATACCATCATCCTCCTCTGATCTACTGTCGGACTTAGGGGGCGGGAGCACACGCTGGGGGTGGCCAAACAAGCCAGAGGTAAGATGGAAACGCTCTTTCTCAGGAACAGCCGCAAACTTCCTCAAAACCTGCTCGAGAACTCTGTCAGGAATCACCGCCCACCTCTCCTCCTCCACCGCGGTACATACATACAGCCGATGAAAGATCGCGTCTCCAGGCTGAAGACACAGCGGGCAAATATCCTCGACTTCGCAGCCTGCTGCTCGAGCGCGGGCGTAGGGCCAGATTCCTTGACAGGCACAACAACGGATCGTTCCTTTTTGGCGAGCCGTAAACTTCTTAGAACGCAGGGCTTTCGTGACGACATCAAAACATAAAGACTCGACCTCATCAGGGCCGCACTTGCGGGCCGCTTCCCTCTCCAACGATCGCCAAACCCCTTCCCTGAGAAAAACTTGGAGGAGGGAGGGAGGGGCGAGGGTGAGGGAATGCTCAACCCCAAGGCCGCTGACCATAACAAAAGGCGAGGGCATACTCCATCCCAGGCGGGCCAAGGAAAGTTTCATGGCCCCGATGGGCCCGCTCACGGTACGCCAGGCCCAAGAACGACCGAACACATCGTGCCACATGTTTCGGAGCTCCAACCAGGAAGAACAAAAATCCGTGACCCTCGTGGCACGAGACCAGATTTCCTCGGCCCACCGAAGGGCTGGCGCGACAGCACCCCACCAAGCGGGGTCGCCTTCAATCCGACTGAGAGTGGTTAAACTACGGCCACCACAGGTAGGCTTCATCGTGGAGGCACAAAGACGTCTAACTTTGGTCAACTCTCCATCACTGGCTCCGTGAACCTCCGCCCCATAATTCAAACCCGCCAGAGGTCCAGCCGAGCAAAGCTTTGTAGCCCTCGGTCCTAGAACTCCTCTTTGACGAGCCAGCCTGCCTGCACGCCTAGAGGCTCTCGCAAAACGCGCCTTCGCTCTGCTGTTGCGCCCTCGGACGCGCCTGGCACAGCCTGCAGTGTCATCAATCCCCAAGTTGACAAACGATTCGGTGAAATCTCCTCCAAGCCCCCCCCCCCCCCAGACGTTTCTGGACATGGCTGGCGATTTCCTTGGACGACGCGACAAGCCCGACTTTGCCAGCGGAAACTTTCGCAAAAAGGACATTGTCGATGATCTCATCGAGGGACTTGGCCGCTCTCGGGAGTTCTTTCATGATGCGCCGAGCAGTCCCGATCGCATTAATCCCTAAGTCGTCAATGTAAGCATCAAACGTGACTCCCTTGGGGACCTCCAGCTGATCGAAACCACGAAGGGGAAATATTCTGATCATAGTGGTGGCGAAACTACACCCCTCTATGATTCCAACTCTCGCGTAAGTAGGAGGCGCAACCACTCCAGCTAGCAACAGCTAGCACCAGGAAGCGGGCAGAACGGTATCCCGCCATGCACACATCGGCGAGCGCATCTGGGAAGCCATGTTGCCTGCATCGAAGTGCCAGAAGTTCGAGAGGGATGCGCTCGTAATATGTGATAAAGTCCCAGAGGAGAGCACAGGCCTGCTGCCCGCAGGCCCGGGGGGACTCCGAACGGGCGGCCTGCCGCCAAACAACATCGCTCGCAGACTTGAATTTCCCCGCCGCCCAGTACTCTCTCTGGCGTTCCCCTTCCCACTCCACCGCGTAGTCTCTCCTGCATTTCCCACGTAATCTGCGCAGACTGGGGAAAACCCCGATGGGGCGGAAACCAGTGGAGGGCTTCGGCAGCATAGCGATAATCACAGCCTCCAGTTGAGGGGGAAGGGTGCCCGTGAGTTCCATAAGCGTGAAAAAAAAACGCGAGAGTGCCAATAAGGCCCCGTCGGACAGCACAGAAAAGTGTCTCATGTGAAACCCATCCAAGCCTGTGGCAGACCTGCGGGCAAAAGTGCGAGAAACCTTACGAATGGTGTCCACCGGGACACAAGGGAGGGGGGCATTCACTTTCCCTGGCCTTTTCTGTGGTAGTGGCAGCCCTTCCCACAAGGAGCGGCAAAGATCAGCTTCGGCGGTGAGGAGCGCCTGCGGGTCCGACACCACACAGCCTCCTGCACTGAGCGTCGCAGAGGGCGACCATCCTTGAGGGTCTTTAGTGTAGCCGTGCGCTCTGCGGCCACCCTGATCAACATTCTCAGCGAGCCAGTCTGCCCAATCTCGTCTGGCCTTGGCCGAGAAGAAGGCACTACACCGTGAGACAAAGTCGGCAACCTGAATCGAGACCTCTTCGACTTGGGCCAACAAAACCTCCTGAGCCTCAAGGAGGCTAGGATCAGAGCCCGACCCCTCCAAGGGGTCCCCCAAAACCTTGAGGTCCGAGATCACCGAGGAGACGCTTTTCAAGACAACTTCCATCCCAGGGAACAGGTTGTCGGGTTTACTCAAACTGGGGGGAGGAGACGACAACAAGCGCCCCACGTCCCGAGCCTGAGGCCAACCCCCCCGCTGCACACAGGAGAGAAGACGTTTGAACTTCGAAGCGAGCCAGCGGCTGGCGCGCAACTGCGGGTACCGAACGCAACCGTGATCTTTGCTGAGGATCGGCCTCCAATGAGTCTTGGGCCCCTTGCCCCTAGTCCCCCAAACTGGAAGTTGAACCCCGAAAGTCCCTGACAGTTCCCGATCAACAAGACCTGCCCAAGATGCGTAAGCTTCGCGAAATAGGCGGGAAGTCACGACCCCATCGCCCCCACGCCTCGCACGAATGAACGCCGCGTCCAGCTGAGCATGCACGCGAGTAAAGTCCATCGGCTCAGGCTGAGGACCGCACGGCACTTCCGATGGGAGCGGAGGCGGGCGTCTGAAAGCGAGGTAGTGCATCTGGGCCAGTCCAGCATGAAATTCGAGGCAAACTGGGCTGTGAGGAAAGAAAGCAGCGTCCTCGAGGACGCGCACCTCGGCGGCGCCCTTGGAGAGCCCAGAAGATGCAACGAAGTAGTCGTAGACTTTACCAGCGCCGGCGTGGCAAGTAGGCTTGCTGGGGTCGATGACTTGACCAACCAGGGTGCTCACGAAGTGGGACTTGGCGAGTTCGGAGGGCCCCATGTTCCAATCCCCCCCGACAAGGAATGGTTTCCCGCAGGTGGACCCTTCCGCCCCTATCGCCGACAGCATTTCGAGGTTGGCTTCTGAGAGCCCTTCCGAGTCGCGCATATGCGCCGAACAAACTTGAAACAAGTCCCCTTGGGGCGCGTGCACCAAGGCCGCGATGGCCCTCTGGGGAGCCAGCTCGAGCCCCGAGGGCGCCAGATGAAGCCCAAGATTCGCGCGACACAGAATAGACACTCCAGCCGAAGGGCCGCCTTCAGGCCCAGTCGTGCCAGGGGTCCAAAGTGATTTGAAACCGAGGCCGGGACAAAAAGCGGAAGCTCTATCCAGAGCCTCTTGAGTCAAAAGCTTGCGCTCTTGGACGAGAAGGACTTCTGCTTCTACACTGGGGAGCCACTCTCTCACCGACCTCCAGGCGTTACCATTAATCGACGCGACCCTGAGACGGAACGACTGGTAGCCTGGAGGTGGCGGAGGCAAAAAGGTGCCTCCAAGAGAAGCGCACGAGTGCCCTGGCTCCGAAGGGTTCTGAACCCTTGCTGGCGCGTTACGACAAATATTTCGAGGCGAAACGAGGGAAAGTAGGGCGCGAGGAGGAGGGGTGCTAGCAGCCTGTACAGACCGTCCAGCTCCCTCCGAAAAAACCGAACTGTCACACATGTCTGGCGTTGCATGCGATGAAAAGTAAACTCCCCCCCCTTCAGGCCTGCTGACCGTCGGGGGGGCTCTGATTGTGCTGCTCACTGTGACGCTCACCCTTGCCGCCGCTGTCCGTCGCCGCCTGCTGCTGCTGAACTCTCTCAGCGACCCGCGCCGCCTGTTCACGTACTCGGCTGACTGGGGCAGCGGGCTGGCTGACGTCGCTGGATGTCGCGTCACCGCTGCCGCGGGCGCCGCCAGCAGGTGGCTCAGCTGCATCTGCGCCTCCCTCGCGGACTCCACCTCCCGCCGACACGGCGCCATCGCAGCCCTTCCTGCGCTTGGTGGCCATGCGCTTGAGGTGCCCGTCGTGCTCGGCTTTGGCAACTGCCGCTCGCTCCATCGCCTCCGCGAAGAGGGCCTTGGCTGCCTTGCCAATGTGCTCTTTGAAGTCCGCCCGACGTCGTTCCACCTCTTGTAGATCGGATTCCTCCATGCCGTCGGCATCGACAGAGAAGAGGCCGCCGTCGTCGATGACGATGTTGGAGACCCGTCCGTCCACGAGGTCTCGCAGGGACAGAGTGGGCCCAGGTGTGGGCTCGGCGTCGGCCGAAGGAGGAACCACCGCACTGTGAAGCTGTGCCACCAGCTGCCGATGTTCCGTGACCATGGCCTCGGATTGCTTCGACAGGTCGTGGATGAGAACTTCCTGAGCCCTGATGCCATCCTGCCACCGAGCCAGCTTCGCCAACTCGGCCTCGAGCCTGCCGTCGAGCTTCTTGATGCGATGATGGAGGTCGCTGACCTGGTCCTGCAAGGCCTTCGGCGGTGGCTTCGCGGCCGCGGCAATGGTGTCCAGCTGGCCCTGGCACTTAGCAGCAGACTCTTGGTCTCCTGCTCGGCGAGACAGTGCAACCAACATCTGGAGCTCCTTGGCGTCCAAAGGGGCATCCTGTCCTCGGCTGCCGCTGCCTGTGCCATGCGCTGCGTTGCCAAGCTGCGGTCCAGGCGGTAGGGCAGACCACTCTCCTGGGGGGTGATACCCAGGCACGCGAGGCTGCCCCTGCTGATGAGACCACACACCGCGAGGAGGAGTATGCTGGCCGACGGTAGGTGCCTGCCTCGATGCGCCGCAATGCTTGCAGTGGGTAGCCCAGACGGTCGTTTTGCCACATCCGCATGCCACGCACTTCCAGCAGTCGCTCCTGCCGCCCGTGCCGTAGCCCTTGCCGCCTGACCACTGGGAGCCTCCGTAGTCGTAGTAGCTCCAGTCCTGCTGCTGCCACCCACGGGATCCGCCGCCACGCCACGGAGGGGAGGAGCCTTGCCCGCCGCCGCCGCCGACCTTGCAGGGGCCATGGGACATCAGTCTGATTGAAGGAAGACTTGAACGTGAAAAGTTGAGAAGCCAAAATTGACCCGCGGATTCCTTGCCGTTCTGAAGTGAGAATCCGCAAGCGCACCTGCGCCAGAACGGCTGGAGGAGGAGGAGGAGGAGGAGGAAGAGGAGGAGGAGGAGGAGGAGGAGGAGGAGCTCCAGCTACGTGGCTTAAGGTCGCCCAGCGTTCAAAAAAAGAGAGAAAACAAAACAAGATGAGCTTCTTGGCTTTTTTGGGGCACTTCTGGGCCGTTTTGGGGCCCTCTTGGGCTGTCTTGGGGCCGTTTGGGGCCGTCTTGGGGCGTCTTGGAGGCCGTTGGCCGTCTTGGCACTCTCTTGGGGGCCTCTTGGGGCCCTCTTGGGAGCCTTTTGGACCCTCTTGGAGGATCACTGGAGAGAGCAGGAGAACCAGACAGCAGGAGCCTGGGCAGGAGCGGCGGCAGGGGGAGCGGCAGCAGCAGGGAGGAGAGGGAGTGGCAGCAGGAGGAGGACAGCGGGGGGTAGCAGCACTGCCAGCAGGAGCGGGGGGAAGACCACGAGTAGGAGGAGCAGGAGACGGCGACGGCGACAACGACGAGGAAGAAGAAGAAGAAGACGAAGAAGAAGACGACGACGACGACGAAGCCGACGACGACGACGACGAAGATCGGGCTCCCCCTCGCGGGCGTGACGAAAACACTGCCATTCATACCCACATTACCGTCCGCGTCCTCATCCAACAACCTCCTCCGTTCTCCTCCTCCTCCTCCTCCTCCTTCTCCTCCTCCTCCTTCCTCTGCTGATGCTGCACCTCACAATCAGCCTATGTGTCCTCATCCTCCTGTGGACTTTGGAATGATGGCGATAGAAGATGAGGAGCAGGAGGAGGAATAGGAGAAGGAGGGGGGGAGAGTAGGAGGGCTCGTCCGTACTCCTCCTCCTCCTCCTCCTCCGCCTCCTCCTCCTCCTCCTCCTCCTCGTCCTCCTCCTCCTCCTCCTCCTCCTCCTCCTGGGGAGGAGGGCCGGATTCGGGGGTTTGGCGCAGGTCGCTGGGCTCGACCTCTGCCCGAAGCTGCCGCAGTAGCTCTCGCAAGTCTCGTGGTGATCCATCGCGACCAAGTGCTTGCACGTTCCGCAGGAGGTCTCCCCATCCTCCCCAGAAGGCAACAGCAAAAACAAAACTGCATGAGCGCTCGCAGGTCAACGCGGAGCTCCAAGAGCTTGCGTGTACACAGACAGTGTTGATGTTATACTCGCTGCGACGGCACTCTGATCTGGCGTGGTGGAACGATCGAGACGGCCAAAGCTTCATCGGAGTGGGCCCGATTGAACCCCGGGACCGCCAAGAACAGCGAAAGCGACGACCCGGGGGGGCCAGGGGTCGAGAAGTCTCTCGAGCCCACGAGGACCTTTTTCTGGCCGCCCCTGTCCGCGGCGGCCCAGATCCGGCGCGGTGGAGCTCCGAGACGGCCCCGTGCTTCCTCAGTGTGGGCCCGTTGGGAGCCCTGGGACCGCCGGCAGCAGAGAGGCGGCCCCCGTGGGGGGAGGGGGCCGAGATCGGCGGCGCGCCGGGGGGGGTCTCGGAAGGCTCGGAAGTCCTGCGGCCTTCTGAGAAGTCGTCTGGGCCTTCCCCGAAGGCAAAGACGACCTCTCAGAGGGCGCGAGGGCCTCTCTGAGAAGCCCCGCCGCCTTCTGAGGAGGCCGCCTCCTTCTCACTTCCCCCGCCCTCGCTCGCTGCCGAGGAAAGAGACGGCCCCGGGGGAGGAAAGGTTCTCTCTCTCTCTCTCTTGGAGGACTGCGTCCGACCCGAACACATCATATGACCATCTTGCAGTACATCGTTTCCCGAGCGGCATGGCCAGAAAGCGCCCGCCACGGAGCCTACTCTGTAAGATATCTCGGCGCGCGAGCGGCCCATTGGGGGGGGGAGCGACGAACACACAGTTCGGGGATGGACAGACCCCCCTTTAGTAAAACGTGGTTTAGTGAAAACGACCTGAGGCCCAAACCTGGCAGGCGCAAACCTGGAAAATAACGGCCACGGCGCCCTCTCGAGAACCGAAAACGGACAATTCACTAATCGACGTGTCACTGTTGGGGGTTCTGTCCACCCCCGAACAGTACTGGTATGTGGGGGTGACGCCGATTTCGAGGCCCACGCCGAGCCTCTCCTGCCGCAGTGCTCCTCCGCGGGTGCTCCTCCGCCCGCCTCTGCCCTCATCCGCCCGCCTCCGCCTTCCGGGGTGGCGAAATCTAAAGCACATCCGCTGCTCCTCCTCCTCCTCCTCCTCCTCCTCCTCCTCCTCCTCCTCCTCCTCCCCCTCCTCCTCCTCCTCCTCCTCCTCCTCCTTCTCTCGTTCCTCCTCTTCCTCCTGCTCCTCCTCCTCCCCCTCCTTATGGCCAGGCCCATCCTGAAACCAGCAGCGGTGTATACGCCACGCCTCACGGCTTGGCCTGGGGGGGCGTATGCACAGCTCCTGGGCCCAGGAAGGGCCTGGCGAGCGAGCAGGGGATGTGTATAGCTTTCGTCGCCCGGCTTCTGGGGGACGCGCCAACATCGTGACGCGGCAGTACGAGATCGGCGCCCATGCACCGTGCCATGTGTGGGCGTGCTTCAGGCCACGCTCTGGCGCGGTTGCTAGAGGCCTCTTGATCCCGAAAGCCTCCGCGAGGCTTCTCGCAGGGAGACCGCTTCTGCACGGGCCTGCCTCCCCTCCCAGTCAGCCCCTTTCTGCCCGCGCCCGTCCTTGTCGGGCCACTCCTCGAACGAAGGGCAGTCGTCCTGAGGGTGCTGACAGCCACAGATCAGATCGTTCGTCGTCTGTGTGTTGGTGCTGCATGCGAAATCCTCCAGCACCTCGCACTCACCGTCGTCGCCACCAGGGCCGTTCTTGTCTTCCGCGGCATAGAAGCACTCCTGCCCGAAGCTCTTGCAGTACTCGCCACAACTCCTGTAGTCGCCATTGAAGTTCACAATGTGTTTGCAAGTCCCACAGTCGGCTTCGCCGTCGATGTGCGGCCACTGGTCCACGGGCTTGCACTTTTTCACGACGCCCTTCGAGAACCGACACCCGCATATCATGTCCTCGGAGCCCGAGTCCATGGACGCGATATCATCGCGGCAGCTCACGACACTCTTGGCCGAGCACGAGGACCGGTCTCCGTTACCGCTGATCTTTACATCCGCGGCGTAGAAGCACTCCTGCGCAAAGCTCGCGCAGTACGTATCACAGCTGCGGAAGTTGCTCAGGGAGACGCGGAACTTGCAGGTCCCGCACTCGTCGGCGTCGGTGTCCCTGTCGGGCCACTTCAGGCGGTCCTTGCAGGTGACCGTGTCCGCCTCTATGTCCAGCGGGGCAACATCGGTTCCATGAATCGGCGCATCCCCATCCACCGCTCCTTCAATCAGCAGCACAACGTTAGATCCGCGACCGTAGGCGTTCTTGAGGGGCCACTTCACAATGATCGATGGCTGGGTCTGCAGCCGGCGAATGGTCGTGGCCGCGTTCTGCGTGCCAGCTCCAGTTCCGATCGAGACGACGACCTGAGTCTCGTAGAAATCGCCCATTGATATCTCTATGTAGTCTCCTGGCGCGAAGTGCTGAGTATCCGTCACAAAGATGGTAGTGTCCCCCAATGATGCGTCCTGGGACAAGGTGGTAGCTTTTGCGATGTCGCGCACAGCACACTGACAGATGAGGTCCGAGGTATCAGGGAACGCTGCCGCACACTCCAACTCCTGCTTCTCTGTGCAATCGTCGTCGACTTCCTCGGCCGCCCTCATGCACGCTAGGTTGGAGTCCTTGCAATATGAGTCGCACGTCTTCCCCGACATCTCACCCGCAAGCACCTTGCAGCCGTTCTTGCCGCAATCGAGCTTCACATCTGGCAGCAGAGAGCAGTCGGAGGCGCTAGTAACCAGTGGTATGGATGCCGAGGAATCAGAAGACTCTGTCCCGTCTGCTGGCGCTGGCGCTGGCACTGACGCTGGCGATGAAGTGTCTGGGCTGCACTCGCAGATCAGGTCGGAGGTGCCCGGATACACCTGCAGAACAAGAACAAACTACGCACGCAAACACAAACTTCCAGAGGTCCGCGCGGATTCCTTGGGTCGGCGCAGGACCCCCCCACACATCAGGCGCACGAAGCTCGCCAAAGGGGAAGCCCAGCGCCCACCCGCGAAATCCGCGCGGACCTCCGACAGTGCATGCTTGGTGCCGGTCATTCTTCTTCGAACCTGGTCGCACGTCAGGGTCTCCTTCTGAGGCCGTCGACAGGGGGGAGCAGCTGAGAGTCGGATGTTGCTAGAAGTGCCCCTGGCCCAAGGTGCCCCCAGGATTTCCAAGGAGGCCCCCACGGCCTCCTGAGCACCCCTCGCGAGGCCCAGGGGGCCCCAGGGCCTGCGAAATGAAGCGAAAAGCTGGGGGCACCTTGGGTGAGGGGGCACCTCTAGCAACCCCCGAGAGAGGGGGGGCAGCGAATCTGCGGCACGCAGCTGGCTTCCCTGGCGCCGGAGTCGACCACGCCTCAAGAAGGGCGCCCGGCGGCGGGGCCAAAACCAGCGGCGTGCAGCAGAGTTCGCCCTCACCCCATGCCCCCTTCCCCCCCCTCTCGTTCGCCCTAAGAGTAGCAGAGGAAGAGGCGGGGGGGCGGGGGATGAGGCAGGAAGGGAAGATCGAGCTGGGAGCCTGGGGGCGGAGGGAGGGAGGGAGGACCGACAAGCGAAGGAGGGGGGGAGGAGGGAGGGCAAAGAGGGACGAGCGTGGGGGGACGACGCAGGAGCGTGGAGGACGTCTGGCCGGATCCTTCACAGCACAGTCGTTGTTCACCTCCTCCCAGGAGCTCACGCAGGTACGGCCCGCCTCCGCCGGAGGCTCGACAACACGCAGGAATGGCCCCAGGCAAGAGTGGCCCTTGGTGCGCGGTTTCAGGGGCGCGGGGGAAGCGAGCCGCACGCGAGCGCGCAGGCCGCTGATGTCGCATCGCACTCAGCGACCGTGGGGCCGTAGTGGGCCCGCACCAACGGTCCCTCCAGCAAAGGATCACTCTTACGTGTAGCCGAGGAGCACAGACGCGCGCGGGGACTGCGCCGACGACGACGACGACGACGACGACGACGACGACGACGACGACGACGACGACGACGACGGCGGCGGCGGCGGCGACGGCGACGGCGACGGCGACGGCGGCGACGGCGACGGCGGCGACGGCGACGACGACGACGACGACGACGTCGACGGGGGCGGCGGCGGCGGCGGCCCAGGCAGCGGAGGCGACGCCGCTGCACAGGAGGGGTCACCTTCTTGCAGTAGTCGTCGCAGCTGCGGCCCGTCATCTGGTCAGTGAGCACCTCACGATCGCCGCCGGCAGCAAGCGAGGCAGACAGGATTACAAGCTGGGAATCCAAATCAGGGAGCAGAAAGATCAACCTCATACTAAACACTCCGACAGGCAAAGCCTCTGAGTAAACTAACCCACGGAAAGGAATCGAACAGGGAAAGGCTGTTCGGTGAACGCCCAGGGCCGTTTAGTAAATGCCAACAGTGAGGGCAGGCGTGATTTTCCACCCTTTGCTAATCCCAGACTCCTGGCGGACAGAATCCCGCCAGCCATCTGGGAGTTCGTTTTCCAACCCCATTCTTCCCCGTGCCCCCTCCCCTGGGTCTGGCCCAGGGGGTTCGCGACGCGCTAGGGCGCCCGAGATGGCCCAAGATGCTCCCAGATAGCCACAAATGCCCCCAAAGATAATTCAAGATAGCCCAGGATTGTTCAAGATAGCCTCCAACATGCATCCGCGAAGCCCCAAACGGCTCATAAACCTCAGACGCGCCAAGTGGCCATGGAGCCTCCCAAGGACACCCCCAAGAGGCCAATCTGCTTCCAAATCTGTATAACATTCATGGATTGTGCCCTCTCACACTGTCGCTTCAGATTGGCTTCTGAGGCCTCAAGATGGCTCCAAGATTGCCCAAGAGAGACCCAAGAGGGGCGAAGAAGACTCCAACACAGACCCAATAGCGCCCAAGATCTCCCCGAGAACGTCCCGAAGGGTCCCCAAAAGGTCATGTTTCGACATCCGACTGTTGGGGAAGGGGGGTATTCAAAAAACCTCCCTTCGCTCGAAGACCGCGTCTTTGAACAAGATCTGGAAAGCGCCTGGACCAACACGGCTCCAAAGTGGCTTCAGGTAGCGCAAGATAGCCTCCACGATGACAAAAGATGGCCCAAGATGGCCCAAGGGGGCCTCCGACATGCCTCCAAGAGGCCCCAAGACGGCCCTGAGACGGCTCCGAGTGATCATGGAGCCTCCGACGGACGCCCCCGAGAAGCCAACATCTGTCCAAAACTTGAGGACAATGTATGTGATGGGCCTTCTCGCCGTTTTGCTTCCGATGGGCGCCAGAGGCATCAACATGTCCAACATTGCTCAACAGAGTCCAAAGAGGGCCCAACAAAGACGGCGACCGCTATAGACCCGCCGAAGCGAGTCCCAAGGGGGGGCCAAGAGAACATAGCCTCCAGGGTGGCCCCAAGGGAACGCTCAAGGCCTCCAAGAGGGCCCAAAGTAAGGAAACCCCAAGAGAGTCTCATAGGTCACCAAGCTGGCCCAAAGAGGGATCCAACATTCCCCAGGTAAGCTTTTAAGAGGCGCGTCCGATGCTATTTCGATGAGGTCGTTCCGACAATGGGGAGCGCAGTGGTGGCGGTCTCCACTTGGGTCGACGGGGTTGGGATCTGAGGGCGACGACCTGTGCCTTAGTGTGTTATGCAGAGGCAACTGCGATGGCCCATGTCGTGTTGGCTCGGGGAGGAGGGACTCGGACGGGCCCCAGGTGTCCTGCCTTCACCCCAAGATGGCCCTGAGACCGCTAGCAAGCCCCAAGCATTGCGCCCAAGAGGCTCAGGAGGCCCCAGGAAATAGGTCACCCAAGAGACCCCAGGAGGCCTCTATGAGGACTTTGGGCCCCGACCCAGGCACGCTGGCGGAATCATCCGAAGACCAACATCCGCCTCCTCCTCCTCCTCCTCCTCCTCCTCCTCCTCCTCCTCCTCCTCCTCCTCCTCCTCCTCTCGAGCCTCAAGACGGGCCACGAAGCCCCCAAGAGGCCTCCAAGACGGCCCACGAAGGCTCCGAGAAGCCAAACGACCGTTCCAAGACGCCCACGATGGCCCCAAGACGGGCCAAGAGGTCTCCAAGACGGCCCCCGAGGTCCCAAACAAGCCTCCCAAGAGGGCCCCAAGAGTCTAAAATTGTTGATTTTCCATAGTGTGTTTCGATGTGTTTTGCTTTTCCGCCTTTTCGGCTTCCCGACGCTCCAAGACGGCCAAAGAGGCCCCAAAGACAGCCCCAAGATGGCCCAAGAGGCCCCCAAGACGGCCTCCAGACAGCCCAAGACGGCCCCAACACGGCCCAAGAGGTCCCCAAGACGGCCCAAGAGGGCTCCAAGACGGCACCACGAGGGGCCCAAGAGGGCGACCAAACATGTTGAAACTCTAGCTTTCTGCCCCCAGGAGCCCCAGGGGGCCCCAAGAGTGCCCCAAGAGGCCCCCAGAGGCCCTCACGAGGCCGCCCAGACGCCCCAAGGAACCCCAAGAAGCACCCCAGAGGCTCCGAAACGGCCCCCGAGTGGCTCCAAAACTCGCAGTGTCGCTGTCCGCTCGGACCTCCCCGCGGAACTGCCCGAGACCCTCTGGCGGTGGCGGCGAACAGACACCAAACAAATATCACTCGCCTTTTCGCCCCTTCGCAGCTTCTACTACCCCCAGATTGGCATAAACAAGGGGTCGGCGGTGTGGCGTAAGCCTAAGAATCATCCGAAGACCAACATCCGCCTCCTCCTCCTCCTCCTCCTCCTCCTCCTCCTCCTCCTCCTCCTCCTCCTCCTCCTCCTCCTCCTCTCGACGGGGAAGGGACACATGGAAAGCGTTTCCTCTCGACGTAATGATCTCGTCTTGTGGTTAACAGACGACGCCCCCGCCCCTCCCCATGGGGCTCATGAATAGACCCAGCGGGGCCCGAAGCAATGTTTGGAATCACGCGCGTCAGGGAATCGTCACGGGCGCCGCCAAGGTGATCGGATCGTGCACCCCCTTTGCACGACCGCATCAAAACGATTGCGTTGCGTAGTGAAGCTGTTATAGAGATCGTATACATCCGAGACTAAGCTTTTCCCCCTCTCAGGCCGCTTCACCGCCGTCGTTGTAGTTGTCGTGGTCGTCGCGTAATCGTCGTGATCGTCGTCGTCATCGGCTTTGTCGTCGTGGTCGTCGTCTTCGTTTTCGTCGTCGTCGTTGTCGACGACAGCGGGCCTACGTAGCTCCCCCCCTGGGGCATCCGCAGTGAGTCGTTGTCGCCGTCACCGTCTCCGTCGCCGTCGCCGTCGCTGGCGCCGTCGCCGTCGTCGTCGCCATCGCGGTCGCGGTCGCGGCAGTCGCCGACGCCTTCGCATTCGCCGTCGTCGTCGTCGCCGCCGTCGTCGTCGTCGTCGTCGTTGTCGTCGTGGTCTTGGTCGTGCTCGTCGTCGTCCTCCTCCTCCTCCTCCTCCTCCTCCTCCTCCTCCTCCTCCTCCTCCTCCTCCTCCTCATCCTCCTAACCCTCCTCCTCCCTCCTTTCTCGTCGTCCCCCTCCGTCCCCCCTCCTTCTCCTCCTTGCCCTCGCGGGCGCGGAGGATAAGGAGGGGGGACGGAGGGCGCTTTCCCAAACCAATGCGAGCAAGCCCGCCGCAGGCGCCGATTTGCGTGCTTTGACAAGTTCAGCGCCAGGGGGATCGCTGGTGGGCCACCCGGAACGAATGCAAAAACAGCCCGCCGCAGGCGCCAAATTTTGGGCTTGCCCAGTGAACGTAGTTTGGGTCGCGGGTGGGTCAACGCGGTTTGTGTCGCAGGTTCTCCACCTGGAACGAATGCAATAGAAACCCGCCGCAGGCGCCGAAGTTTTGGCGTGTTCAGTGAACGTAGTTTGGGTCGCGGGTGGGTCGCGGGCTCTCCAAATCCACCTGGGAGGAATCCAGAAACAGCCCGCCGCAAGCGCCGAAAGATGTGTGCACTGAACGCGGTTTGTGTCGCGGGTGGGTCGCACGCTCTCCACCTGGAACGAATGCAAATAAAACCCGCCGCAGGCGCCGACAATTTTGGGTGGGTCGCGGGGTGGGTCGCGGGTGGGTCGCGGGTGGGTCGCGGTGGGTCGCGGTGGGTCGCGGGTGGGTCGCGGGCGCGGTTTGGGTCGCGGGTGAGTCGCAGGTTCCCCACCTGGAACGAATGCAAAACAAACCCGCCGCAGGCGCCGAAAATTGTGGGTGGGTCGCGGGGTGGGTCGCGGGTGGGTCGCGGGTGGGTCGCTGGGGGCGTCGCGGGTGGGTCGCGGGCGGGTCGCGGGGTGGGTCGCGGGTGGGTCGCGGGTGGGTCGCGGGGTGGGTCGCGGGTGGGTCGCGGGGTGGGTCGCGGGTGGGTCGCGGGTGGGTCGCGAGGTGGGTCGCGGGTGGGTCGCGGGGCGGGTCGCGGGCGGGACGACGACAACAAACAACAAGCAACAAACAACAAACAGCAAACAACAAACAACAAACAGCAAACAGCAAACAGCAAACAGTAAACAGCAAACAACAACAAACAACAACAAACAACAACAAACAACAAAAAACAACAAAACAACAATCAATAAACAAACAAAAGACAAGAAACAAGAAAAAAAGAAACAAGAAACAAGAAACAACAAGAAACAACAAGCAACAACAACAACAACAACAACAACAACAACAACAACAAGAACAACAAGAACAACAACAACAACAACAACAACAGCAGCAGCAGCAGCAGCAAGCATCAACAACACCAACAACAACACCAACAACAACAACCACACAACAACATCAACATCAACATCATCAACAATCAACAACAACAACCACAAACAACAACAATTACAACAACAACAACAACAAACAACACAACAAGAAACAACAACACCAACAACAACATCAACAACAATCATTTTTAAGACGTTCGCCCTTAATATGCTCGTGTCCCATAACGCGTATGTCCCAAACCGCCACGATACCGCCCTCTTCCGTCTGTCGATCGAACCCGTTTGAGGGGGGTATACCTCTTCCCTGCAGGCCGGGCCCCAGCACAGCGGCGGGGGCGCCCGCGGACCGTCGCAACTGGCCAGCGGCAGCGCTTGATCGGCGGCAGCCAGGGCGGCACGCGGAACGTCGAACCCGCCCCCAAGAGGACGGACAGGGACCGACCACGACGAAGACCGACGACGACAAGACGACGACGACGACGACGACGACGACGACGACGTCAAAGACGACGGCGACGACGACGACGACGACGACGACGACGACGACGACGGCGACGACGAGCGAAAGCGAGAGCGAGAGAAAACGACAGCAGGGCCACGAAGGGCACGAAGTAGGCCACGAAGGGCGACAGCGGGGACACGAAGAGAATGCGTATGGGGCCACGAAGAGCGCGAACGAGCGGGGGCCACGAAGTGCAGATAATGCGGGGCCACAGAAGGCAACTATGGGACCACTGAGGGTAGCAACTGGGCCACGTAGGACAATGAGGGGGACACAAATGGCGACAGCGGGGCCACGAAGGGCATGCACATGGGGCCACAACGGGCGCGACTCCTGGGTGCCTGGGTGTCGGGAGCGCGGCGCTTGGGCAAATTGCAAAAAAAATCCAACGCAAGGCCATTCTTCAGTAAGTTGCAAGCAAGTCTCCAGCGAGAGCGCGATTCCAGAGCGCTGGGAGAGCGATTCCTGCATAAATAGTAAGGAAGTCCCAAGGGAGAGCGCGACTCCTGAATAAAATGCGAGGAAGTCTCGAGCGGGAGCGTGGGCGGGGGTCCCAGCTACATTGTGAGGAAGTCTCAAAGCGGGAGCCGTATTTGTTGTAGACCCTTGGGCCAGGGGGCCAGTATTGAGCAGGAATACTTTCCCTGACAAAAAAACCAGCTGGCTAGCGTCGAGGGGCACACTTTGATTAGAAATAACAGATGCACACGGTGAGGGGGATCACAATAATTATCTTCAGAAATGAGACTCAACAAAACAACAACAACAACACCAATCACTTTACCCGAACGCTCAGTGTTCTCACCAGTGCCAGGGTTTTCATGCGACGCCAGCCAATACCCCCACTTTGTGGGGGGGCAGTGCAAGCTCTACCAAATATCCACAAGACTCTTCGCCACCACCCACACCCAGCTTCCCGCCCTATGACGTTCGGACACTTCACTTCGTGGCCTGCGGACGACCGTGGCTACTACACTGGCGTGGAGTACACACCCACAGAAGTTGTTAAGCCTACGTTCGTACACCCACAGAAGGTGTTAAGCCTTGTTAACCCACAGAAGTTGTTAAGCCTTCCACAGAACATCTGTTGCATATGATGCATATGGTTCATGATACACATGATACACATGATACGTACTCACATTCCGGCGTGCGCGCGAAGAAGAAAAAACGAATGTGTCCCGCATGGTATTATTTGACAGGGATGATGGCCCTGGCAGGTGCGCAACCGTTGTCGCAGAAGTTCGAAAAAGTTGCTCGCAAAAGCCCGTTTGACAGAAATGTTTAAAAAGTGTTGGGTTTCCTACGATTCCGCAAGAGCGCGCGGGATGAGATTTTGACATTTTTTTGTTGAAAAACCATTGGTTTTTTGATGTTTTTATGTTAAAATCGCTCCGAACACTAAGCTTTTGGAAGGATTTCGTCTTGCGCGCGCGAATGTCCACTTTACCTTACTTTTTGCAAGGGATTCTTGAAATTTGATTATATTAGAACAAGAAATGTCATTTTCTATTGTTTTTTGCAACGGAAAGCGGATTACAACAAAACAACCGGATCCTGTACACACCCTCTTTTCTGAGGCTTCCTCACGAAAATGATAAAAATGTAGATGCGGCCTAGGCGGCGCAGGGGGGGCGCGCACCAGGGGGCCCAACAATAATTATTCTTTAGAATAAATAATGTTCAACAACAAGAACGAGGCGCAGTTGACCGGCCCGTCCAGTGGGGAGCTCCACAGCGCCTCCTCCCCTAGGGACAAGGCCGACTTGACCGGCCCGGGGGCAACCGCGGGACCCCAGCAACCCCAGCAACCCCAGCAACCCCAGCAACCCCAGCAACCCCAGCAACCCCCAGCAACCCCGAAAG
>CAUYUJ010007779.1:212500-255000 GCA_963575745.1 Prorocentrum cordatum
GGGTTGGCTTCGGCGGCCAAGCGCTTCCCCGCTGCCAGAGCCAACTTGCCCGCTTTCCCCGTTGCCAGACCCAGCTTGAGGTTCGCTCTGGAATCGGCGCATTTCGCCCACTCCCTGGCTGCGTCGAGAAAAGCCGACCATCGATCGTCGTTGCCGACCAAGCGCCGCCATTGCTGAGACCTCACGTAGCCGTCCGTCCTATCGACGTCCTCCACAGTGCGGGCAGTCAGGTTCCGTGGCAAAGGCTCCTTGAGAAGATCCCATTCTTTGTCGATCGTCATCGTGCCAGCCATAGATCCCCTCGCGTGGCCCGTGTCGACGTCGGCGACGACCGCGGGGATGGGCCGGGAAAACTCGGCCTTCGGCTTCCTGGAGTGGTTCACGCTGTGGTGCTCCTCGAACCGCACGACGCAATCCGAGCAGCGGCACTTGTAGCAGCCCGCGCCGTCTGTCATGAGCAGCAGATTGTACTTGCGGTCGCCAAGGATCTCCTTGCAGAAAGCGTGATACGCCTCGGACGATTCGGGGGCCACGCGGCCCTCGCCGGTGGATTATCGGAGGAGGGGGAGTTGACACACTGGCACCTCAGACTCAGAGCACAATCGCCTCCCGGACCCTCCCCGGGGCCAACGAACGGACGTTTTCCGAACTGCGCCCGGCCGTGGCGACGAGAGCCCGGCCCCCCCTCCGGAGGGGACTCCGCCGGTGTCTCCAATGCCCCTCCTCTGAGATTTGCTCACGCCCAGCGGCATCATGGCGAAGTGGGACGTGCTACCTCGCTGGCGAATGCCAATGTAACAGTAATATGAATGCGTCAGCTCGGCGTTCTCCTCGGCTTTCCACTTGCAAATGACCGTGGCATCGACCTCCACCTCGACCGTTCGAGAAGAGCCGGTGCCCCACTGAATCCACCGCGCCCGCGCGGGGCGGCAGGCGTCGCCCCTCTCCCCTCGCCCCGGCGAGGGGTTCGTACCCCGGCAGTCGGGTTCTAGTAGTACTCGTAGTAGTAGTAGTAGTAGTAGTAGTAGTAGTAGTAGTAGTAGTAGTAGTAGTAGTAGTAGTAGTAGTAGTCGTAGTAGTAGTAGTAGTAGTAGTAGTAGTACTAGTAGTAGTAGTAGTAGTAGTAGTAGTAGTCGTTGTAGTAGTAGTAGTAGTTGTAGTAGTAGTAGTAGTAGTAGTAGTAGTCGTAGTAGTAGTAGTAGTAGTAGTAGTAGTAGTAGTAGTAGTAGTAGTAGTAGTAGTAGTAGTAGTAGTAGTAGTAGTAGTAGTAGTAGTAGTAGTAGTAGTAGTAGTAGTAGTAGTAGTAGTAGTAAGTAGTAGTGTAGTAGTAGTAGTAGTAGTAGTAGTAAGTAGTAGTAGTAGTAGTAGTAGTAGTAGTAGTAGTAGTAGTAGTAGTAGTAGTAGTAGTAGTAGTAGTCGTGGTAGTAGTAGTAGTAGTAGTAGTAGTAGTAGTAGTAGTAGTAGTAGTAGTAGTGCTGGTAGTGGTCGTAGTAGTTGTAGCAGTAGTAGTAGTAGTAGTAGTAGTAGTAGTCGAAGTTGTACTCGTAGAAAAGTGTAGTAGTAGTAGTAGAATTTGTAGTAGTAGTAGTAGTAGTAGTAGTAGCAGTAGTAGTAGTAGTAGTAGTGGTATTAGTAGTGGTTGTACTCGTAGTAGTGGTAGTAGTAGTAGTCGTTGTAGTAGTAGTAGTAGTAGTAGTAGTAGTGGTAGATGTAGTAGTAGTAGTAGTAGTAGTAGTAGTCGTAGTAGTAGTAGTAGTAATATTAGTAGTAGTGGTAGTAGTAGTAGTGGTAGTAGTAGTACTACTCGTGGTAGTAGTAGTAGTAGTGGTAGTAGCAGAAGTAGTAGTACTAGTAGTAGTAGTAGTAGTAGTAGTAGTGCTGGTAGTGGTCGTAGTAGTTGTAGCAGTAGTAGTAGTAGTAGTAGTAGTAGTAGTAGTCGAAGTTGTACTCGTAGAAAAGTGTAGTAGTAGTAGTAGTAGTAGTAGTAGTGTAGTAGTAGTAGTAGTAGTAGTAGTAGTAGTAGTAGTAGTAGTAGTAGTAGTAGTAGTAGTAGTAGTAGTAGTAGTAGTAGTAGTAGTTGCAGTACTAGTAGTAGTCGTGGTAGTAGTAGTAAGTCTTAGTAGTAGTAGTAGTACCAGTAGTACGAGTAGTAGTACTAGTAGTTGTAGTAGTAGTACTAGTAGTAGTAGTCGTAGTAGTAGTAGTAGTGGTAGTAGTAGTACTAGTAGTTGTAGTAGTAGTACTAGTAGTAGTAGTCGTAGTAGTAGTAGTAGTGGTAGTAGTAGTAGTAGTAGTAGTAGTAGTAGTAAGTCGTAGTAGTAGTAGTAGTAGTAGTAGGAGGAGGAGGAGGAGGATACTTGGACGACGCCCTCATGGATATTGAGCTGCCGCACTGCCACCGACTCAGGGACCCCTTCAGCGGCTAGCCACCACGCCATCACGCACATCGACACGCCCTTGCTGCCCTTCCCAAGCAGGCCAGAGAACAACGGATTGTGCAGAGCCACGGATTGGTGCACGCGGCACACGCCACACGCGTGCCACGCAGTCTCAATGATAATATCCTGCCCCTTTTCAGCATTGCATCGCAATTGGCCCAGCTCCTTCTCGGCGCCCTCGAGGAAGCTCGACTTCTTGGAGGATTGGCACTTCCCTCGCGGGCACGGCGTCCCTTTCAAGTCGTGCAAAATGCCAGCGGACACGAGGTAGTGGACGAACTCTTCTGGGGACCACCGTGCCATTTGCACAAAGTCCGTGTCAATCGGGGCCCTCGCCATCTTCTTCGCCCTCTCTTCGTACTCCCGCGTTCTGATAGATATTTGCGTGTACTTCAGCCTGGCGACAAGTGCAGCAGATCGGCGGTTCCGCATGTAATCCACGACGGCCTGGCTGCGGCAGTCCTCCACGACCTCGCCCTGCAGCGATTTGTTCGGGCACTGCGGCCGCTTGTGCTCCACGCTCCCACATCTGGAACAGTGCGGGAGAAGGTACCTGGCTGCCGACACTCGTTTTCTCTTCTGCTGCTGGTCCCGCGGGGGCGCTGCAAGCGCCGCCACGGCAGTCTCGCTGGAATGCATGGCCAAGATTTCGGTGGCCTCGATGTGCTGCGCGACCCGCAACTTGGCGATTTCCGGATGCAGGGGCTTGTCCTTGTCCTCCGCCGCCTTCGCGATCATCCCCCGCGCTCTCTCGACCATCAGCTGGGGCCTCTTCGCCAGGAGCCCCTCGAGGAGGCCCTCCTTCTCAAGAGCACACCTCAATGTCAGCTTCTGGTCCAGGATGTTGTTCCTCCAACTCATCAACCGATCAAGGTAGCCAGGGTCCTCCTGAAGCACACTCCTCAAGGTGGAACCAGAATGTTTCCCGAAATCAAAGCGGTACTCCTCCTGAGATTGCGGCGCCTCCGGAGGTTTCCACCCCGCGTGGTGCCTAGCCTTTGCCTTTGCAACTTTTCTCTCCTTGGCCAAAGCAGGGTTCGCGAGCTCCTCCACAAACTCTTGACGCAGCTGCACCATCTCCTCCGGCGTCAGCACGTCGCGGCTGTCGGCGTGCGCCTTGCAAGGTGGCCTGCGGCTTTTGTGGCCTGTCCAGTCTCGGAAAACTCCGACGCATAGTCCGCAATCCGCCACCCATGCTGGGCCCAAGCGCTTTGAAGTGCCATGCGCTGTCTGGCAGGGGCGTCGGCTGTTCTTCCCTGGGGGGCCCCGGGAGGACCCGCGCGGACCGCCACTCCCCGCGATGCTGCGCTGGCACGAGGGCGGGGCTGGCTGTAGCCAGATGGATAGCCTGCGCGCTTCTTGATGACCATCCACTTTTCGAGGTCCGCGGCCGAAAACTCATCGTCCTCCGCCTGGCCCTCCGAGCCCTCCGCGCCAGCCGCCGCTGCGGCGGCGGCGCCTGCCGCCGCAGCAGCCGCCGCGATCCGCCGTGCGCCCTGGCCGCGCCCCGCGCCGCCGGACGCCTCGGCCTTGGCGTTCGCCGCCGCCGCTGCCGCCTGTAGTAGGGCACGGCCTCGGCGAAGCCGTTGCCGTCGCCACCGCCGCCGCCGCGTGCACCAGAACAAACGCGATCGCTCCCTGCCGAAGAATATCGCGGTGGTGTCTGTGGTGTTGTTGCTGTGGAGCTCCAAGACGCCCAAGTCGGAGCCGGTGATGATCGTGATGGTCACGGTGCTGCTGCTGAGGTCTGGCGTGCTGCTCACGGCGAAGCCAACTGGATCCTGCACGCGAGAAGGCAGGTAAGCATACACCGCCACCACGCCAGGCCAGGGCCATCCTGGACCCCGGCATGGTGTATGCGCCCTCCTGCCTTGGGCAGGAGGGTCGATACAGCATCCTGCATCCCAGGATGGCCCTGCTGAGGCATGGTGGTGGTGCGTGTAGCTTCCCTCTACGGATCCTGGACCGCCAAATCCGGGGAGCCCGGGTAGAGCGACCAGTCGCCCCAGGCGGAGCCGGTCAAGCCGCCCTCGAAAACCACCCTGGTGATCGCCATCATGGCCAGACGACCGTAGGCGAGGGCCACCATCGGCGCCGTTAGGCTATGCCGTCGGGGCTTAGAGATATGGAAATATGGGAGGAGCTTAGGAAATCAGCTTGCTGAAAGCCAGGGCGCAGGGCGCCACTCGAGCCAGCCGATGACATGAGGGCGATGGCGACGACGACGACGCAGACGACCGCAGTCGCGACGACATGGGAACTGGCTGCTGACATCGCGTGGGTCGTTCACTCTTGAGCGATCTGCGCACCTGGAGGCCGTCCTGGAATCATGATTTCGGACCGCGGGTCGATTTCCGTGAGTCCTGGGGCCCGAAGAAAAAATACCCTGGGCGCATTCAACCATGCACGCCCACGCTGGAACGCAAGGAGGAGGAGACCCAGGAGCAACAACAACAACAACAGCTTTGCCCAAGGTGTTCGCGGTGGGGTTCGCCCAAGAGGCCTGGGGCAGAGTGGCTACGATGTTAGCCAGCGTGGGCCCAAACCGGCGAATCCCACCAGCACTTTAGGGCGTGAGTGGTCTAAGGAGCTCGTTCTGCTAAACCCCCTTTTTCCCCTTCGGGGAGGGGGTTCCCCCTCCCCCTACCCCCTCCCCCTGGACCTGGAGGGAGGGTGCCGCGAGCGGTTGGAGCGTCCAAGATGGCCCAAGATGGCTCCAAGCGGGTCCCAGAGAGCCCAAGATGGTCTCCAAGATCGCGCAAGATATCCCAAGATGGTTCAAGATAGCTATCAACATGCATCCAAGAGCTCTGGAGACCGCCCCAGGACGGCTCCAAGTGCCTTTCGAGCCCTCCAAGGAAGCCCTCAAGAGGCCAAAATCATTCAAATCCTGTATGTTTTTCCGATGTTTTTTGCATTGTCACCCTTTCGCGCCCGATGGCCTCTTGAGGCCTCAAGATGGCTTCTGGATGGCCCAAGAGGGCCCCAAAAGGGGCCCAGGGGGGCCCCAAGACCGCCCCAAGAACACCCAAGACCGCTCCAAGAGCGGCCCACGAGGGCCCCAAGAGGTTCATTTTCGGGCCCCGACGGGGGGACGCAGTTAAGGACCCCCCCGTCCCCGACTCGACCATGTCCTATTGAATTCCGATTCAAACACAAATAAATGATTAAGGAATTCCTCCGGCGGCTGGGACTCGACCATTTCCTATCGAATTCCTATTTCAGCGTTCCGAAGGATCCAACCTGTTTATACTAAGTCCCCGCGCAGGTCACTCCGATGCCCCCCCCCCCCCCAGCAGCCCTCGAAAGTGGCGACAGTTTCGCAGACCGCAGCCCCCCCAGGGATGGCGAAGTCAAATCTGTAGGGTCCCTTGGGAATCCTATGGGGTCCCTGAGGAATCCTATGGGTTCCCTTAGGAATCCCACTGGGGATCCTATAGGAATCCTGTTGGAATCCTATAGTAATCCTATGGGATCCCTTAGGAATCCTATGGGATCCCTTAGGAATCCGATGGGATCCCTCAAGAATCCTATAGGATCCCTTAGGAATCCTATAGGATCCCTTAGGAACCCTATGGGGATCCTATAGGAATCGTACGGGAATCCTATGGGATCCCTTAGGAATCCTATGGGATCCCTTGGGAATCCTATGGGGTCCCTGAGGAATCCTACTGGGATCCTATGGGAATCCTATTGGAATCCTATAGGCATCCTATGGGATCCCTTAGGATTCCTATGAGATCCCTTAGGAATCCGATGGGATCCCTGAGGAATCCTATAGGATCCCTTAGGAATCCTATAGGATCCCTTAGGAATCCTATGCGGATCCTATAGGAATCGTATGGGAATCCTATGGGCTCCCTTAGGAATCCTATGGGGATCCCTTGGGAATCCTATGGGGCCCCTTAGGAATCCTATGGGATCCCTGAGGAATCCTATAGGATCCCATGGGATCCCTTAGGAATCCTATGGAATCCCTAAGGAATCCTACAGGATCCCTTAGGAATCCTATGGGGTCCCTTAGGAATCCTATGGGAGCCCTTAGGAATCCTATGGGATCCCTGAGGAATCCTGTAGGGTCCCTTGGGAATCCGATGGGGTCCCTGAGGAATCCTATGGGATCCCTTAGGAATCCTACTGGAATCCTATAGGAATCCTATGCGGATCCTAAAGGAATCGTATGGGAATCCTATGGGATCCCTTAGGAATCCTATGGGGATCCTATGGGTATCCCTTAGGTACCCTGAGGAATCCTATGGGATCCCTGAGGAAGCCTATGGGATCCCTTAGGAATCCTATAGGAATCGTATAGGAATCCTATGGGATCCCTAAGGAATCCTATAGGAATCGTATAGGAAACCTATGGGATCCCTAAGGAATCCTATGGGATCCCTGAGGAATCCGATAGGGATCCCTCAGGAATCCTATGGGATCCTACCAGGACCCCTTCCGCGGCCGCGGAAGGGTTGCTGGGGTTGCTGGGGTTGCTGGGGTCCCCCCGGGCCGGTCTAATCGTCCTCATTCAACAACAACAACAACAACAACAACATCAACCACAACTACAACCACAACCGCAACCACAACCACAACCACAACAACAACAACCACAACAACAACAGCAGCAACAGCAACAGGAACAGCAGCAACAGCAACAGCAACAACAACAATCAATTTACCATCATGCGCGATGTTTCCACACGAAGCATGCGACCATCATGATAACCATCCCCATCATGGGGGACTCTTGTTCTATAGCGGGGTCCGTTATTCCCGTTCCCAGATCTCCCGCCCAATGAGGTCTTGTGAACACCTCCTCCGAGGGATTTCAACTTATCCCGCCTCGAAAACACATGCCCGCGCCTTGCCGCGCCGATGCGAGACCGCCAGTGGAATCCCAGCGAAGGATAAAGCACAAAGAAGTATCGAACGACAGGATTGCCTTGGTGGGGATGGGGGCTGTCGGCGGTGAGGCAAGGACCTGGCCCTGAATAGAAAGGGAGGAAGTCTCGAGCAGGGCTGCTGTTGTTGCTGGGAGCGGCGCCAATGCTGAAGAGAGTAGGGCGCTAGTCCAGCGTAAAACAAAACGAAGGCTCGAGCGGGAACGCTGGTTTTGTTGGGGCGGCGGCTTTCGGCGGCGAGGAGGAACACCGCCTTGAGTGAGAAAGGAGGAACCATTGAGTTCGAGCGGTGGTTTTGTCGGGACGGGGGCTGTCGGCGGCGAGGAACAGCACCGTCGCGAAGAAAAAGAAAGGACATCTCGAGCGGGAGCGTTGTTCTTGCTGGGAGCGGCGCCCATTCAAAAGAGAGTTGGGCGCCAGTCCAGCGTAAAACGGAAGGAAGTCTCGGGCGAGAGCGCTGGTTTTGTCGGGGCGGCGGTTTTCGGCGGCGAGGAGGAACACCGCCGTGAGTAAGAAGGGATGGAGCATCGAGCGGGAGCCGTGGTTTTGTCGGGACGGGGGTTGTCGGCGGCGAGGAACAGCACCGTCGCGAGGAAAAAGGGAGGAACCCTTGAGCGGGAGCGTTGTTCTTGCTGGGAGCGGCGCCAATTCAAAAAAAAATTGGGCGCCAGTCCAGCGTAAAACGGAAGGAAATCTCGGGCGGGAGCGCTGGTTTTGTCGGGGCGGCGGTTTTCGGCGGCGAGGAGGAGCACCGCTTTGAGTAAAAAAGCGAGGAAGCCTCGAGCGGGAGCGTTGTTCTTGCTGGGGGCGGCGCCGATGAGAGAAAGACTAGCGCGCCAGTCCAAGGTAAAACAGGAGGAAGTCTCGAGCGGGAGCGCTGGTTTTGTTAGGACGGCGGCTTTCGGCGGCGAGCAAAAACACCAGCCCTGAGTAAAAAAGAAGAAGTCTCGAGCGGGAGCATTGTTGTTGTGGGGCCGGTTTTGGCGGTCCCCCAAACCGCTCAAGCGTGAGCCTCACCTTCAGTGAAAATGTAGCTGGCGCCTCGGCGAGAGCGCCAGGGCGCCTCTAAGGGGTCCGACAACAATAATCGAGAAATTAACATTCAACAGCAACAGCAACAACAACAACAACAACAACAGCAACAACAACAACAACAACAACAACAACAGCAGCAGCAGCAGCAGCAGAATCAGCAGCAGTAGCAGCAACATCAACAAAGAGAACGACAACGACAACGACAACAACAACGACAACGATGACGACAACAACAACAACCACAACAACAACAACAACAATGCTCGCATAACATAAGAGCGATGTCTTAAAACATGATGTCTTAGGTACAACTGTTCCTAAGAACATCCCGCGCAAACCAGCGAAAAGGTTAGGAGGCAAACAAGCAGGTCGGGACGCTTCGCCACTGCTTGACCCCGCCTCCGTGCTCCTCGTCCCTCCCCCCCCGCTGCAGCGCCAAGTTGCCAGCTCGGGAGGGGCCGGGCCCGCGCTCCTCAAAGCTGGGCGAAGCCGCAGACGAGCCTCCACAAAGGGGGGCCGGCCGCCGCGGCCGGGGGCCGGGGGCCTGCGCTCACGGGTGCCAGGGCAGTGGCCGCACAACGCCCCGCAGACATCCGGCGGCGGGCGGCGGCGGCCGCCGGCAGGCGGCAGCGGCGGCTGACGGTGGGCGGCAGCGGCGGGCGTCCCCCACCTCCTCTCGCAGCATCAAGGAATCGCGACCGGACACTCTTGGCCGTGTTCGGCCTCGGGGGGGGGCCCCAGGACTGTCAGGAACCGGCCCAAGATGACAAGCCGGCTCTAGGACTCTAGGAAAGGAGCCCACCCTGACTCTGCTGGGGCGGTGGAGGTGCTTATTATGTTGTTGGGGTGGTTGTAGGTGGTTAGTGGGTGGTTACCCTACTTACCTATTCAGGTTAGCAACATAGATACATAAGCTGGATCCGAGCCCTTAAAACTAGGTTACTAAGTTGATTAGCTATCTGAGCTAACCTACTTACGGAACTTCGGCGTAACTAGGTTAACCTACATATAAGTCTTTGTTTTTTTTGGGGGCATTGAGTTGTTTTTTGTTCTAACTTCATTGTTTTTTTTCCTGCTTCATTGTTTTTTTTCTTCCCGTATTGTTTTTTTTTTTTTTTTTATCCTCCTGCATTATTTGTTTCGTCTGCTCTGGTTTTTTTTGGGGGGAGTGGTATGTTTTTTTTCCGTGGATGTCCCCAGGATCCAGGAACCAGCACCATACTCCAGGAAAAAACGGCCCTGAAATCCAGAAACACACAGTCGATAATTCACAAAATGGTTGCATATATACCCAGAGGCGCAGCCCTGCATGTGTAAGTTGATGCACACTCGCACTTACAAGACCAGCAACACATGAACGGGATGCGGGCGACGAGCATTATTTTAGCAGAGAGCCCCACTCTCTATATATCCTGAGACGGTGCAACCCACTGCAGCCGAAAACTGCTCCACATCATGTTTTGTATGAATTCTTGCGAAACGACAACCTCAGCTTAGGAGGAACTATGATGTGAGAAACCTGTCCTACGCATGCTTTCCACGAGATGCAAGGCTCGGACACAGAGGCAGTCGACACAAAGGCAGGTGCTTCTCGCACCACGCATTTAATTACGTGCGCTTGGATATCCACGATATCCCACACAGAAATGCACGAAATCGGAACACCAGCAACTCTAAAATGCGACCACACCTCACCGTATTTGATCGCACCATCATCCCCCATAAACGCAACGACGTCTGCATTACTGACAATCTTCATATTCGCAAACGCTTGAGGGCTGGTTAGGATTTCACACCCTGAGTCCAGCAAGAAATATGATGAAATCGTATCCCGCACTTTTCTGTTGACTGGGTGAGGGTCCACCAAATCAGTCTTCAACAACGGGCCTCTGATATGGTGGACGCTCTGGAGGGCGATCTCCTCCACAAGGCTTCGCTCGAATTGCTTTGTATTGTGGCGCGGTGTAGCCATGGTCTTGATCACACGGTGCTTCCTCTCCATGAGGAAGCACGACACTAAATACCCAAACCTTGCCAGTTGGTCTGGAAGGTGCAAGGCCCAATGACACTTGGGCTTCCAGTCTGTCTCAGTATCATATGCTCTCTGGTGGGCTCGAGAATGGGCCTGGATCGCATTCGACAAATCCTCAGCGCTCACGTGACCACTGTTCACCACTGTCAAAAGTTCCAGAACCCTACACGCGAGCAACATTGAGTCAACCTCTTCCGTGAGCACACCAGTCTTCCTTACCACGTCTGTGAGAAATTTGCACAGCACTGGCGCGAGTGAAATCATTTCGCTCGCGGCGCCTCCTGGGATGAACGACTTATTCCCGCAGCACACGTCTCTGGCGTGCGCGTGCGCAGCTGGCCACCGAAATCGCTGGAGATATTCATGAAGAGATTTCCCACCCAAATTGTGAGACTTGAGTCTCGATATAAGATTGCCCAGTTCATTGCAAAATATCCCGTCAACGAGGTAGATGTGCATCCAATCCCACCCGAAACATGACGCCACTGGGAATTGAAGGTGGGGATCTTGCAACACACCAGTCTCGATGTAATTGAACCCGTGGAGTCGCTCAAGGGCCTGAGCTTTCGCTTTGCGCATCGTGGCCCATGCGTCTTTCAATCTGGTCTGTATTGAAGCCAGGGAAGCATCCGTGTGCAAGTGGAACTCTGAAACATTCAACGTTGTGAGGGGCTTGAAGAAACCACTAGCATCTGGAACCCAGGGGCACCTCTTGCCGACAATGTTGGCGCAGAGGGGGCAAACCTTATGCCCTCCGTGACCTTTCATTTCAAGCATATGTTTGTGGGCGACCTCGTCTTGAATGCACAAATGTAGCTTTCCGAAGATCAGGCGGGGCTTCACTTCCCCAGGCACAAGAAACGAAACGCCATGTCGAAGGTCACGAGACGTCGGATATCCAAAAAATCGCCGCAACAAAATCTTTGTCATTTGACTCATACCTCCATCAAGTCCGTCAATTGTTTCTGACCTTGCGGCGCACAACGTAAACCACAATGATTCACAACTAAGTGCTGGATACCCCATGTTGTGTATAGCCCAGTAGAACGTCTGCGTGCGACGAAAATTATGGTGTCCCAAGTTGTTACCAGGAACGACCTCATCTGTATAAAGTATGATGTCCAGTGCATGGTGGTTCCTCTCCAATGCTGAAATAAAGAGCGCTTTAAATTCATGTGATTCAGTGCACGCCACCTCCAGCCAAGCGAAAGGATCAATCACCCAGAAATCAGCCCCGTCCAACTCATCAGAAACTACCTTCTGAACGAGGTTGCCGAAACTAGTTCGTTGATGTGAAACGTCTTGCTTCGATTTCTTGGTTGCCCATGGGGAAACAGCATCTGGTACTTCTGCGTTCTTCAAATCTTTCAGTATCGCAGAAAGGGCAGCATTCGTCACAAAAAGCTTTTCCGACCGAGGTCTGACAGTTTAATCTTCTTCAGAGGGGGCGATATGTCGCGCATTTGAGTAAAACGGCTAAGGTCTCACAAGGATCCTCCCCAGTGCTATCCATTAAAGGCCCCATTATGGCCTCCAGGGCGCCCCAAGTCCCTAAGAGACCTCCATTTCTGCAAGAGTACGCGTCGGATACCAAGTCGACTGCCCGAGTCGGCCTCACGACTATCCCAAACCACATCGGGTTTCCAGACAAACATGGATCAGAAGTTTGGCCGTCTGAAGTTGTTCGAAGCCCATGGGTTGGCGCCTCCAGGACGGGGGGGGGGAGGTCTCTTGCGAGGGGGAGAGGGGGGAGGGGGGCAGAGTTGAGGAGGGGAGGACGGTGACGAAGTTGAGGATCCCCCGTGCCCCCCGAGACACACGCGAGACGTCGTTTGATGGTGCAGCCCTTTCCCCCACCCTTTCGCTATGTTCAGTGCGCCCCCCATTTGTTCTGAGTTTGTCTTTCTCAGGTCTGTCCTACGTGTTACTTCAGCGGCGGTGCCAAGTCCGTAGCTTTCGAACTCCGTGTGCTCAGAAGCCTAGGTGCAACCCAGTGTAAACTGGCCGATACATCGACCCTCGAGCAAACCCACAGCCCGAATCAGGATTAGCATTGAGCGCACCATGGATGTCCCCCCCTCGTGCGTCCGAATCGAAAACTAATGGCTCATGCCATGTTGGCAACCCAAGCCCTACCAGCAACAGAGTATGCCTCCTTAGCCACCGCGATGCATTGCTCCGAACTCAGACCCATGTCCCGAGCGAGCTTCTGCGCTGCTGAGTATGCCCTGCTTGCGAATGTGTTCCTGCCCCTCCCCTTCATGTCTTTCTTCAGGAGGTACGCAGAGTAGTCAACCTTGGGGACCTTCGAGCCTGCGGCAGGGCGGTAGAGTAGGAGACAGGCAGTTGATGCGCAGCGAGGGGGATGCGGAGGAGACGGAGGAGGAGGCGGACTAGGACGAGGACGATGACGGTGGGGGCGAGGGAAAGGCAGATGAGGATGAGGAGGATGGGGAGGAGCATGGGAGGAGGAGAAGGATGATAGGCAGGATAGAGGGGATAATGATGAGGAGGAATACGAGGAGCACGTGACAGGGAGACGGAGGAATGCGAGCAACAGCAACAGCAGCGGCAGAACAGTTCCATGCTGATGTATAGTATACTGTGAGTTTAACAATCTGGAAGTAGACGGTGAGAGGAGGAAGAGGAGGAGGAGGATGAGGACGCTGATGATGATGATGACGATGATGGTGATGATGATGATGAGGATGAGGAGGAGTTGGAGGAGACGGGGGAGGAGGACGAGGACGAGGACAACGGCGGGGGCACACAAGCAACATGCCGTGGTGTGCACGTCGATTGGGATCATATCAATACGTGAATTGCAACCAACAGCACGCAACATGACAGACAATCACAAAGAGAGATGGGAGCCTGACTTAGACGTCTTGCCGATGGAGGGCGTGGCCTTGGGCGCGGCCTTGGGCGCGGCCTTGGCCTTGCCCTTGGCCTTGGCCGCGGGCGCGGCCTTGGCCTTGCCCTTGGCCTTGGCCTTGCCTTTGCCCTTGGCCTTGCCCTTGGCCGTGGGCTTGGGCGTGGACACGCCGCCCTCGGCCTCCTCCGCCTCCTCCTCATCCGCCGCCTCGCCGCCAGCGGGAGCCGCACCACTGGCCATGAGCATCTTCTGCTCGAGCGCAATCGCCTCGTCCATTGGCGACTGAGCTCCACCATGGACGAACTGAGGATGCGCACGATCGGCTGAAGACGGCGTGGTGGAGGCGCTGGTGGCGACAGGCGAGCTGTCGTTGGCGCGACCGTCCGTGATGACGGGTTGCACGGGGTCGTCCAAGAGGGCGAGTGGAGATGGGGCGCTCGCCTTTGGCCTCAAGGGGCCCAGCATGGTCGGGTTCGCCTCGCCCGAGTTACGCTGCATCGCAGCGCCGCCGAACTGCTGAAACATGGTGGCCATCATGCTTAGGAAGTCAGCTGGATTCTGCATGCAGGGGGCAACTCCTGCAGGTGGGAGCGCGCCTGCAGCCATAGGCTGAGCCCTTCCGAGAGCTCGGCTGGACTTCCTGATGTGCATGCCCTCCATCGCGTTGATGACCCTCACAGGTGCATGTACTGGTGCGTCACCGTTGTAGGCGAAGCTCATGAGCTGGTCGCTCAGCTCCGCGGATGGGAACTCCCCAAGAGTCTTGACGTGTGGAAAGGTGTGGCGACCGTTCCTCTTGTCCAAGTTCTTAATCTCGGCTTGGATCTGCTTCGCGAGCTCCCTCTTGGACGATGGATCCATGGAGCTGCCTGGCTGATGAGCCGCAACCAGCAAGGATGTAACACTGCATATCAATTTCTCGGATGGGCATGTGATGCCGATGCGCCACAGCCGATTTGCCATTGTAGTAGACTTTGCGCGGAGCGACGCCTCAGTGGATTCGAAGCACGTCCAGTCGGAGTCCGTGAAGTAGTTGTGGATGCCGTTGCAGTTCTGCTGGGGGCGCGGTCCCGTAGGCACGCCCAACTGGGATGCTGCGTCCGACAGCGCCCCTGCGATCGCAAGCTTCTGCTGATCGTTCCATGGCCCAGAGCTCACCTCCTCCCCGATGCGGTTGCAATCGTCGAGGTTGATGTGACCAGCATGGCCGATGGCGCCAATGATGGCATGACACTGGTTGGCCAGCAGGGTGTCCATCGAAATGCCCAAGGCGACCTGCCCGTGCACGAACGCAACACGGCTCTGGATGTTCGCAATCAGGGTCGCTGCCACGCTTCCTGCAGCAGCCATGGTACACAGACTGTGGTGACCAGTGGCACGTTAGTGCTTGGGTGCTAGAAAAACCTAATTGAACCAAAATGGCTACGGATATTGTTGGGGTGGGTTCGTGGGCTCCAGAGACACACGGTAGCCAAAATGGCGGACCTGTTTTGGTTCAAAGTTGGCAGTTGCTTGTTTACACACAACCACATCAGAGGAACACAGGAGGGAGGTGATGCGGAGGATACCAGCTAAGCTGACCAGGAGAAGTGGCATGAGGAGATGGTGGAGGAGGTCGAGAGGGAGTATGTTGAGGAGGTTCGGCCTGTTGTTGGGCCAGCATGGGCCCCAAACAGTCATTGCACAAAAGTGCTACCTAGCACTTTTGCGCAAAAGCTATGAAACCTCTAGGTGTCACTTTGATGCATTGCCTCAACCTCCACCTAGCGATTGCACTTCCGACTTGAATGCCTCAGGCCTCAAGTGCTACCTAGCACTTTGGTGCATACTGCCTCAAGTCATGAGGTGCAAGTGCTAGGTGGAGGTTGAGGCGCTGCATCAAAGTGCCAGGTAGCACTTTTGCAGATCCGTGCCAAAGTGCTACCTAGCACTTTTGTGCATAGGCATCTTGGGGTGGTACTCTCTAGATCAAGCTGCCGTGTTCTGCCAATGCCCCCGTCAATCAGACGGGACACATGCGCGTGAGCCCCTGCTTTTGTATTCATCATCGGTACGACGCGACTCTATATCACACTGCTTCGCAACTGCACGGCCTGAAAACACACTCTGATGTATCAGTGTTTTTTTCTGTTTGGACAGCACCGACGGTGGATGTGTAGCGCTATCGGGCAACGAAACTGCGTCGGTGAGCCGCGCCGTTCTGCACCCCCCCAATGCGAACGGCCCCCCACTAACCCACCGTGGCTTCTGCTGCCACGCCGTGCAAATTCGAATCTAGCTCGCAAGGCTGCGATCACATACAGCATGGCCCCCCCCCCCCCGTTCCTTAACATTCCTACCTTTGGGTTGCTCCTGATATCATCCCTTCCTCAATTTGTTCTTCCTCCATGCTCTCCCACGCCCTCACTATCACAAGACACACGCACCTATGCACCCTCGCGTTGCAGTCCACGCGGGCTGCATTCATCCTCGGATCCACCACTAGTAGCGCCATGAGGCTCCTCAAGATGTCCCCCAAACGGCGCGACACCCTTGCCATGAGACGTGCGTGTATCATCGCGTTGTAGGTAGAACTCTTCCAGGAGACGCGCCATGCTGTTCACTCTCTCTTGTAGGTTGGGCCCAGCAGGCACAGGCATTGTTTTCTGACGCTTCTTGTCGTTCTCGACGTAGCACGTCTTCACGACGCTGCGACTCGCGAGCCACGTCACATGTTCCTCGTGAACCCGAATACGGGGGGTATGGGTGAGGGGCTTCTTTGTGAGAGCAGCGAGCGCCTGCGGATCACACTCGATCGACAATCTGGCATTGGTGGCCAACGCTGTCATAACACGGACGGAGTGGGTTGTTCCAGAAGCGTCGACGACCTCGACCACACGAACTCGGTATATCATCGATCAATTGTTTCCGAGGTCGTGATAGAGAAGCAGGGCTAAGACTGTCAGCGGATGGGTCACCGTCTCGCTCCACCCCGCGCATGAGCTTCAATGTTGTCTCATTGCGGAGGCGGACAAGCTCATCATACATCGCAAGGTCTTTCCCGACAAACTTCTGAAATTTTGTATCCAATTTGTCACAAGTAACAAAAGTGTATCCATCTTTCTCTTGAGCGAAGGGCTTCCAACACCCGCCATCCGTCTGCGAGGGGCCCTTCCTGGTAGCGACATACCCCGTCTCAATGGAAATGCTGTCAGCGCACATCGTACACTAGTGCGTGTGTGATGTCGGAGGATACGCGAGAAACGTTGAGCAAGCCTGCTTGAGCCAACATGGTTCGGACCAGGCCACGTCGGACCGAAACGCACGCTGTCGCCCCCGATGTGTTTGACATGTTATTGCTAACGTGGCCTATCTGTATATATATAGCACTTATTTTGTTTATGTGCTGTGTGCCTGCATTGATACGCTTGTGCCCCCGCTTGGTCGGGGGGAGGTCGGATGTTTAGTCGACCCAACGGTGCATCATGCAGTTGCGTGCGGTATATGCGAATGCTTGTGTGTTGCGTTGGTTCAACCAGGACCTATGCCCCCCGCCCTCCCCCTCGGAAAATTGTTTAGAGCTGCCAGGGTTAGGGACGATGGCCATGAGAACGACATGAGTGTGAGAAATGTGGTTGTCCAATGTGAGCGGACCGTGCTGTGAACCGTAAACGCCCAGACCATTTGAGCTGCGAGTGGTCTTACACTGTTCCTCTCCCGCACATCTCATCGTCCTCCTCATTCCCGTCAAGTGCCGCTGCTGCTCTCCCCATCCTCTACCGTCCCCATGTGCCCTCATCATCCTCACTCTCATCCTCAACCTAGGTTTCGTTATCTGCGGAGCTTTTCGACTCTGGTCGGGATGCGGGGCTTCGCATCGGCTGCCTCCATGGGACCCGACGTGGCCAGCGCAGCAGTCACGTCACAGCGTGGCTGTACCCGCATGCTTGATCGCATGGCCAGGCCGCGTCTCGCAGAGACGCTCAAAAGAAGACTGGCACACCATCGTGCCATGGCTGAAAAAACGTGCGCGGCAAGCAAGTTGGGAGCGAGGTTGTGAGATGTGTAAGTGTGTTGCTGTTGTGCACAACGGATACACATACAACTCACGCGTTCATGTCAATGCATCTCTGACACATGCTAGAAGAAGACAAGGCAGTGAGGAGGGGACGCTGCGCTGCACCACCGCCACATTAGAATTAAGCCTTCGCCCTCTTGGCAGGAGGGGGTGTCACCGACGGCCTCGATGACGCTGCCATCGCGGTGGGGAGCTGCAACAGCTCAACGCCAGGCTGCACAACGCTTGTGTTGGTCATTACTGGGATAGTAATTTCATGATTGATCCATTCGCATGCTGCGTGGACCTTTAAACAAACAGAAATCTCACTCATGCGCATGTTCGCCACCGAACTATCGGGCGCATGCTTCGCGTGCCAAAATGGGATCGTGCCAATGTGCGTCCCAGGGGGATCTGCCTTGGGCATCAGCCAGATACGGTCGTCCCTGGAACACGAGAACTTACCCGAGTGCTTTAAAGCCAGGCCATTGGCTGGGACCTTCGTCCCGATCCCGATGTTGAAAGTCAGGGGAACCAGCGTGAGTTCCCCTTTGCCAAAACGGGCGTTGGAAAAAACTGTGGTTGTCAACTTGGCTCCGTGCGTGCACTGCACATTGACATCAGGCACGTGATCCAAAAAAGCATGCCACAGCACCTCCTTGAGGTGCGCCTTGAACAAGTCCATCGTCATGCTCTTGTCAGCCTGGGGGCTCGCACGAGGCACTCCCCATCGCCATTTCACCCCTCTGCCCAAAACGGGGCCACCCTACTTTATCACCCCCGTCATCCTCATCGTCCTACTGTTTGTCCTGTCCTCTTCCTCTTCCTCTTCCCCCTCACCCCTTCCTCCTCCTCCTCCTCCTTCTCCTCCTCCTTTTTCATCCTCCTCCTCGCCGTCCTCATTATTATCATTATTATCCTCCTCCTCCTCCTCCTCCTCCTCCTCCTCGCGTTCCTCCTCATCATCCTCATCCTCTTCCTTCTTCTCCTCCTCTTCCTCATCCTCCTCTTCCACTTCCTCGTCCTCCTCCCACCCCTGTTTTTCCTTTTCCTACCCCCCCAGCCCAGTCGTCCTGAATCCGCTCGAAGCTCTCGACTCCGTAGACGCTCACAGGGATGGTCACCGTCACCTATGGCGGGCGCGAGAATGGGAAGCGAAGGAACGGCGAGAGGGGGTAGCATAGTAGAAAGAGAAGGAGCAGGAGGAGGAGGAGGAGGAGGAGGAGGAAAAGGAGGGAGAGCAAGAGGATGGGATATGCGGATGATGATGGAGGAGGAGGAGGAGGAGGAGGAGGAGGAGGAGGGGGAGGAGGATCCGGATCAGGAGTACCAGCAGCAGCATCAGCAGACGGAGAGGGTGGAGGGGCGGCGAGGAGGGGCGATGAGGAAGAGTGAGGAGGAGGAGGAGGAGGAGGAGGAGGAGGAGGAAGAGGAGGACACCTTGTACTCGTCCAGCAGCTCGGCGGGGGCCAGCTGGATGTACGGCGGCACGTACTTCTTGCGAACCTGCGACCCCTTCACCAGGAAGACGGCCTCCTGCGTCATCTTGGCGATCGTGAACTCGTCGTCTGAGCCCTTGTGCTTCTTGATGACGGCGTTCACCTCGAACCCATGGTGCTTCAAGGACTCCTGGATTGTCTGCCCACGGGGATCGACGAAGCCGACGGCGTGCTCGGTGGTCTTCGCGCTCTCCGACGCAGCCGTGTACTCCCACGGCAGTTTGTTCTTCGGCAGCTCCCTCAATGTCGGATCAATTTTGAAACATTCATCTAAAAAGTCCGTGCGAATAGCATCCAAGTCGGCGAAGGTCTTTCTCCCCTTGCATTTTTTTGAATGGATGTGCATGACTGATTTAACTTCGAAGCTGCTCAGCAGCTTGACCTTCTCAATGTCACCGATATGTCCAGCAGGGCCTCCAATCTCGAAAAACTTCTCGATGGATTCGACGTTGCCAACAACCTGAATGCAAAGTGATTTCTTAGACCCCGTAACTGATTGGCAGTCTGACGACGAAAACAAACGAGACTGGTTATCCCTGCAATGCTGCTCTGGCGCAACTAGGGCGGCCTTCACCATTGCGTTAACATATTTCGAACCTTGAATAAAATTGATATCGGCCATCGCCTTGAAGATCGTGGTGTGGATCTCTCGCGTGAACCTCTGGGTGCCGCTGAACTTGACGAGGTCGTGAAGGAACGATCCATCGGGCCCCCCGCTGAACTTGCGGACGAACTTCGCCATAGACTCGACCTGATCTTTCAAGTGAGGCTTCTCGTCTTCGATCATTCTGACCACCGTCGGTATCTGAGGGCCCCCCTTCCATGGAGGCAATGACTGGCAGATGCGACATTCGAGGCCCTGGGTGGGGGGGCGTTGGTCGTTCCCTATTTCCCGAGGTCCCAAGCCCCGTCCCCCCCAGGACGCAAACCCTGATCGCATCTGGCATTCACCCCTCCCCATAACCTTGAGTTCGATGAACCTCTTCATGGTCAAGTAGACCTCGAGGAGGGTCTGCAACTGATCCTGCAACTGCTCGCTCCCATTGCCGCTGTTGCCAGCGCGCTGGAGAAAGTCAGCTAGGTCGGGACATCTTCGATCCACCTCCCACTTCACGACCAGCACCTTGCAGCCCTCAGAGATTGGCATGTTGTACGACGGGCACTTGGACAACACTTTCTCCAAGCTGATGCGATTTGAAATGGCCAACTCCGAACAGTCCGTCTTCACCCCATTGACCAGGCAACGTACCCCTTGAAACGTATGGGAGCATGATACACTGAGGAAGCGGCAATGGTGGCTCTCGATCGGTGCCAAGTACCCGTCACTTGCATCAACCAAGCGTTTGTTGAACAACCACTGCTCGTGTCCAACTTCTCCTGGCGCTTTCTCGAACGCGCGAGGTGAACGCAACTCCGTTTTCACCCATCCTTGCTCCATGATCCTGGTGATCAACGCATGCACCTTCTGAATAGAAACTCCCGTGCTGAACCTGTTCTTGGGATGCACCCCCATGTTTTGTGAAACCGCTACAACTTGTTCATATGCCAATCCATTCGCCAAGAGCGTGCTGCATATTCCCTCGGCAGCTGCCTTGATCTGTGATGCTGTCCCATTGTAGTGTTCCTGAATCTGCTCCTTAATGCCAGGGATCACTCTGTCCATGACCTGCGAAATCGCAGTGTCAACCATCGCGTCGGCGGAAGAAGCCGCCGCTGCCATGACGCAGCGGGGAGGTACACCCCTGAGAAGAGAGCCAAAACGGCTGCGAAAACCAACGCAAACCACGGGGGGGTCGGCATAGGACCTGGAGGGGGAGGAGTATTGGGCATGGGGAGGCGCAGAACTGGTAGCAACGATGCAGGGATTGAACATGCGACGGGGGCGGGGGGGAAGGACATATAACCTACTTAGGTGAGTTCGCTAAGTAGGTTACTAACCTGACATAGTGAACTTACTAACTCCACTCAAGTAGATACTGTCAAGTTACAGAAGCTCGCTAAGTACATCACGTATCTTCGCTAACCAAATGGCGTGGATAGCGTAACCACCTTCGTAACCGCCCTGGTCGGCTACGCTGGTTCGCTATCTCTGCTATGGCCTTACCGCGCCCAGGATATGGTTAGTCAGCTTACACCCAACTTGCTCAAGTTATACCTTGGTTATAACCAGCTTCTATGTCTTTGCAATCACTTACAACTGACAGAAGGACATATTAACCAGGCCCATCGTCCCAGTGGATCCGTGCTGTGGTCGATTTCTCCAGCTCAAGATTGTACCGGAAATGCAGCCCAAAGCACGCGAAACAAATAGGGCGATAATTTCCGCCTCAGAAGCATGGGCGCCTATTTCCGCAGTGCTGCAACTGGCATCGAAGGAGCTTGAAAAGTAGGGGAAACTCCCGCCCTGCTTACAACGAAGGATCCAGAGCCAGGGCAGAAGAAGAAAAGACTGCACAAACCTGTGTACCAGCGTGGGCCCCAAGCAATGAGAGCAGATCCGCGGCCCCAGAATTTCCGACCGCTTCCCCAGGAGCAATTTTTCGTCCCGGACCCGTCGTTGATGGTCCTGGGGCCCGCTGGTGACCTCCGAAGGCCACAATCGAAGAAAAAAACGCTGGTCGACAGCAAACTTATCGCAGGAGATTTGGGTTCCTCGCCCGTCAACGTCGGGGACGCACTGACCCGGGTCAATGCAGATCCGGGCCATTCAAGCTTCGCAAGATCCTGCAGGCTCCGCAAGATCCTGCACCCCTGGCTCCACAGGATCCTGTAAGTTCCAGCGCCCTGGCTGAAATGAAGGGGCCCAGGGACACACAAACAAATATACACAAATCCTAGGATTCCCCTATCTTTTCCAATGTTTTCTGGAATTTCGTCTTCCCCCTCTCTTCTCCTATTTTCTCAAATTTTCCTGGGGACCGACGATCACTTGTGTCTGTGTGTGTTTTCCCCTCCTGATGAACCCCGCTGGTTGCATTGACCCCCGTCCCAAGGCTCCCGACAATGGGACGCACAGAGACACACTAGTACGATATGTTCTCCTCGGATGCGCGCGTCCGACCCGAACATATAGTATACCCAGCTTGTAGCACATCGTTTCCCCACCACGACGCATGTACTGTAAGATGTTTCGGTGCGCGCGGCGCCCCTGGGGGGGCGACGCACATGCAGTCTGGGTGTGCTGGGGTGACGCCGAGGCAGCGCGCGCTGCACTCCCCACCGGCGATCTCCAGCAGCGGCACGGGCTGCACCACGGGTCGAGGCGCCCAGTGTCCGGGTCCCGCACGGCTCGGCAGGCGCCGCCTGCCCCGCGCGGGTGTCTCAGAGGGGGAGAGGGCAAGACGGAGGGTGGGACGCACAGAGACGTACTAGTACGATACGTTTTCCTCGGAGGCGCGCGCCCGACCCCAACATATAGTTTACCCATCTTGTAGTATACCCTTTCCCGAGAGGCGTGGCCAGAAAGCGCCCGCCGCGACACGTATACTATCAGATTCCTCGGTGCGCGCGTCGCCCCTGGGGGGGGGCGACGCACACATAGTCGGAGGTGAGGGGGTGAGATCGAAATGGAACGGAGAGCCCCCCTACCGGGAAATCGATTTCGGTTTCGTGTTCGAGCGTGCCGTGCGTGCGGGCGAGGCGAAGCTGCGTGGGCGGGCGAGAGGAAAGTCTCCTGTGGCTGAGGCGCGGCCGGACCAAATGATTCTCCACCGGGCGGCCGGTGGCGCGCGGTGTCCCGCCGGTGTCCCGGTGGTGTCCTCTGTGGCTGAGGCGCGGCCGGACCAAATGATTCTCCACCGGGCGGCCGGTGGCGCGCGGTGTACCGCCGGTGTCCCGCCAGTGTCCCGCCGGTGTCCCGTCGGTGTCCCGATGATGATGATGATGATGATGATGATGATGATGATGATGATGATGATGATGATGATGATGTTGATGATGTTGATGATGATGATGATGATGATGATGGTGCTGATGATGATGGTGATGATGATATCGATAGAGAGACCGAATGTGATATCGATAGTGAGACCGAATGTGATATCGATTGTGAGATCGATTGTGATATCGATAGTGAAATCGATAGTGAGACCGAAAGTGAGATTGATTGTGAGATCGATTGTGAGATCGATAGTGAGATCGGTTGTGAGATCGATTGTGATATCGATAATGAGATCGATAGTGAGACCGAATGTGAGATCGATAGTGAGATCGATAGTGAGATCGATAGTGAGATCGATAGTGAGACCGAATGTGAGATCGATGGTGAGATCGATAGTGATATCGATAGTGAGATCGATAGTGAGACCGAATGTGAGATCGACAGTGAAATCGATAGTGAGACCGATCGTGAGATCGATTGTGAGATCGATTGTGATATCGATAATGATATCGATAGTGAGACCGAATGTGAGATCGATTGTGAGATCGATAGCGAGATCGATAGTGAGATCGATAGTGAGACCGAATGTGAGATCGATTGTGAGATCGATAGTGATATCGATAGTGAGATCGATAGTGAGACCGAATGTGAGATCGATAGTGAAATCGATAGTGAGACCGAATGGGAGATCGATAGTGAGATCGACAGTGAGACCGAATGTGAGATCGATAGTGAGATCGATAGTGATATCGAGAGTGAGATCGATCGAGTGCGACGTTGGTCCCTCCCCCCCCCTCACCTCCTTATCACCCGAAGGGTGGTCGTATAGGTATAAGTATGTTGACGTGACGCCGAGAGGGGGCGGCAGGGAGCGTCGGAGGCGGAGTCAGAGAGCCATGGTGGGAGGCACGGCTTCTGCCTCCCTCCATCGCTCGCCGAATCCCTTCTGCCACAGAGTGCGAAAGATATGGAGGCGTCCCGAGAAAGAAAGAGAGGGCAGTCAAATCGTCCCGGGACCCTCCCCCCCACCACGCCTCCACCACGCCCAACACCGCCAGCCTCCTGGAGCATCTGGACATGAAGTCTTGGGAGCCGCCCACCCTGCAAAAATCGTCCCATGACCCCCCCCCAACAACGCCCCCACCACGCCCGACACCGCCAACCTCCTGGAGCCTCTGGACATGGGTTCTTGGAAGCTACCCACCCTACAATTATCGACTCGGGACCCCCACCCACCACGCCTCCTCCACCACGCCTGACACCGCCAACTTCCTGGAACCTCTGGACATGGGCTCTTGGGAGCCACCCACCCTGCAAAAATAATCCCAGGCCCCCCCCCACCACGCCCCCACCACGCTGCACACCGCCAGCCTCCTGAAGCCTCTGGGTTCTTGGGAGCAACCCATCCTGCACACATCGTCCCGGGACCTCCCCCCCCCCACCACGCCCCCACCACGTCCGACACTGCCAGCCTCCTGGAGCCTCTGGACATCGGTAGCCACCCACCCTGCAAAATTCGTCCCAGGACCCCACCCAACGGCGCCCCCACAACGCCCGACACCGCCGGCCTCCTGGAACATCTGGAGATGGGTTCTTGGAACCCACTCACCCTGCAAACATCGTCCCAGGACCCGCCCCCCACCACGCTCCCACCACGCCTGACATCACCAGCCTCTTCCAGCCTCTGGACATGGGTTCTTGGTAGCCGCTCACCCTGCAAAAATCGTCCCGCGACCCCGCCCCACAGCGCCCCCACCACGCCCGACACCGCCAGCCTCCTGGAACCTCTGGACATGGGATCTTGGGAGCCACCCACCCTGCAGAAATCGGCCCGGGCCCCCCCCCACCAAGCCCCCACAACGCCCGACACAGCCAATCTCCTGGAGCCTCTGGGCGTGGGTTCTTTGGGGCCACCCACCCTTCGACCCAGGTCTAGGATCGAACCGAGAATTAAAGCCCCTCACGGACCAGGAGCGATCCTCATTTCAAACTCGTGGCCGTAGAGCTCAAAAAGGCGCCAACACAGAGTTCCCAGCCAGGCCCGCTGGACTCGAAAAAAAACCCGAAGAGCCCGAAGAAGGCCACAAAAGCTCCCCAACGAGGCTCCGAGAGAACCCTGGGACGGCTCCGACAAGCCTCCGAAATGCTTCCTTGAAGATCTAAGTTGGCTCCTCAGGGGGGTCTGCTCGGGCTGACCCATCCTTTCGTTTGAAATTCCCCCCCTCGAATTTTGCTTCACTGATGCTCCTCCTCTTCCCTTCTGACGACAACTCGCCTGTGGATCACTTCTGGATGGGCTGGTGCAGATGCGCGAGGCGACGAGAAGTTGTGATACCCAAGATAACGTCCCTTCAAGCATCTCAAGACGAGCACGAACGGGAGATGCCTGCTACCTGGCTCCAATGTCAGAAGCTGTCTACCTATTGGCACGCAACAGACAAGATAGGTAGGACTGCTACCTGAAACCCTCTGATCTGGAACACCATTATTTCTGCATTGTGTCAGTATCCTCGTCTGTGCAAAAGGATGGGCGACACGGCGAGGCGCAACGCGAACATCCCCGTCTGTGCAAAGGGATGCCCGAGCCGCTACAGGCTTTAATTTGAGCGCCAACACAAATCCAATATAGTATCTCGCGTCTCGTGGTGCAGGTGAAGGTGGAAACATGCCGGGTCAACGATGCGCAACAGACTTACGTATCAGAGGGACAAGAAGAGGGAGAGAACAACCGAAGCAGGAGGAAACGGAACGAACCAACAAACGCTGACTGCAAATGCCGCGGCCAAATCCGGGAGGTGGAACACCAGACCAGGTCAGGTCAGTCAAGTCTTTGCACCATTAAACACATACGTGGATCTATTATCCAACTCGTTGAGGAGGCTTCGGAACTCAAAGAGGATGACGCGCAAGGTTGCCAAGTTGGTTACTACACGCACCTCACAAGCGACTGCCCGATGTCCAATAGCACCAAGCATTTCTTCGCCTAAACGCTAGACCAAGCTGTCAACGGTTCTCGCTGCCTGGTTTGAGGCTGAATGCTCGACTCCATGGCCCGTGCGATGTTGCAGACTCTTGCCAGGTGTACTAGCTGCAGCGAGCTCTTTTTCCCATCCAATGAGTGCTCTGATGAACGAACGGTTGGTCAGAATCCTGCACCTCCGTCTCAGGGATACCAAGCTGACCACTTGCTTTGCACTCCAGCCCTTCAACCACATAAGCAAGCAACACACGATCGTCGCAGATCGGTTAGACCCAACGACGCAATGAACATACACACTGCTCGCGCCGCTGCTGCTCACGCCGCGCCTCGCGGTAGCATCTGCTCCTGCCTCTGCCCCACCGTTTGCGATGCCTTTCACAAACTCACAGACCTCATGAAAATGCTTCGAAATGTTATATGTATCTGTGTCTGTCGCTCTCAGTTCCAAATAATGTGGCGGATGGGGATGGCACAACAAACCTGAGGACAGCTGCCCTCTGGGAGGACTGTAATCGAGAAGATCTGTACGCTTCGATTCACTTGCACGGCCTGCATTTCCATCACAAGCAACAGAACGCAATTGGCCCCATTCTCTGCTATAGAATTTAAGCGTGTCGCCAGGGTACGCCTCTCTTTTATGTACGTCGATCAAGCGATTAGACCTGGCAGAATGTTTATCAAATGCGCAGCAATTGATAATGCCGCGAAGGGGGGGATAATAATGTGTCGTAGAATCACGCGTTCGATGCTCTTGGTCTGGTACACAAGGCATCTCACGGTTCCGCGACTCTCCATCGGAGTGCTTGGTATGGCAGACTGACATACCATCGACCAACGACGGAGGGGGCGGAATCAATTTCTTGACCCGCGCCACTTCACCAGAAACATGGTCTGTGATTGACTCGATATCCACTTCCTTGTTGGATTCACAGCTTGCCTTTACCATCGACGATGCCAACTTTCCCAAGTCGACAGCAGCATCCAAAGTGCCGAGGAAGAGTGCAACCTCGGAGTCACGATAAATTAGGTCGCATGATTCAATCGCCGATGTCCAATACATATCTGCACTTTCAAAGCCCTCTTGGAGGAACAATAAACGGCATTAACACAATTTCTCAGAGGCCCACGCGGATATCTTGAATCGGCACTGGACTCCCCTCCCAGGTGTGCAGAGTGCGCCAGGAGCGGCGCCGGAGGCGCCGCCAGGGGGCCCAGCGCCGATCCAAGAACTCCGCGCGGACCTCCGAGAAGTTACGTGTAAGCAGTTTGTTTGTCCTTCGACCTCTGAAGGGTCCTCAGATCCCATGAACTTCCCATGTGCCATTGTCGATGCAATGTCAAGCAACTCGCGGAAATAAATATCACCATGCTCGGTTCCGGTGGCTCGCTGTGTACTTCCGCTGCTCGCCGCAACCGCATCCCCACAAAGGCGCTCACTGTGGCCATGCCGCTCCATCTTGCAGGTGTCCACCACCGTGCCGACGACACGATATGGCGCGTCGGAATGCCTGTTGGCTGCCTCCTCGTGCTTGGTAGTGCCCGTCCCTTCCGCACTGCATACCCGCGCAAGAGCTCGCAACCCCAAACGCTTTGTGCCAGCGCCATGTGTGGCCTCGCGAAGTCCCTAGACCTCGAGGCCACAGGAGACCCCAACAGAAGAACAGGCACATCCGAAAGACATCAAGTAGATGGACAAACTCCTGCACCGCCCGCGCGACCGCGCGACCAGCGTGCGGTCGCGAATTTCAACGCGCACCCCCCGCCCCCGATTCAGTGTTGGCTGGCATCGCCAGCAGGCTGCAGGATTTTCGGCCAGTCGGCGGACATCGGGTCGCAGACCACCAATATTCCACTGGGGGCGCGGCGGGCGTTCTAGGGGGCCACATGCGAACTCTACCCCTACCCCGCACGATTTCTGAGGGAGGGGGAGGCGAAGTGAACCCCACCCTCCCCCTCAGAAATCGTGGGGGGTAGGGGTAGGGTTCGCATGTGGCCCCCTACGTTCACAAAAATCAAGACGTACAACGAGCCCAGGAAGTCTGCCAAACCCGAGACGAGCCTCTTCTTCGGCCTCGGCCTGGGGGCTCCCCTCGGGACGCCTGCCCGCGCCCTGGGAGCAAGGCGGGGGGTCACCACGGAGGGGGTCGGCGGGCCGGGGGGGTCGCCCCTGACCCCAAGACGACCCAGGACCCCCTCAGGACGGCTGCCAAGGTGCTCCGGAAAGTGGCGTGACAGACCCCCCCCCTCCCCCCCAGAGACCGGTTTCACCGTCGTAACGGGGGCCTGCGTTTTCAAGGTTTTGAGGAAATGCCGAGGGCGATCATATTCCCCGTCGTCCTGCGCCTCCTCGTCGTCGTGATCCTCAATTCTCTCCTTCCTCTCATCGCAGAAGGATTCTCATTGACATCCACCACAGAGGGATTCCTATTGAAACCCTCCACAGAAGGATTCCGTTTGAAACTCTTCGCAGAAAGATTCTTATTGAAATCCTCCACAGAAGGATTCGTATTGTAATCGATCGCAGAAGAATTCTCATTGACATCACCACAGAGGGATTCCTAATAAAACCCTCCACAGAAGGATTCCTATTGAAACTCTCCACAGAAGGATTCTTATTGACATCCACCGCAGAGGGAATCCTATTGAAACCCTCCACAGAAGGATTCCCATTGGAACTCTCCACAGAAGGACTCTGATTGAAATCCTCCACAGAAGGATTCCTATTGAACCAAATAAATCAAAGGCAGATCGCAGAAAAACCAAAAAAAACACGAGGAAAAACCAAAAAAACAAAGAAACCAAAGACCGACGGCTGAAAAACCCCAAAAAAACGCAAGGAAAAACCCAACACCCCCCCCCAAAAAAAAAGATGTCACTACTTACTCCACCTCTGCTCCTCGTCCTGCCCCTCCCCCTCTCCCTCCTCCTCCTCCTCCTGCTCCTCCTCCTCCTCCTCCTCCTCCTCCTCCTCCTCCTCCTCCTCCTCCTCCTCCTCCTCCCCCCCCTCACCCCTCACCCTTCATTCCTCCTCCTCCGCCTCCTCCTCCTCCTCCTCCCCCTCGCTCCTCCCCCCCTCCTTGCCCTGCTCCAGGGGGGGGGAGGAGATGGACGGGGGGGAGGAGGGAGCGGAATGGAGGAGTGGAATGGCGGAGGAGTGGGATGGAGGAGTGGAGTGGGGGAGGAATCGAATGGGGAAGTGCCACCTCCTCCCACCCCACCCGTCACCCCTCACCCTTCACTCCGGAGCACCTTCTCCTCCTCCTCCATCCCCATGGAGCAGGGCAAGGAGGGGAGGAGGAGGGAGGGGGAGAAGGAGGAGGAGGGGGAGGACGAGGAGGACGAGGAGGGGAGGTGGAGTGAATTTTTTTTTTTGTTTTTTGTTTTTGTGTTGTTCCTTGTGTTTGTTTTTTTTTGTTTTTCAACCGTCGGTCTTTGGTTTCTTTGTTTTTTTTTGTTTTTCCTTGTTTTGTTGTTTCTTTGCGATCTGTCTTTGATTTCTTTGGTTCTTTTTGGTTCAATAGGAATCCTTCTGAGGAGGACTTCAATCAGAATCCTTCTGCGAAGAGTTTCAAACGGAATGCTTCTGTGGAGGGTTTCAATAGGAATCCCTCTGTGGTGGATGTCAATAAGAATCCTTATGTGGAGAGTTTCAATAGGAATCCTTCTGTGGAGGGTTTCAATAGGAATCCCTCTGTGGTGGAGGTCAATGAGAGTCCTTCTGCGATGAGAGGAAGAAGAGAATTGAGGATCACGACGACGAGGAGGCGCAGGACGACGGGGAAGATGCTCGCCCTCGTCAATTTCCTCCGCATTCCACTCCTCCATTCCGCTCCCTCCTCCCCCCCGTCCATCTCCTCCCCCCCCCTGGAGCAGGGCAAGGAGGGGGGGAGGAGCGAGGGGGAGGAGGAGGAGGAGGCGGAGGAGGAGGAATGAAGGGTGAGGGGTGAGGGGGAAGAGGAGGAGGAGGAGGAGGGGGAGGGGCAGGACGAGGAGGAGAGGTGGAGTAAGTAGTGTTTTTTTTGTTTTGTTTTCATTGTTTTTTTTTGTTTTTTTGTTCAGCCGTCGGTCTTTGGTTTCTTTGTTTTTTGTTAGTTCCTTGTTTTTTGGTTTTTCTGCGATCTGCCTTTGATTTCTTTGGTTCAATAGGAATCCTTCTGTGGAGGATTTCAATCAGAGTCCTTCTGTGGAGAGTTCCAATGTGAATCCTTCTGTGGAGGGTTTCAATAGGAATCCCTCTGTGGTGGATGTCAATAAGAATCCTTCTGTGGAGAGTCTCGATAGGGATCCTTCTGTGGAGGGTTTTAATAGGAATCCCTCTGTGGTGATGTCAATGAGAATTCTTCTGCGATCGATTACAATACGAATCCTTCTGTGGAGGATTTCAATAAGAATCTTTCTGCGAAGAGTTTCAAACGGAATCCTTCTGTGGAGGGTTTCAATAGGAATCCCTCTGTGGTGGATGTCAATGAGAATCCTTCTGCGATCGATTTCAATACGACTCCTTCTGTGGAGGATTTCAATAAGAATCCTTCTGTGGAAGATTTGGACAGGAATCGAGGAGGCCGTTTGTATCCTTGGTCTCTCACACACCCCGTCTGTCTCACTCATAATCTGCCATTAAAAAACATTGAAAACGCAGGCCCCCGTTTCGACGGTGGAACCCCAGAGACCCCCCCCCACAGAATCCCCACGATGTCCACTGGCAGGCGCCCACAGCGGCCCCTGGGAGGCGGGGGGCCCTCCGGCAAGGCCGCGGGAGTCCCCAAAGCAAAGCCAAGACAGTTTATTCAACATGGCTGCTGCCTCCAGGACGGCCGCATGATCGGCTTCAGAGAGCCACAACTCGACCCCAGATCGGAAAGCTGGCTCCAAGAAGGCCTCCCAAATGGCCCAGGAGGCCACAAGAAAGCCCTGAGACGGCGCGAGGGCCCTCGAACACAGCCCAGATTCGCTCCAAGGGGGCTCGACGACGGCCCCAAGAGCAGACCAGGCGAGCCCAAGATGGTTCTACCAAGACTCTCTGGGAGAGCGCAGATTTGTGGCATCGGAGACGTCCAAGAGAGGGGCGTCCAAGAAGGAGGCTCGCAAATCATGGCTCCAGGCACGTGCGCAGACGAGGGGGGACCTGTGGACGTATTGAATCGGCGGTGGACAAACCTCCCTTTCATAAACCTCCCCTTAGTGAAAAGCGCCTGGGACCGAAACCGACGGACCTGGACCCGCAAAAATGACGGCTGCGACGCCCCCTCGCGAACCGAAAACGGCCAATTCCTTAATCGACGTGTCAGGGTAGGAGGTCTGTCCAACCCCGATTGAAATAATAACAGGGGGCCATGATTTCCGAACCTGCATTCTTCCTCACCTCATGTTTGAAGGCCCCGACGGAGCTTTTGCTCCTAGGAAGGTCCCAAAACACCCAAGACGGCTCCCAGACTCCAGCAAGTTGCCCCAGAGAGCGCCGCCCTTACGGGGTCTCCCAAAAAGCGCCAGAGGAGCTCCCAAAAGGAACGCAACAACCATGCAAGGATGTACGGCCATACAGCGTCACAACGTCGCAACGCAAGGCTGTCTCCAAAACGACCCCAATCTGACCGAGCCTATTTAATAGAGCCGGGTAGGACCATCCTGCACGCATGTCGATGCTGCACTGGCACGGGTGCGGGGATTGCCGCAGGCAGCTGGGAGCTTCAACCGCGTACGACGACTCAGCACAATGCCCAAGGCTGAGTAAGGTCTGCGACGTCCTCGAGCTGATGCGGCGAAAACGGGCGTGGGACGAGGTGCGGGAGAGGGGGGGCCACGCACAGGTTCGCCGACACAGATCTTAGAGGCACGAAAAGTATGCACATTCACCAATTCTGGCCAGGCCCATCCTGAGCCCAGGATCGAAGAATACGCTCTCCTGCACTGGCCAGGAAAGCAGGTGCACCAATCCCGGACCCAGGATGGGCCTGGCCAGGATCGGTGCATGTGCATACTTCTCTCCGCGCGAGATCTAGCGAACGGTCCGAACATCGGATCCTCTCCTCGGCCCAGAGCGGTCCTTATTCCATTCGGTGGTCCGAGGATGGGGTCCTGAGGGATGGTGCCCTAAGGCCAGGAAGGGGTCCACGGGTAGATCTACATTGTTTCAAGCACCTCGTCCTCAGGACCCCATCCCTCGGGACCACATCTTTGAACCGCCGATCCATGGCTTTCGCGCAGCTCTCACAAGGCCGCCGGCGCGGGCGGCCCACGTCGTGCGCCGCGCAGCACCCGGTGGGGCGAGAGACTAGTGCCCGCCGGCCGAGCGAGGCCGCCAGGGACGGGGCAGTTCCAGAGAGGTATCATCAGCATCACCATCCTGGTCACCCTGCTATGATCCTACTCCTCCCCTCTCCTCCTCCTCTTCCTCCTCCTCCTCCTCCTCCTCTTCCTCCTCTCCTCCTTCCCCTCCTCCTCCTCCTCCTCCTCTCCTCTCCTCCTCCTCTCCTCCTCCTCCTCCTCCACCACCTCCACCTCCTCCCTCCTCCTCCTCTCCTCCACCACCTCCTCCTCCTCCTCCTCCTCCTCCTCCTTCTCCTCCTCCTCCTCCTCCTCCTCCTTCTCCTCCTCCTCCTCGCGCTCGGCGCGTCCTCACCCTCAGCAGAAGCCTGCGGAAGGCCGCCGGAAGAAAAACGGCGGCGGTCGTTTCGAGCAACGTCGGGGCAACCAAAAAGGAAGAGGGGGAGGAGGAAATGAGCAGGAGGAAGAACCAGAAACCTCTCATGATAGCAAGGGCGCCCCTTGCAAGGGATTCATGTATGGAAACTGTCCGACGAAGTGACGTCAACGCCAAAAAACACGAAGGCTATGTGCAGAACTGTCGTGTCCGGTGTTAAAGGGAGGAGAGCAGCTGGGGGAGAAGGTGACGACGCGGCCCCAACAGCGGAAGCTGAGCGAAAGCCGGCGGCATTTCTGGGTCCAGGGTTTCGGGACTCGGCCAGCTGCTCTGGGCCGAAGACTGAACGGCACACCAGACAGGTGAGAAGCTTCTCCGTAGCGGCTGGAACGGCCGCTTCAAATGCCCCCTCCCTGGAGGAGGCCCCGAACGCCTTCAGAGGTCCCTGGAAGCCTTCCGGAGGCTTCTGGAGGCCTCTGGAGTTTCAAGAAGCACCCCCTCCCCCCGACAGAAATAACAGCCCACACAAACATCGGCCCGAGAACTTCTCCACGAGTGCGCCTTGACTAGAAATTCCATATCGAATCTAGCCGTGGCGATGAGGAGCTTCCTGGTTTTACACAAAAGGGCGAAAGCTGCCGAAAGCCTCGAACCTCGAGCTTCGAGCCTCGAAACCGTTTGCCAGCCCAGCCCTACAACGGCACATGCCTCCGTGCCCCTTCGCCCAACCCGGCCGGCGGCGTCCAAGAGAGGGGTGTCTGAGAGGGGGTCATGGCTGGCGGCATGTGCGCGGCCCAGGGGAGGGGCCTGGGACGTTTTGAAATAAGCAAAGGCGCCATGAGATCTGGGGAGATATCATGGCCCCGCCATGACATCTCCCCCCCTACTCATCACCCCGCTCTTGGCTGCCAACGCCAGGTGGCGGGTTACGGTAACCTGAACCCCAAAACCTTGCCAGCTCTTGGGCGGCCGACTCTTTTACTTCAGCTGGCTTCCTCCCGCGGAGCTGGCCCGCTTTACTCCCTCTGGCCTCCGCCGCCCTTCCGCCGAGGAAGAGATGCCAACTCGCTCGATCCTCGAAGGCGAGGACCTTTCCTGGGCATCGCTCGGACGTTGTGTTTTTGTTCGGTTTCGTGCGTGGCGCTTTCGCCAAATGATCAAGGATGCTCCTCGATGGTCCTCGCCGAAGGAAAAATGCACACGTCCGAGCGATGCCTAGTTTCTGGAGCTCCCCAGATGCCAGCACCCCGGAGCGGCGCGCGGCGCCCGCGCGGTGCGCGCCCCCCGCGGGCGCCGGCGGAGGCCTCGGGAGCCGGTGGGCCCGAGGAGTCTCCCGAGGCCTTGGGCCCGCCCCAAAAAAGCCCCGGGCTGGGCCTCCCTCGCGGATCGATGGCGAGTGACTCTCTCAGCCCGCGGATGTTTTGTTGTTCGTTTTCCCGGGGGGGGGCGCAGAGCCCGACCCAGGGCAGAATAACACCCTTCAAGAACATGAGGCCCTGCGTCGGCCAAACTGAAGAACATTCGAGGGCACCCTCCCCCAGGATGCAGAATAGCATCCACCAAGCACGAAGAGCATCAGGGTACCCTCCCCCGAGCCGGCCTCGATCTTATACCTCGGTCCGACCGTACGAAACGGCCAGGCCTATGACAGAAACACATCCTTCAAGAATATGAAACCCTCCGCCGGCCAAAACACCCCAAACCATAAGAGCACTCGAGGGTCCCCCCCCCCAGTGGGATGCACAAGAGAGCACCCGACAAGCACGAAGAACACTAGGGCACCCTCCCCGATCGACCGCAATCTTATACTTCGGTCCAGCCGTATGACTTCCTCAACCCGCGGATTTTTCCTGTTTTTCGGGGGGCATAAAAAAGGTGGGGTAGGCGGGCCATAGGTGGCTTTGGCAAGACAATCGCTCTCAACGGCTCCCGGAAGAAGGGGGTGTGAGCATGCAGCTGGATTCGTTCTTCGACCCCACCTTGGGATAACCCCCCCTCTACGAGCCCCCCGAATGTGCGGCACCCCGGGCCACCATCGGGCCCCAGGACCATCACCGACGGGTCTGGGGACAGACGTTGAGGACTTTTGGGGCGCGGGTGGAAAAGATCACATTGCCGGACGTCAGGGTCCTGGGGCCCCCGCGCGGCGGAGGCCTCGGGAGGCTTCAAGACGCACGGAAAGCAGAGCCGACACATCCCCCCCCCCCCTCGGGCGCGGCCGAACCGACCCCTCCCGTGGCGAGCCACTCCCTCGCCCCCCGTGCCCCCGATTCAGTGTTTGTTGGCATCGCCAGCGGGGTGCAGGATTTTCGGCCAGTCGACAGACATCGGGTCGCAGACGCTAATATTAAGTTGGGGGCGCGGAGGGTGTCCACAAGCACATATCTATATCTATGCATAAACACATGCATACATACATACATACCTGCCTGCCTGCCTGCCTGTCTGCCTGCCTGCCTGCCTGCCTGCCTGCCTACCTACCTACCGACCTACATACATTACATACATACATACATACATACATACATACATACATACATACATCCATCCATACATACATACATACATACATACATACATACACACACATACATACATACATACATACATACATACATACATGCATACATACACACATACATACATACAAACATACATACATACATACATACACACACATACATACATACACACATACATACATATATATATACATACATACATACATGCATACATACATACATACATAACACACATACCATACATATATACATACATACATACATACATACATACATACATACATACATACATACATACATGCATGCATACATACATACATACATACACACACATACATACATACATACATACATGCATACACACATACAAACATACATACATACATACATACATACATACATACATACATACATACATACAGTATTAGCACAGCTTGGGCGCCAGCCGAGGCGCCGCTGTCTCTTGAAAAAGCCCCCGCCGAGAGGAGATACGGCCAAGGGACCAGGGGGCCAAAGCCAGGAACCCAGGGGCCCGGGACGGCCCAGGACACAGGGAGAGAAGAAAAAGAGGCACAAGCCCCCGCTCAGCCCTCGGCGGCACGCTCACGCGAGGAGGCAGCGCGTGCGCCCCGCGCGGCCTCGCCGTCCGCCGCCGCCCCAGCCCCGCGGCCGAGCGGGCGCCCCAGCCGAAGGGCGGGCGGGGGCGAGGCGCCCCGACGGGGCTCCGATGGAGCCCGCCTGGCGGTGCGGTGCCCGGCAGCTCCTCGCTGCCGACCTTGATCATGGCCTTCTTGAACGTGGCCGCGACCTCGGGCACCCCCACCGCCGCGCACACTCGGGTGCGCTTCTTGTCGTACATGTCCTTGGCCTTGAAGTGCTTGAAGCTGGACATCGTGAACTCCTTGTCGCTGACCTGAGCGTGGAGCGCCTTCGCTGGCCCCTCCAGGTCGGTGCCCGTCACCTCCGCCGCGCTGGCGAGGGAGCGCACCGCCGACTCCACGAGGTAGGGCAGCGGCGGTCCCAGGCCGTGCTGCGTGGGGCTCTTGCCGCGGCACATGTTGCTGTAGTTCTTGCCCGCATCCTTCGCGTTCTTGATCATGTCGCTGTCGATTGGCACCCTGAACGTGATGTAGCAGGCCGACTCGAGGTCGCGGATCTGGAGGTCGTGCGAGAACACCAGGCGCGCCATCGATGCCATCATCTCCTCGAACTCGTCCTGCTGGCGGCGGGCGCGAGGCTTCGCGGCGGCCTTGGCCCTGCCCCGCGGCTGGGGGGCCGCCTCGTCCTGGCCCTCCTCGCCCCCGCGGCGTGGGCCTCCTGCAGGGCGCTGACGAACACGACGGCCGCCTGGCGGCCCCCCTCCACCGCGCGGGCCCCGTCCTCGGCCACCGCTGGCGCACCCGCCAGTGCTCTGGCTGGCGCCCGCGGCGCGGCTGCGGCCGGGGCAGCCGCCAGGGCCAGCATGGCCACGAGGCTGCGGGGGCCGCGGCGGCAGCAAGGCAGGTCTCCGAGGAAATGGCTGTAGCGGAGCTCCAGCGTCGGGGACAGCTCGCCGCGCACAGGACATCGAATATCGTCAGGGACCAACAACTTCGGCGCAGCACGCGCCAGCCCACCCCGACAGCACCTTCGATCAAGAGCGAACCTGACGCGCTGCGCAGCCGAAGCCCTGGACGCCAGCACCGTCCCGCATAACCCACACTGAATCGACGCGCACAAGGATGACTCGATCGCCCGATACTTGTGAGAGCTGATTTTGCGCGACAGCAGGGCTCGCTCCGAACAGAAGGCGGCCCCGCACAGGCCCTCAGCGCAGGGCCCCCGGCACGCGAACTCGAAGTCACCCGTGTCGATGAGGCCAGGCGGTTCACGTGCAGGACGACAGCGGTCGCCATGCAGTGCCCACCAGCGATGCCGCACTGCCGCGGGCACCTCTCGCGACGGTGGGCACTGCGCCGCCCATCCGCGGACCCGAAGCACGCGAGGGTCGAGCTGAAGGACCTCATCACACAGCGCGCCCTGCAGCAGCACGAGGGGGCGCTCGCCCCACGCCTCCAGCAGGTCCATGCGCTCCGACACGTGCAAGAGCCGCTTCAAGTCGTCCACCAGCAGCCTTGCGAGCGCCGAGGCCCCCTCGCCCAAGCGGCCGTCCTCGCCCAGCACGGGCTGCAGCACGAAGGGCAGCTGGCCGAACAGCGCCGTGAGCTCCATCTCGTGATCCCCAGGATGGCGCACCATGCGCTGCATGAACCCGAGCCTGACCACGCGCAGCTCGGTCTCGATGTCCGCCATCTGCAGCAGCTGGCGCGCAATCTGGGAGGGCATGGCCCTGTGCTGGTAGCTCTCCTCCTCTTGGAAGCCCCTCAGCACCCGCGCGCCCAGGGCCGAGCGGCCCAGGCGCAGCGCGGCCCCCCCCAGGGTGGCCAGGAAGGACTGCGCGGGCACGACCGCCGCCGCCCCCGAGAGGAGGGCCCCCAGCACCTTGGAGCGGAAGACCTGCCGCACCACCTCGACGGAGGTCTCAGACTTCCAGAAGCGCCCCATGTCCGCAAAGCCCCGCGTGGCCGCCGCCACGCGAGCCCTGATCTCGGTCGCCAGGCCGCCCTGGCAGTGCAGCATCGGGCCCAGGTAGCGGGCGACCGTCGAGCAGTTGCCCCTCGCGCCGAGCCTGCCCGCGAAGAAGGCCCTCGTCCAGGCCCTGGCCCCAACCCCGCGGAAGGCACACATAGCGCACTGCTTGGAGATGTTCTGCTGGAACCCGCGCGGCTCCAGCAACCTGTCCAGCAGCTCGTCCGAGGCCTTGTGATTCCTGATCACCGTATCATGGCACCGCGAGACGAAGCGCTTGCAGAGGTCATCCGCAAACATCGCGAGGCCGAGGTCCAGCACTGCGCCCGTGACGACGGATTTCGCCTCCAACAGCTGCGCGTCGGGCCGACCCGAGTCCTCGATGGCCCACTCTGTCGCAACCGGTGCGAACACCTCGAAGAAAAGCGGCGGGCCGATTGAGTCGCCGATGAGCACGCCCTGGTTAATCTTCATGCGCAGCACGCCCTCGGCCGTCTCGACCTCGCAGTGGTAGTCGAGGACCCTGCGCGCCACGATGGGATGGTCCTCCACGCGCGCCACGCCCTCCAGGCCCCGCATCATGTCGCCCACGGACGGGCACTGGAACGCCTTGCTCAAGCCCTTGAAGCTCGGGATCGCCGTGAAGCCGAAGTGCGCCGCCCGCTCGGCCACCGCAGCGGTGGCCACCGGCGCCCCGCCCCGAGAGCGCCCCGGGACAAAGCCGAAGCCATTTGGCGCCGCCTTCTCCTTCTCAGCCCTCGTCGTCAGCACCGTGGCGTAGCATTTGCCGATGGGACACATCACGTGGATGACCCTGCCGATGTCCGCCGCCCTAGACCTGGGCCACGCCAGAGGGGCAGCCTGGAACGCGCGGACGAGGGACAGGCAGTGCAGCAGCCGCTCCCTGAACGCCTCCATGCTCGGGTGCTCCGACCTATAGCCGACGCCCTCGCCCTGCACCGCAGCCGACCTCGGCGCCAAGCACATCCTCCACACAGGCACAGGCGCCGACCACGGCGGCGCAGCCCGCCGAGGCTGCATCCTCCTGCGCAGGCGCTCATCCGGCTCCTTCAAATCCAGCGCCGTCGCCTCCTCGGCCTCCCGCACCGAGCAGCACCTGGCCAGCGGCTGCCTGAGCGCTGCTGTCGCTGCAGCGCGCGCAGGCGGCGGGTGTCGTCCCTGAGCTCCTGCGCGCACCTCTCCACCTCGACCTCCGTCGACGTCGCCGCCTCCCCCTCGATCACATGCCGACGGCGGATGGCCGCCCGCTCCTGCAACAACTTCTTGCGCTGCGCCGTCGCCTCGTCCATCTCCGACGTGTCGCGCGCCTTGACGCCGAAGTGCGCCGGGCCCACCTCGCGCACCGTCTCCACCAGCTCGTCCCACGCCTCGTCGGGTCTGATCTCGCCCTGCAGCTGCGGGCGGACCATGTGCTCGCACTGGTACTCCAGCTCCCTCAAGAACTCCGCCTTGCCGTGGTGGCGCTTCATGGCCTGCACGCACGCATCCATGTCCCACTGCGCCCTCTCAGCCCTGGGGAGGAGCTCGGGATGCACAGACAATCATTACCGACAGCCCCAGCGGCGTGTGATCCCTCCTTCCTCTCGCTCGGATGGCCTGCAACCTGTTGCCGATCGCGTAGAGCGGCTTGCAGGACCCCACACTCTGCATGGGCTCGCGCGGGATCGCGATCACATCTGGCCTGGACCTGGCCCCCGTGGGGCTAGAAAAAATGTAGCCCTCGTAGAACGTGTTGACAGTGGCGAGCCCCCAGTCCTCACAAAGCCGCCTCCACGCCGCGCCCGACTCGTGCTCCAGCGCGGGCTCGACCCCTCCTATCGCCTCCGACAAGGGCACGCGAACCCCCGCCTCATGCTTGACCATGCCAAGCTTGTCGTTGAGGTCGGCGCAGAGCAGCGGCGTGCAGCGGACGGGGGTCTCCATGAGGCACCTCTGCGTCCACGTGAAGAGAGCCTCCGCAGCCGCCCGCTGGACCGCCAAGCCCCTCACAGGGAAGTAGAAGGCCAGCACCAGGACGTCCAGTGCCCCGCGCCGCAGGCGCGCGCCGCCGCCGCGCCCCCGCAAGGCCGGCGGCGGCGACAGTAGCTTCAGCACCTTGAAGCCCTTCTTGAAAAAGATCGAGACCCCACACGCCTTGTTGGTGTGCCCGCCTCGACCCCACCCCCAGTGCAGGGCGTCGTGGTTCGGCAGGGTCTGCTTCGAGACGTCCCCGCCGCCGCTCCACTTCATCTGTGTGCCCTGCAGCGCCACGATGTCGTAGCGCTCGAGCTCCTGGCTGATCTCCTCCGATCGGAGGCGCCTGCACAGCGAGAGCGGTTCGTAGCTGACCGCTCGCATCGGCACGTCCCCAAACAGGGGAACCAGCCTCAGCGCTCCAGAGGCCTCGCGCAAGCGGGAGGCGATGGCGAAGACATGGCGCAGCCCGATGGTGCCGTGAGCATCTTGGCGTCGCGGCCCGCCGAGCCTCTGAGCAGATGTGCGACGCTACATACATACATACATACATACCTACCTACCTACCTACCTGCCTACATACATACATACATACAGACATACATACGTACATACGTACATACGTACATACGTACATACGTACATACGTACATACGTACATACGTACACACGTACATACGTACATACATACATACATATATACCTACATACCTACATACCTACATACCTACATACCTGCATACTTACATACCTACATACCTACATACCTACATACCTACATACATACATACATGCATACGTACGTACGTACATACATACATACAGACATACATACAAGACTGCACTGGCGTTTCGCGCCGTGCATCTTGGTCATTGCAGTTTGGTATGCAGGCGGAATGGCAGGACAATCAAACAAACAATTTAGCGATAACTCCTTGTTCCCTTTTCCGGCCGCCGTTATAATATTGTTATTGGGTGCATTTCCTCCATGTCTCTTTTTCCTCATTTGGGCCCTACCCTGCGAATTCTCCCCCGTCCTCCTAAGCTCTTTTTGCGGAGGTTCCTCCTGGGACCTCTGGGGGCCTCACGGAAGTTGTTCAAGCTTTCTTCAGGCCTTCTGGAGGCCTCCTGGGCGTCTCCTGAGGGTTTCCTCGGGCCACCCTGCCTCCAACCGCGGTCTCCCTGAGCGACCGGGTCACGATTTGGAATGCTTCGGAGGGTGTAGTGAGGCCATCTTGGGCCGTTATGGTGCTCTTACGCCATCTTGGAACCCTGTTGTGCCATCTTGGGGCTCTCTTGGACTGCCTGGAAGCCCTCTCGGATGGTTTTGTTGCCACGCTCGAGCCTCCCAGACGGTGCCCGATGCCCAGAAGACCGAAGAACAGGCCATTCCCAAAAGCATGCAGAAACATCGAAAATCCATGCTTTCTGCGTTTTGGAGCCCTCTTGCGGGTCTTCTTCGGGTCGTCTTCGGGCGTCTGGTGGGTGTCTGGAGCCTCTTGAGGCCCTCGGGGGGGCGTTCGGCCGGCCTCCTGACCGATTTCGGCCCGTTACCTAGGCCCCGCTGAAACGCCTGGGGGGGCCTCCTGCACGGGCGTCCAGAGGGTCTCGGGGGCCTGGGATTCGGGGGTCCGATTTTCGAGGGGGGAGGGGCGGGTAATGTGTGTATGTATGTGGATATATGTGTGTATTATTTATATATATATATATATATGTATATATTACACATATACACTCATTCTACCTATGAAATTACAAAGAAAAATCTGGCATGTCACCGTCACCCCCCCCTGGGAACCCCCACACGAACCCCATCCCCCCCCCCTCGGCGCCTCGAAGAAGCCTCCAGACGGCCCAAGAGGCCTCCAAGACAGCCCCAGGAGGCCTCCAAGATCGTCGAAGAGGGCCCCGAGACGCACAATGATCACTCCACGACGCCCAAGATAGTCCCAATATGGGCCAAGACGCCTCCAAGACGCCCCAAGAGGCGTCCAGGAGGCTTCCCAAGAGGGCCCCAAGAGGCAAAAGTGGCTGGTTGTTTTTCGAAGGTTTTTGAAGGTTTCTTTGGGTCTCGCCTTTTCTGCTTCCCGACGCTCCAAGGCAGCCTAAGAGGCCCCCCAAATCGCCCCAAGACCGCCAAAGAGTCCCCCGAAACAGCTCCAAGGCGGCACAAACATGCCCCAAGACAGCCCAAGAGGCCTCCAAGACGGCCCAAAAGGGCCCAAGGACGGCTCCAAGAGAGAGCCCGGACGGGGGATCCGAACGGACTTTTCGGGCCTTCGCCCCCAGAAGCCCCCAGGAGGCGCGAAGAAATGCCCTGGAGGCCCCCAAGAGGCCCCCAGAGGCCCCCACGAGCCCTCCAACAAGCTCCCGAGCGGTCCCCAAGAGGCACATTTTTATTCTTCGGCGATAACGGCCGTTACCGAGGGGGGGGGGGGGGGGCAATGACGTCACGATTCGCGCCGATGGCGTCTGGGGATGCTTAGGAAAAGTGTTATGCCGTCAGGGCTTACATACAGAGAGGCATGTCAATAATCCGCCGACCCTGTCGGCGTGTGGAAGATGCTTTTCCGTTCGTCGTGAACGTCGTCGTCGTCGTCGTCGTCGCCGTCGCCGTCGTCGTCGTCGTCGTCGTCGTCGTCGTCGTCGTCGTCGTCGTCGTCGTCGTCGATGCTCTTCCGTTCGTCGTCGTCGTCGTCGTCGTCGTCGTCGTCGCCCTCCCCTCAGGCGCGCCAGCCAAAGCGAAACCAAAGCGAAATCGAGCAACGTCGTAGCTGAGTCGAAGGCAAAGCGAAATTGAGCAACGTCGTAGCTGAGTCGAAGGGAAGCCCCTTCCCTTTGATCCCTTCCCCGCCGGGGGGGGGGGGGGTCCCGGGGGGGGTCCCGGGGAGGGGAAGGGGGGGGGCAGATACGCATCCCCCCCGGGATGTCCCGGGACCTAGAAAAGCCCCCAGACTGGCCAAGAGTGCCCCAAGAGGCTTCCAAGACGGCTCCAGAGGGCCCCGAATCGCCGAACCATCGGTCGAAGACGCCAAAGTAGCCTCCAGACGGCCCAAGAGATTGCCAAGACGCTCCAAGAAGTCTCCAAGAGCACTCCCAAGAGGGCACGAAGAGGGAAAAATC
>CAUYUJ010007779.1:260000-270000 GCA_963575745.1 Prorocentrum cordatum
GATTTCCGTTTTTTCAACTTGCAGTGCCTGGGCTGTGGGTTAGACGTTTTCCTGCATGCAAGCCACGGTCTGTTGGGATACCTCTCGGGGTCTTCGTGCAAAAATAAGCGGGGGGTGAGTTTCAAAAAAGGACTTCTAACATTCCACTGCTTCAACTCATGAGATCATAGGATCTCGACTCTACAATGGTCTCAGGGGCAGCCAAGAGGACACGAAGACGATCCAAGAGAGTGCCAAGACAACGTCAGAGAGTTCAACCGCATTCCCGAAATATTTGTGCATGTGACCCCGAAGTCTTGATGGGGCTCGGGGAAATGGACTCGGAAAACAAATTCTCTGGATTTGTTTCTTCAAATTCTTCGGCCTTGGAGCGTTGGAAGCGGGAAAACGTGAAAAGGCGAAAAACGTCGACACAAACCACCTTTGGAAAACAACGACTTAAACGTCTTCGGGCTCTCTCGGGACGGCTCTCGAAGCTCTCTTGGGCTGTTTCGGGGGCCTCGTCGGAGCTTTTTGGGGGGCCTCTCGGGGTCTGGGGTGTGTTGGAAGCCTCTGGGGAACCCAGGGGCATCTCGGAGGCCTCTGGCGGCCTCCTGCTCCCGCTCTTGGGCTCATCCTGGGCCTGTTCTGGGGTGGTCTGGCGCTGTCCGGGGCGCCTCCTCGGCAGTCTTGGGGCCGTCTTGGCTCGTCTTGGGGCCGTCTTGGGGGCCTCTTGGGCGATCTCGGGGCGGTCTTGGGGGCCTCTTCGGCTGTCTTGGAGCGATGGAAGCATGAAGTGGTGAAAAGGCCGAAAACCATAAAAACAACAATGAAAATTAATGATTTTAGGTTCTCCGGGCGCTCTCGGGAGGCCTGTCGGAGCTCTCTGGAGGTCCTTGGGGAGCCTCCTGGGAGCCTGAAGCGCCGCCCGAAAGCTATCCTGGGTTGCTTGGGAGCGTCTTGGGCCTTTCTTTCACGTTCTGGGGGCTTTTTGGGGTCGGATTGGGCTGTCATTGGGCGTTTTGGGGGCTCCCGGGGAGGTCGGGGAGCGCGGTGCCGGGAGCGTTCCGCAAATGTTCCGGCAAGGTGTGGGACCCCCGGGAAGAGGGGGCGCGCATTTGTTGAATTTGAAAAACAAATATGTTGTTTTTTGCTGCAATAAGAAAAAATCCTCGGTCTTGGAACGTTGGAATCTGGAAAACGTGAGAAGGCGAAAAGTCGACAAAAACCATGGGAAGCAACGATTTAACCCTCTTCGGGCTCTCTCGGGACTGCTCTCGAAGCTTTTGGGGGCTGTTTTGGGGGCCCTGTCGAAGCTTCTTGGGGGGCCTCTCAGGGGTCTGGGGTGTTTTGGAAGCCTCTGGGGAACCCGGAAGCATCTCGGAGGCCTCTGGCGGCCTCCTGCTCCCGCTCTTGGGTTCATCCTGGGCCTGTTTTGGGGTGGTCTGGAGCTGTCCGGGGCGTTTCCTCGGCAGTCTTGGGGCCGTCTTGGCTCGTCTCGGGGCCGTCTTGGGGGCCTCTTGGGCGGTCTTGGGGCGGTCTTGGGGGCGTCTTCGGCCATCTCGGAGAGTTGGAAGCATGAAGTGGTGAGAAGGCAAGAAAACACAATGAAAATAACAATGAACACTAACGATTTTGAATTCTCTGGGCGCTTTCGGGAGGCCTGTCGGAGCTCTCTTGAGTTCTCTTGGAAGCTCCCTGGGAGCCTAGGGGGCCGCCCGAAAGCTATCCTGGGTTGCTTGGTAGCGTCTTGGGCAATCCTTTTACGTTTTGGGTGCTTCTTGGGGTCGTCTTGGGCTGTCTTTGGGCACTGTGGGGGCTCCCCAGGAGGCCGGGAAGCGCGGCACTGGGAGCGCAATCGAGGTGTGAGAGAAGTGGAGGACGCCCCGGGAGGGGGCACGGCGTATTTATTCATATTATATCATTATCCTAGTGCGACCCTACCTAGGAGTTGGAACCCCTAGGAAAGCAGCATTAGTCGTAACAGTAACGCTAAGCTAAAGCTAAGCTAAAGCTACGCTAAAGCTACGCTAAAGCTAAACTAAAGCTAAGCTAAAGCGAAAGCTAAACCGCAGCTAAGCTAAAGATAAGCTAAAGCTAAGCTAAAGCTAAGCTAAAGCGAAAGCTAAAGCTAAGCTAAAGCTAAGCTAAAGCTAAGCTAAAGCTAAGCTAAAGCTAAGCTAAAGCTAAGCTAAAGCTAAGCTAAAGCTAAGCTAAAGCTAAGCTAAAGCTAAGCTAAGGCGAAGCTAAAGCTGAGCAGCAGCTAAGCTAAAGCTAAGCTAAACCTAAGCTAAAACTAAGCTAAAGCTAAGCTAAAGGCTAAGCTAAAAGCTAAGCGAAAAGCTAAGCGGAACGCTAAGCTAAAGCTAAGCTACAGCTAAGCTAAAGCTAAGCTAAAGCTAAGCTAAAGCCTACTAGGCGTGGCCACGAGTACACCGTGACCGCGAACCCACCTGCGGTGGCCGCCACTCCCACCCGCACGCCACCCCACCATAAAAGATCATCTCTCCCCTCGGGAGAACCACGGCGAGTGCAACGTCGACGACGACGACGACGACGGCGACGACGGATGTGCGATCCAGTTGGCACGCGAGTGCTCTAACGGGCGAAAGATTATGCACGCATGCGCAGGAAGCGCGAGGTTGTCCAGGAGATGGAGGCAGTGTACATAAGATGGCCGCATGTTGTATTGCAAAATACAAGAGATTCTGCACGCATGCTCAGGATGGAGCATGCTCAGGATCAGCAAATGCTATCTTTTGCAGTAGATGGAGCGGGTTTACATAACGGGGTTGCAACGGGGACTGGGCACTTTGTAATATAAAATACACGAGATTCTGCGCGCACGCTCAGAAAATTTATTTTCTTTGCAGTAGATGGAGCGGGCTCGCAACGGGGACTGGGCACTTTGTGCTGTAAGAAATACGAGATTCTGCACGCGTGCTCAGGAAATGCTATTTTTGCAGTAGATGGAGCGGGTTTGCATACGGGCCGCTTTTGCAGTTCCTCAGGGTTTAATAATTATAAGATTAGAGATCAAAGCTAAAGCTAAAGCTAAAGCTCCCAGGGGACTGGGGGGAACCGCCCCCAGGGGACTGGGGGAACCGCCGGGGCGGCGTGCACTGCCCGGCCCCTTTAAGCTAAGAGAGCAAGAACCCTTCTAGGCAGAGCCTAGGTAGGGAATGTACACGCAATATTTTAAGGCTCGCTGCGCTTCGCCTTTCAATACTGTTCCTTCGCCTGGGGTCTACACGTCCGACTTGGAGCGCTCGGCTTGCGTCTACGCCCCGCGGGGCATGGGCGGACGCGCAGGGTATGGCGCGGCACTGCCGCCCCACGTATTCGTCGGAACATCTAGGGCCGTTTTGGGGCGATCTTGGGGGCATCTTGGGCCGTCCGGGGGCGATCTCGGGGGCCCCTTGGGCCGTCTTAAACATCGGGAAGCGGAGAAAGCGAGAACCCGAACTCATTTCTTAACGTAAAAAGTATGCCTTCTTGGGAATGGTCTTGCAGACCTCTTGGGTTTTCGGAGACCTCCTGGGCCGCCCGGGAGCCATCGTAAGGCGTCAGGGGGGTCTCTTGGAGCGTCGTGGAGCCAATTGAGGCCGTCTTGAGCGCTCGTGGAGCCCTCGTGGGCCGCGTTGGGACCCCGTTGGGCTTCTGGGGTTGTCTTGGGAGCGTCGCGCGGCGATCGGGGCGCCCTCGGGGAGCCTTTTGGGCCGCCCGGGTGGCGCTGCTGGGCCGCTCTAGCCACGATGGCCCCCATTCAGGAGGGGCTGTTCCCTTATAGTATGAAATATAAAGGAAATGGAATCGGCAAACGAGGGCGGTTTTGCGGCGCGCATTGGAAAGAAGCAATGCAACTGGCTTGTTTCCTTTCAGTTTCCGACCGTTTTTTTTTTTTTTTTTTTTTTTTTTTTTTTTTTTTTTTTTTTTTTTTTTTTTTTTTTTTTTTCTCTCTCTCTCTCTCTCTCTCTCTCTCTCTCTCTCTCTCTCTCTCTCTCTCTCTCTCTCTCTCTCTCTCTCTCTCTCTCTCTCTCTCTCTCTCTCTCTCTCTCTCTCTCTCTCTCTCTCTCTCTCTCTCTCTCTCTCTCTCTCTCTCTCTCTCTTCCTTTTCTTCTTTTTTATATGTAAAACATGCTTTTGGTTCCTTTTTAATGCGGCGCGCTGGAAGCGGGCGCTGCGCTGGCGGAAGGGTTGAGGAGCCCTGCGGAACAATCGGAAACTTTTCCAATCCCTGCTGAGACGCGCGCGCAACCGCGCGGACGCGCGGCGCGAAAGGCGCGCGAGGCAACGGCAGAGACGCCCGCGGCGGACGGGGAGCTCTCACAGCTTCGCAGAGTGCATCTTGCGGGCCGCGGCTGGCTTCTTGTTGATGGTGTTCTGGGCCGCGGGCCCGGCAACTGCGGGCAGCTTCGAGCGGGGCGCGTCGCGAGTGGCGGCGCCAAGCTTGCACTCGCCGGTCGCGACGATGGTCGGTTACTTCGTGACGAGCTCGCGGAGGCCCTCGTTGGATACTCGCCCGCGCAAGTGCACGCGGTCCAACCTGAGCAGCCGCTGCCGGTATCACCACATCTGCGTCAATTTGAATCAACTGGCGCCGGTCACATCAGAGCTCCAGCCGCGGCCTCCGATCGGAAACCGCAGAGGGTAGCCGAGCGGCTCGTGCAAATGATCCAGGGGGTGCAAATATTCGGGGCGGTCGGTCCAGGCACGGCGGAAGGACGCGATAGTTGCGCTTGGGCGACGGCTCGAAGTCGACAGTGCCAGCAACTTCGTTGACGCCCTCGCACCATTCCAGAACAATAACGCCGCTAGACGTGGAAGCTTCGGTTTTTGCAAATTTTTGGACGGAGCGCACATGCGTGTTCTGCGGGAGAATGAGCCGCTCCAGGTCCGCGAGGGTCTGTTTGGGCAAGCCCAGATTATTGCCGCGGTCGCCCGCTCTTGTGGATCGACAATCAAATGCCGCAGCGGTGCGGAATCGGCTCCGGAGAAGACCTTTCTGTATATGGCGCCGTGAATGCGGATGTTGCTGGCCCGCAAGACGCCGCCGAAACGCAATTCTTTGTCAGCCCCGCTGCTCTGATCTCATGCTGCGCAAACGCGAACATGTTGTTGAATCGGCAGGACCGTGCGTCCAATCCTGTTCGCAATGATGTGCTGGACTGAGCGTCGTACAGGACAGTCCCAGCGTCGTCCTTCAACGGCCAGTGCCACGCGGAAGAGAGCTTTGAGTGCGTCGTCGGGCATGGCGAAGGAGGGAGTGAAGTCGAATGCAAACTTGCCTCCGCTGCAACAGAAGCTCGTGGTCTCTGCGCGGTAAATATGTGCTCCGCAATGCTGGCAAACCTGGCCCATGTCGCCAGGGCAGAAGAAGTCGTTGCGCGGGCGTCTGTTGGGGCTGCTGCAAATGTATCATTTTGCTCGAGCACTGTGGCGGCAGTCTACCGGAATTGACGCCCACGGCAAGACGCTGCCACACTGCGCGCAGACTCCGGTGTGAACTGCGCGGCTTGCCCCGCTGCGCTGCGAGGCATTCGCGACGCAAGTTCTACATTTCAGCGTGGTCCGCCGCGCCTGCTTGCTCGAGTGAGCATCTCGAGGGAGGCGTTCCTGGCAAGCGGCGCACAGGAGTGCATTTTGTTTGGGGGGCATGTCCACAAGGAGAAAATGGCGTGAGCCCGACCGACAACCAGCAAGAAATTGGTCGGCGGTCGTGAATTTGAGGCCCCCCACGGGTGGGAATTGAAGACAAGCAGAAATTAGAACGCACTTCTTTTGAATAGAGAGGGAGGGGTGGGGGGGGAGGGGGAGAGGGGAACAAAGGGAACGACGACGACGACGACGACGACGACGACGACGACGACGACGACGGAGACGACGACGACGACGACGACGACGAGCGTCGCTGTCGTTTCGGAGGCCTCTGAGAAGCAGGTTTGCAGCATATGCGGGGCCGTTCTGGGGCCTCTGAGGGGCCTCTTGGGAATCTCTTTGGGGCCGCTAGGAGCTGCTTGGGGCCTCCTGGGAGCTTCTTGGGAGCTCGTGGCACCTCCTGGGAGCATCTCTGGGCCAAGGGCCCCCAAAGTCCGTTCGGGTACCCCGTCGGGGCCCCCTCTTGGAGCCGTCTCGGGGGCCTCTTGGGCCGTCTTGGATGCCTCTTGGGCCGTCTTGGGGCAGCTCGGGGGTCAAAGAGTATCGACAGAACCAATGAATTGTATATATTCGGGCTCTCCTGGGAGGCGTTTTGGAAGCCTTTTGGGTCTTCTCAGAAGCCTCCTGGACCTTCTTGGAGCTTTCTCAAGGCGTCTGGGGACCTCTTGGACCGTCGCGGAGCCAACTGAGGCTGCCTCGAGCGTTCTTGGAGCCCTCTTGGGCCCCCTGGAGCGCTCTTTGGGCCCTTTTCGGCCTGTCTGGGGCAATCTTGGGAACATCGCGCACCGATCCAGACACCCTCGGGGGGCCTTCTGAACCGTCCGGGTGGCCCCCCTTGGTCGTTCTAGCCACTGTGACCCCCATCCGGGAGGGGTTACCCCCTATAGTATGGAGGGTAGAGGAGTACGCGCGCATGTATATATTCCTATTTATAAATGTTTACACGGCCGGGGCCCCCCCTCCCCCCCCCCCCCCCCCTCCCGGGAGCGCGCCCCCCCCCCCACCCCCCCGAACGAATTTCGGATTTTCCATCCTGTCGGGGCGCTCTCCCTGGCTCTCCCCAGCGCTGACCGGCGGCCTGGAGTCGCCTTGGACAGCCCCCAGACACGGCCACGCCGCCCGAAGACGGCCCCGGGAAGCTTGACATTGACAGCCAAGGAACTTTAACAATTCCTACAAAAAAAACGCCCCCACCCGCTCACAAGGCCGCCCAGAGAGCCACCAAGAAGCGCCGAAGAAACCCAAAACTAGAATTTTCTAACGTTTAGGAACGATTTTGGCTTTCTCGCCTATCGTCCTGCCAAACTCAAAGACACGCGAAAAGGCACCTAAGACCGCTCCACGACGGCCTAACAAGTCGCCGAAAGCGAGCCCCGAGAGGCGTCCAAGATGGCCCATGACAGCCGCATGACGGCCCCCAAAAAAGCGCAGAGGCACCCAAGGCCGCTCCAACATGGTCCAACCGATCGCGAAATCAGCTTCCCGACGGCCCACAAGGCGTTCAAAACGGCTTTCAGACGCCCCCGCGGGGCCACGAGGCCTCCAAGATCGCTTGAAGACGGCCCGCCCGATCCGAGGGGCTCCCCGAGAGGGCTTGCGGGCCCCAATCGAGCCTCCAAGATGGCCCAAGCAAGGCTGATGACCTCCCCAGAAGGACCCAACTTGACAGCAAACGAGCATAACAGGGCACCACGAAGTTCCGAAGCCCCACGCAGCTCCGAGGTTCCGAAGGAGGCCCGCGCGGTTCCGAAGTCAGCCACATTGGTCCCAACGAGGCTCCTAGGGTGGCCCAGCCTCCCGCGTGGTCTCCGCCTGTTGTGAACAGCCGTTCGTGCCAAGTGCTGGCGCTCTTTTACTGCAGCGATGCCTCCGAATAAATCAGTTACATTCGTGCGCGCTTCATGTCCTCGACGCTTACCGCGACGTGCATTCTCAAACGCCCAATTGGACAAACCTCCGACCATTCGGGCTTGCAAGAGTTGCGCCGCCAACGCGCGCGCATCAGCGAACCAGCCAGCTCACGTCCTACTTTGCTCTTGCTGTGGAAATCTGAAACCGAGAGCGGATTACTTATCATATGCCTTGCGCCGGACCACTCGAAAGTGCACGACCTGTCGGACGGACTCCGCCGTCGCTCCTATTACTTCAGATACATTCGTGTGCGCTTCATGTGCTGAATGCTCCTCCTCCTCCTCCTATCCCTCCTCTTCCTCCTCTGCCTCTCCCCCTCCTCCTCCTCCTCCTCCTCCTCCTCCTCCTCCTCCTCCTCCTTTTCCTTCTTCTCTTCCCCCTCCCCCTCCTCCTCGTCCCCCTCCTCCTCCTCCTCTACCTCCTCCTCCTCCTTCTCCTCCTCCTCCTCCTCCTCCTCCTCCTCCTCCTCCTCCCTCTCCTCCTCCTCTTCCTCCTCCTCCTCCTCCTGCTCCTCCCCCTCCTCCTCCTCCTCCTCCTCATCCTCCTCCTCCTGCTCCCCCTGCAAGACCTCTTCGTCTTCCTCCTTTCTCTTCTCTTCTCCTTCCTCCTCCTCCTCCTCCTTTTGCTGCTGCTCCTCCTCCTCCGGCTCCTCCTCGTATTCCTCCTCTTCTTTCCTTCTCCTCAATTTCCTTCTCTTCCACTTCCTCTTCCTGCTACTCCTCCCCCTCCACGTCCTCCCCCTCTTCCTCCTCCTCCCCCCTTCTTCCTCCTCCTCCTCCTCCTCCTCCTCCTCCTCCTCCTCCTCCTCCTCCTCCTCCTCCTCCCGCTCTCTCTGCAAGTCCTCCTCGTCTTCCTATTTTTCCTTCTCTTCTCCTTCCTTTTCCCCCTCCTCCTGCTCCTCCTCCTCGTCGTTTTCCTGCTGCTCCTCCTCCTCGAACTCCTCTTCGAACTCCTCTTCCTCCTCCTCCTCCTCCTCCTCCTCCTCCTCCTCCTCCTCTCTCGCCCCCGCGTCGTCTCCTCCCTCCTCCTTAACCTCCTAGAAGAAAGAAGTAGAAGCGAGGTCCGAACCACGCCGAAGGCAACTGGGCCCTTGGGAGGACAGCTGGCGGGCTCCCCCGAGTGGCCCTTCCTCCCTCCCCCAAGTGCCCCTGCCTCCCTAACCCTGCTCCTCCTCTTCCTGCTTCCTCCCATCCGGGATCCAAGAGACCCCCCAGATCCCTGTAGGAGTGCTTCGGTTCGGAAAGCCCAACGACGTCCAAGAGCGAACGTCTCGACGAGCCCCCCGCGCAAAGCCCACGCCGACGTTCTGCAAGGCCGCTTTCCCCGAAGTCGCATCAGCACGCCGCCTGGCACACACCCCGTCTGACGCGCCACATTCTGGCCAGAATCCTGGGTTCGCAACCATTTGAACACAATTTGGTTGCGAACCCGGGATTCGAAGGGTTTTCCTTTCGGAACCGCTCCCCTCGCAAGAATCGTGGCATCCGGGCGCGAAAGTAAGAGCTCTCCGCTCCAACAGGCTATTCACAAACCACGCGGCCCGAAGAAGAGCGCCCAAAAACATCGACGACTTCCAACAAGCGCCGAAAGGCCTCCAAAAAACCTCAATAGTCCTCCGAAGAAAGCACTGAGAGTCACAATTGATCGATTTCCCATAGCGTTTGAAGGATTTGTTCTTTCTCTCTTGCTCGACCGTCCGACGTTGCAAGCGGCCGTTGAAGCCCGCCAACCCCTTCCAAAACGACCCCAGAGGCTTGAAAGCGAACTCCCATAATCCTGAAGACAGCACCGCCCAGGCCCAAGAGATGCCCAAGACAGTCCCCAAGAACCGCTTGCCAAACCTCAGAGACAACCGCGCATGAAAACTAAACCATCTCACTCTGCCGTCTCAGTGTAACAACCCCCTCCATCCGCAATCTGCCCCACTTCGTGATGCATAACCGCGAGGGCCCCTCAAAAGGACTCCCAGGATAGCACGAATGCCAGCTGATCCAGAGCTTCAAGGAACAAGGTGCGTGGCGCGAAGCGCCAATGCAGTCTTGTGTATATATACATACATACATACATACATATATACATATACCTATACCTATACCTATACCTATACATATACATATACATTTACATATACATATACATATACATATACATATACATACATACAGACAGACAGGCAGACAACCAGACAGGCATACATGCATACATGCATGCATCCATACATACATACAGACGCACGCGCGCACGCACATCTATACAGACACACATAGACACATGCATCGACATATACATATACACATGCACATGCATATACAAACACACTTATACATACAGAGACATACACTTATACCTATACGTACACCTAGACGTGAACCTATACATATACATATTCATGTACATGCACATGCACATTCACATACACACGTACATGTACATGCACATACACTTATACATT
>CAUYUJ010007779.1:275000-300000 GCA_963575745.1 Prorocentrum cordatum
TTGAGGACGAGCGCGCAAGGGATAACCCCCCGCCCGCCCACGATACTCGGACGACGACGACGACGACGACGACGACGACGACGACGACGACGACGACGACGACGACGACAGCGGCGACGGGCGGTCGCGAGCGGGCGGCGGACGGCGTCCGCCGGCGGGCGGGCGGTGGGCAGCGGCGGGCGCCCCCCACCTCTTCTCTTAACATGGGGGGAATGAGGTCTGAGCCGACCAGCCACAACTGGGGGAGCTGTGGTCCTTACCACCCTGGGGGAACCCATCGCGTCGACGATCCCTCGAGAGGAGTGTCGAAATCGATGGGTGCCCCAAGGGGGTAAGGACCACAGCTCCCCCAATTGTGGCTGACCTGCTGAAGGAAACGGGTCCTGGACCCTGGGACCTTCCCCCAGGACGGGAGTTTCATCCTGAGTGATGGTGTCCCGGCCCACTCTAGCCTTGATCACCGAAAGAAATTCGAACACCAGGGAAGTATACCGAAATTGGAAGGTTCTCACGTGTCGGGCCCTGGGAGGCGATTGTTGGTCGACACTTCACCTGCACGTCGGACAAACACTGTTTCGATATTTTGTCTGTGTGCCCGGAACTTTTTGGGGACGTGGCCCTGCAGTACGAAGAGAGCAACAAGCATCCCGAGTCGTTTTCTAGCGGTCCCGGGGCCCGCGCAAGGCCCCCCAGAGCCCGAAAAGGGGGGAACAAACATTTCAGGACCTGCTTCCTGCGGGACCCGTTCGGGGGGAGGGGCGGCCACGTTCAGGAGGACGCCCGAGGAGGAGGGTGCTTTAACGCGTCTCGTCCATTCCTTCTCCTGATCGATAACTTCTCCCTGTCGCACCCCAAGGCCAATGTTCAGGGCGGGCCGGGCGTTTCGCCTGAGACTTCCTCAATAACTGCGATTCGAAAGCTCAAGAAGCGACAGCAGCTTCACAGATGGAGGGCGGGTGGTTTTCAAAATGTGGCTCTCGTCTCAGCGCCGCGCGCATTCTTTGTAACACATTGCAAGAGTTTCGCGGATTGAGGGCGGGCCGTTTTCAAAATGTGGCTCTCGCCCTAGCGCCGCGCACATTCGTGTTAAACATGTGCAAGAGTTTCACGGATTGAGGCGGGTCGTTTTAAACATGTGGCTCTCGCCTCAGCGCCGCCCACACTCTTTGTAAACAATTGCAAGAGCTTCACGGATTGAGGGCGGGTCGTTTTCAAAATGTGGCTCTCGCCTGAGCGCCGCCCACATTCGTTTTTTTAAGTTGGCAAGTGCTTCACGGATTGAGGGCAGGTCGTTTTCAAAATGTGGCTCTCGCCTAAGCCCCGCCCACATGGGTTTTTTTGTTTTAAAAGTTTGTCAGAGCTTCACGGATTGAGGGCGGGTCGTTTTCAAAATGTGGTTCTTGCCGTGGCGCCGGGCACATTATTCATAACACCTTTCGAAGAGCTTCGCGGATTGAGGGCGGTTGCTTTCCAAAATGTGGCTCTCGCCTTAGCGCCGCACGCATTCGTTTCAACAAGGGTTTCACGGATTCCCATGGTCGACATACCATACATGATGTTTTGGAAGGTTTCGGGATTCTGCGGGTTCAACGGTTATGTTGGTTCGCGGTGTTGAAATCAAAATTTGGCGTTATGGCCAGATGCCAGATCGCCCAAACGCAGAAGTCAGGTTGATACGTGGCGTTGAAATCCCGAGAACAATGTTTTGACATGCTTTAGGATTTTCAAACGGTTGTTTTCCAACGAAGCATTTGCCCCAATGGAAATGAACCGTTGTAGAGCTTGGAGGGAAGGTTAATTCCAACATCGTTGATGACGCTTGGGTTTACACTGGTCCTCTTCCTCCTCCTCCTCCTGCTCCTCCTCCTCCTCCTGCTACTCCTCCTGCTCCTCCTTCTGCTCCTCCTCTTGCTCCTCCGTTCCTATTTCTTACAAGTTGCCCCGACGGAAAGACCCCACATGAAAATCCTTTAGGTTAATATGGAAATAACCTTCACTGTCGTGCGGGCCCCATAAGGAAGGGACTCCCGTCTAAGACTTCCTCACAGTTCACTCACAGACGAGGTTCCCGCCTGATACTTCCCCCATATTCAGGCCTCAGGAGCCCAAACATGACGACAATTACGGTTTCGAGGATGGCCCGCTCGGATTAACCATATGAAGTGCGGGCCCCACAATGAGGGGGCTCCCGCCTGAGTCTTCCTCACAGTTCACTCACAGACGAGGCTCCCGCCGTATACTTTCCCCCTTTATTCAAGCCTCAGGAGCCCAAGCGCGACGACAATTACAGGTTCGAGGATGACCTGCTCTGGTTATATATATATATATATATATAACATGAAGTGCGAGCCCCATAAGGAAAAAAAGGGCTCCCGCCGAAGACTTCCTCGCGATTCACTCACAGACGAGCCTCCCGCCTGACACTTCCCCCGCGTTCGGGCCTCAGGGGCCCCAAAATGACGATAGCTACAAATTCGAGGATGAGCCGCTCGAATTATAAACATGAAGTGCGGGCCCCATGGGGGGAGTGCTCCCGCCTGGGACTTCTAGGCAATCCACTCACAGACGAGCCTCCCGCCTGATACTTCACCCATCTTCAGGCATCTGGAACCCAAAAGTGACGACAATTACAAGTTCGAGGGTGACCCGCTCGGATTAAAAAACATGAAATGCGGGCCCCAGAAGGGGAATGCTCCCGCCTGAGACTTCCTCACAGTTCACTCACAAACGAGCCCCCCGCCTGATACATCCCCAATGATCATGCCTCGTGAATCCAGGAGTGACAACCGTTACAGGTTCAAGGATGACCCGCTCGAATTATAGACATGAAGTGCGGGCCCCATAGGGCGAGGCTCCCGGCTGAGACTTCCTCACAATTCACCCACAGACGGGCCTCCCGGCTGACACTTTCCCCATATTCAGATACCAGGAGTCCAGCAGCAACGACAGATACAAGTTCGAGGATGGCCCGTTCGGATCAAACACATGCAATGCGGGCCCCCTTAAGGGGAGGGCTCCCGCAAGAAACTTCCTCGCAACTCACTCACGGACGAGCTTCCCGCCTGATACATCCCCCTTATTCGGGCCTCATTCGCGCCTTAGTTACAGGTTCGAGAAGGATGGCCCGCTCGAGTTATAAACATGCAGCGCGGGCCCCACAGGGGGAGGCCTCCCGTCTGACACTTCCCCCATATTCAGACACCAGGAGCCCAAAAGTGACGACACTTACAGGTTCGAGGATGACCCGTTCGATTTTAAAAATAAACTGCAGGCCCCGCAATGGGGAGGCTCCCGCCTGAGACGTCCTCACAATTCACTCACAAACAAAGCTCCCGTCGTATACTTCCCACAGATTCAAGCCTCAGGAGCCCGAAAGCGATGACAGTTACAGGTTCGAGGATGGCATGCTCGGATAAACAAAAAATGAACTGCGGGCCCCATAGGGAGAGGGCCCCCGCCTAAGACTTCCTCGCAATTCACTCACAGACGAGCCTCCCGCCTGATACGTCCTCCATACTCAAGCCTCGGGAGCCCAAGCATGACGACATATGACGACAACTACAGGTTCGAGGATAACCCGCTCGGATTAACAACATGAAATGCGAGCCCCATATGGGATAGGGCTCCCGCCTGAGACTTCATCGCAATTCGCTCACAGACGAGCCTCCCGCCTGATACTTCAACCAGATTCAGGCCTCATGAGCCCAAGGGTGACGACAATTAGAAATTCGAGGATGACCCGCTCGGATTAAAAAACATGAGCTGCGGGCCCCATATGGGAGAAGGCTCCCGCCTGAGACTTCTTCGCAATTCGTTCACAGACGAGCCTCCCGCCTGATACTTCCCCGATATTCAAGCCTCCGGAGCCCAAATGTGACGATAGATACAGGTTCGATGACCCGCTCGGATTAACAACATGAAATGCGAGCCCCATCGGGAGAGGGCTCCCGCCTGAGACTTCCTCGCAATTCACTCACAGACGAGCCTCCCACCTGATAATTCCCTCGTATTCAGACCTCAGGAAAATGATGCTGAGTGATGAGCGAGAATGTGTGTGATGTGCGAGTGAATATGATGATGATGGCAGTGTTGGTGATGCTGCTGATGATGATGATGATGATGAACGTTGGCCTATGGTGGTCGATGGTGAGCGACTGGGTATGATGATGGTGGTGATGATGATGGCCGATGGCGATGATGACCGATGACGGGGTGAATGCGTGACTGAGGCGGAGAGTGGGAGGGATGTTCCTGCGCGGAGGGTGTCCAGAGAAAACAAAAGCCCCACTTTGAATGTGGGGAACAACTTCTCCCTGTCGCACCCCGAGGCCCGCTTTTAGGGCGGGCCGGGCGTTTCGCCTGAGACTTCCTCACAATTTATGACTCTGAAGCTTAAACGGTGGCAACCATCTCATAAATGGAAAGTGGGTCGTTTTCAAGATGTGGCTCTCGCCTTAGCGCCACGCACATTCGTTTTAACAAGTTGCAAGATTTTCACGGATTGAAAGCGGGTGGTTTTCAAAATGTGGTTTTCGCTTTAGCGCCGCGCGCACTATTTGTAAACAGTTCGAGGAGCTTCACGGATTGAGGGCGGCTCCTTTCCAAAAGGTGGCTCTCGCCTTAGCGCCGCGCACACTCGTTTTAAACAACATGTGTTTAAAACATTTGCAGGAACTTCACGGATTGAGGGCGGGTCGTTTTCAAAATGTGACTCGCGCCTCAGCGCCGCGCATTCGTTTCACGGATTGAGAGCAAATGGTTTTCAAAATGCTGCTCTCGCCTCAGCGCCGCGCGCATACGTTTTAAACATTTGGAAGACTTTCACGGATTGAGGGTGAGTGGTTTTCAAAATGTGGATCTCGCCGTGGCGCCGGGCACATTCGTTTTAAACATTTGCACGAGTTTCACCAATTGAGGGCGGTTCCTTTTCAAAATGCGGCTCTCGCCTTAGCGCCCTGCACATTCGTTTCAACAAATTGGGCGAGTTTCACGGATTCCCATGATCAACGTACCAGAAATGGTGTATTGGAAGGGTTCACGACTATGCGAGTGCAACAAGTTCCGCGGTGTTGAAGTCCCCCAAATGGAGGTATGGCACGATTCTGGATCGTCAAGACGCAGCAGTCAGGTTGATCCGTGGCGTTGAAATCCCGAGAACAATGTTTTGGCATGCTTCAGAGTACCGAACGGTTCTCCTCCAACAAGGCAACTCCCTCAATGGAAATGAACAGTTGTATGGGACCTATGAAGAGGGAGCTTGGAGGGAGGTTTAACTGCAACATCGTTGATGATTCTTGGGTTTACACGGGTCCTCCTCCTCCTCCTTCTCCTCCTCCTCCTGCTCCTCCTCCTCTTCCTCCTGCTCCTCCTCCTGCTCCTCCTCCTGCTCCTCCTCCTGCTCCTCCTCCTGCTCCTCCTCCTTTTCCTGCTCCTGCTCCTCCACCTCTTTCTCCTCCTCCTCCTCATCCTGCTCCTCCACCTCCTTCTCCTCCTGCTCCTCAGCCTCCTGCTCCTCCCCATCCTCCTCCTCCTCCTCCTCCTCCCCATACTCCTCCTCCTCCTCCTCCTCCTCCTCCTCCTCCTCCTCCTCGTCTTCCTCCTCCTCCTCCTCCTCCTCCTCCTCATCATCCTTTTCCCCCACGGCGGTCTTCTCGCAGCGAAGAGAAGTCTCGACCCAAAGCCCCCGGGGGGCCGCCTGCTGCCTCGGGGAGGCCCATCGGCGGGCCCCCTGGGGCCGTTGGAGCACAGCCCCCGGGAGAGGAAGAGCCGGCTCCAGGAGGGGGCCGCCCTGCCTCCAGCTGCCGTGCTCTGGTTGTTTACGGTCGAATCTAGACCATGAGAGCATCCTTCAAGAACCTGAGGCCATCCAGCCAAGCCACCCCAAGCCACAAGATCACTCGAGGGTGCCCTCCCCCAGGATGCACAAGAACATACGACAAGCACGAACAACATCAGGGTACCCTCCCCGAGCAGATCTCCATCTTAGACCTCGGTCCGGCCGTACTCTGGTTGGTGATCAGACGTGCAGCTGTGTCGGGAAGGCGCCCCGAACGACGCGGGACAGACATTATTGTCTTGTCCCTCCCACGGCGGGTTGGGGAGGGGCGAGGTGGAAGCGGGAGAAATCGAGGGAGGAACGAGAAGCGGGAGAAATTCGAGGGATTCAGACTGGGAGAGTTCGAGCCCGTTCGAAGAGCGAGGGGAAGCGGGAGAGTTCGAGGGAGGGGAGAGGGGGGGCCCGACTGCCCACAGGACCGCGGCGTCGAGGATGCCAACTGGCAGCCGAAAATTCCCTCGGCTCGGGTCACCAAAACACTGGCGCACCAGCACCGGGCAGACAACACCGGCGCTTCTGCGCAGATGAACTCGCCGAACTCGGCAGGAACTCGTTTGCCTTGGCTGTGCTGTAACTTACTCGGTCTCCCTCACATGTTAAAGTCGTGCAAGCCCAGATGCCCCTGAGCCGCGAACGTTGGGAACGAGGTCCGCCAAGCGGAGGTTCCTCTTCACGCTCCTCCTGCTGCTCCTCCTGCTCCTTTCTCCATCCTCCCCGCCCCTCCTCCCCTCTAGCCTCGCTGGTCACCAAAGCTGTGCGGCAGAGGCTGCAAACCCCTGCGCCAGAGCGCTCCAGGACCCCCCAAACAGGGCTGCACAGACGAGGACGAGGAGGAGGAGGGGGAAGATCAGGAGGAGGAGGAGGAGGAGGATCAGGAGGAGGAGGAGGAGGAGGAGGAGGAGGAGGAGGAGGAGGAGGAGGAGGAGGAGGAGGAGGAGGAGAGGTCGAGGGCTGCAGTACGAAGGCGCTGCTCACGAAAAAACTTCGTACAAGAGAACCGATATACCTGGAGAAGGACCTGAACGACGTCAAGCTGAACAGGTTCGCGGAGCTGGCGCTGGACATGTCCAGAAAGCACGGCAAGGGCCTATATATATATATATATATATATATATATATATATATCAACACGGGTGGCAGCCTCTACCAGAAGCCACCGAAGACGATGTCATGGGCACTAGTGCGGATTTCACTTTTGCGAAGACGACGAAGGCACCAAAGGCGAAGACGACCTTCACTGGTCTACCAGAAGGCACCGAAGACGAAGACAACCAAGCATCGGATTTCACTTTGCGGCGTATGGACTGGCAGAGCAACCGAGTGCGCGGAGACGGCCCGCAGCGAGAGAGAACTACCGAAGATGACGGGCGTGTGCGGCCTACTGTGACCTACATCGTGGCATACATCGGCGGCGAGCGAGGGGGGTAAGTGAGGAGAAGGCCTTCTCAGAATGCGGCGGGGCTTCTCAGAAGCCCGCCGGCCTTCCGAGAAGTTGTTTGTGGCTCTGGGGAAGGCTAAGCAAATGTATCAGAAGGCTGGGGAATTCTGAGTCTTCTGAGAAACCCCACCCCTTCTCACTTCCCCGCGGACTCGCCGCCGAATAAAGCAGGTACAGAGACCGCGAGGTCGACATCTACACCGACTCTGAAGCGGTGAAAAAACGGCGAAAGGACGATAAACTATCGAATCAGGGTACCAGCTTGCCCAGCTCACCTCACTGGCCGCGGAGGACAACGAGAGGCACATGAGGATTAGATGCTTTCATGTGAAGTCACACGACGGGTACCCGTGGAACGAGCTAGCGGACTCGATAGCGAAGCACACGAACACTGAAGAGGCGGCAGACACGACTGACATGGCGGACATAATCGATAGGCTGACATACCGTCGAGATGACGAGTGGCAGGCTCTACTCGATGAGAGCAACAAGGACCGACACACCGTCCCCAAGACCACGGACGAGGGGGACGGATGGGAGTTCTCTCACGAACAGCAGCGCTCCGATGATTTCAGGGCTACACCTGAATGGGCTATGACATCAAAACGCGTCACAAAAAAGAAATGCCAAACGAATAGAAGGTTACGGAGAAGGCGATCGATCACGTACTCTTGGCACCACATCTACACGAAGCCGCGGGCCAAATGGAAACACTGCACGACAGGGGCAACGGCATTAAACAATCAGATCACGTATTAAACATGGCGGCAGTACAAGCAAACAAATGAAAAGAAAACATGCGGAGCAGGAAACCCATCATCGACACCAGGAAGCTCGAGGACACCGCTCTCGTCGCAGCCTTCAACCAGGAGCTGGGTAGCACGGCACTACCAAATTGGTCGGTGGGGGTGAACCTTCATTATAAATGCGCTTGCCAGCAACACAACCTACTCGCGGAACCGCGCTTCAAGATGGACAAGCAAACGGCATACCGACTGTATGCTTCACGGCTCACTACTAGTTCGACTCCTAAGGTACGCTCATCATGCAAGGAAGCGATGCCTCACAAAGCAAGAAGGGCCATTTACACTATTGGCGAGGCACCGTCCAGTTCAGAGAGAAGATCTAGCCCAAGCGCACACCCCATGGGCGAGCGAGGTATGTGAATCGCAGCTGACAGTTGAGACGCATAGAAGTGGCATCGTCGATTTAAACCGCATGGCATGGAGGGCAACAGATTTCTTGAAGCGGACGCTCAGATATCTGCGCACAGCACTAAGGAATTGCAAGGCGAACATGATTAATAGCATGGCAACGGGCATCCTCGACAACACTGACCGGCACAAACAAGAGATGGAACGGCAGACAATTCACCAAATGCTGAAACTTCATGGACGAACAACCAAACGATTCGACAATAGAGGAAATCTACCGGTACGAGCAAACAAAGAGGGCGAGCCATCATCATCACAGGAAGAAACAGACGAAGCTATGCAACGTCACTTCGTGGAGGTCGAGGACTCAATGATCACCCCGGTCGATGGGGCCAATAAGATGTACGACTAACGCGAACATGGACCAACAGCACTTCTGGCACTGGAAGCGACGTACTTCCCGACGCAGCATGCGATAGTAGCTCCTGCAGGGCAGAAAGGAGGAAAGCTGGAGGGCCAGATGGCATTCTTGACGATGTACTTAAGGCGACGGCCAAATCCTCAGCAAGATGGTGGAACCCAGTCTACTTGAAACCAGCGGCATACCTATAGGAACCGCTGGCGTTCAAGGAAGCAACAGTCTGCGCGACACACAGGGCAGCTACATCGGAGATGGAATAAGAGCTCTTCAGGAACATCAGCCTGAGCAACACGATGAGCAAGCGTTACGATTAGTAGATTATGTCAGCATTTCGGTATTCTGCTACATACAGTGGTCAGAGCAACACAAGTGGAAAGAAGAAACATAATGGGTGCGTCCATGGCTGGACACCTCATCCGAAACACAATCTGCCTAGTCAACTCCTCCCGCAAGGCAATCGTCATGCTGTACACGGACCTCCAGGATGCCTTCTACATGATTGTTCGCTCTATTTGAATTCGACTGGACCGCTCGGCAGATGACATCCACGGCATCTTGGTAAACTGCAAGCTACCCAAACACCTACGACCACTACTGGAGACGGCGCTCCAAGCGCCAGCGGCGATCGACCCCTCCAACACACCGCAGCAGCTTTGCGAGATGCTCTCGGAGGCGCACATGGTCACGTGGTATCAGCCACTGACGACGAGGCTGAGCGCAATATTCATGAGAGGCACACGACTAGGAAACTCGCTGGCGGACTACACATTCAACACCATTTACAGGAAGCCACACGACGAGATACGACAAGCAGTACATGAAATCGGGGTCCTGTACCAGATAGAGGAGCTCGAGCCAGAAAGATGCATGATTCGACCAAGGATGACGCTGAAGTATCCGAAATTGCAGGCGGCACATTCGTAGACGACAGTGCGATATCGACGGTGGTGCAGAACAACAACGGCATAGAGGAGCACCTGTAAAGGATTATACCACCGATACATCGGATGTTATGCACGCGCGGCTTTACACTCAACTACACGCCAACGAAAACAGCAGTCACATTGCACCTGGCTCGCAGTTGAAGGAAAGAACAAAGCCAAGCAACGTTTTCATGGAAATGCAAATACAGCTGTATGGATCGCGGAGACCGACGCCGACTCTGACATCCAAATTGCACGGCAGTACGAGCACCGGGATGCGATACAAGCGGCAGACTCATCATGGAGACCAAGGATGCAGAGGAGAGCCAACGCACAGGGACAGGAGGTCAGAACACTACGGGGGAGATGTGAAAACTTGAAGGTTGGCTAGAAGGAAAGATCAAGTATACCAAGAGCTACGCCAACAACAAACTAGTATGGCAAGCAGAGACGTGGCCACGAGTACCGATAGGGACGGAACAAGTGGCAACGACAGCGTACACCGGACTCACTTCTATAGCGCTCACTTCTATAGTGCTCACTTTGAAATTGTGGTCCGGAAGGGGCCGCACATGCAGGCACATGCCGCACAGTCGCATGCACATGCCCATGCAAATATACAAAAGCCTCAACAGCATTGCCGCACATGCGCGCACATGCCACACCGTCCGACGCACAGTCGAATGCACGGTCAAGCAAAACTCTGAAAGCATAGACGCACATGCCCGCACATGCCGCAGAGATGTCGCAGGCGATAGTGGCCTGACCACCTGAGCTCGGGGCATTTCGCAACCCAGAGTTCCGAGGATGTCTCAGGCAAGCGTGGCCGGATCACCATGGGGCAGGGCATCTTGGAAACCAGAGTGGCGAGGATGTCGCTGGTCAAGGTGACCAGACGACCATGGGGCAGGACACCTCCGAGGTCTGAGTTGTGAGGATGTCTCAAGCGAAAGTGGCCTGACCACCATGGGGCAGAGATCTCTGAGGTCAGAGTTGCGAGGATGTCTCTGGGGAGAGTGGTCTGACCACCTCAGCCCAGGGCATCTCGGAGCCCAGAGTTGCGAGGATGTCTCAGGCAGGACTGGCCTGACCACCTGCTCAGGGCATCTCAGAACCCAGAGTTGCGAGGGTCTCAGGCGAAAAAGGCCGAGACACTATGGAGCAGGGCATCATTGAGGTCAGAGTTGCGAGGATGTCTCAGGCAAAAGTGGCCTGAACAGCTCAACTCAGGGCATCTCGGGCGAGGATGTCTAAAGCGAAAGTGGTCTAACCACCTCAACTCAGGGCGTCTCGGAACCCAGAGTTCCGAGGATGTCTCAGGCGAAAGGGGCCGAGACACTATCGAGCAGGGCATCATTGAGATCAGGGTTGCGAGGATGTCTCAGGCGACAGTGGCTGACCACCTCAGCTCGGGGCATATCGGAATCGAGACTTGCGAGGATGTCTCAGGCGACCGTGGCCTGACCAGCATGGGGCAGGAGATCTCTGAGGTCAGAGTTGCGAGGATGTCTCATGCGAAAGTGGTCTAACCACCTCAGCTCAGGGCGTCTCGAAACCCAGAGTCCCGAGGATGTCTCAAGCGAAAGTGGCCGAACCACCATGGGGCAGGGCATCTCCGAGACCAGAGTTGCGAGGATGTCTCAGGCGAAGGTGGCCAGATCACTTCATGTCAACGCACGTCGGCCTCCAAATTGCCGACGACGTCTCACGCGGAACTGGCCGGACGCGAACGCGGCGGCGTCCGGAGACGAACGCCGGCCCCGGCATTCTTGCACGTCCCGCACATGCACTGCACAGGTACGCACAGTATTCGCACAGGCCGAGCTCGCCGGTGGCCGAGCCAGGCCAGCGACTCCGAGATTCCCTGAGCTCAGGCCGTCAAGCCACTTTCGCCTGAGACAGCCTCGCAACTCTCACCACCTCCTCCTCCTCCTCCTCCTTCTCCTCCTCCTCCTCCTCCTCCTCCTTCTCCTCTGGCCGAGCCGAACAGGCAGGCTGGCCAGTGGCCGGGGGCGCCCGCCTCCTCCGCCCCCCCCTCCTCCCCCCCCCCTCCACCTCCCCCCCCCCCATCCCTGCTTCTCCGGCCGAGCTGAGAAGGCGCGCGGGAGAGTATTTTATTAGGCGGGCGCGCCACCGCCAGCTCACGAACCGGGCGAATAACCGCCCCCGCCAGCAGCGGGCGAGTCTAAACGCACAACAAACTCTTTCAGGAAACCCTGGCACGCCCCAGGTTAGCTCTGCGAAGGCCAGGAGGCATTGGAGGCACAGGGGTCCCAGACAGCTCCTAGGGCATGAGCGTGCATGTGCATTGGGATGTGCACGCATGTGCGCCCGCGCGCTTCACCGCATGTGCGTGCATGTGCGGGCCCGCGCGGCCTCCCGAAGAGAGGTTGCACAGGCATGTGCGTGCATGTGCCGATGACAGATCTGCGATTCTCGAACACCTCCCGCATGTGCTGGCATGTGCGCGCATGTGCGTCGGAATGTGCGTGCATGTGCGTATGATGGATACATCAAAGCACAGCGCACATGCCCCCGCACATGCCCGGGCACGACGTGCACAGTAGGAAGTCCATCCAAGAAGGACCGCACAGGCCTGGCACATGACTGGCACATGCCGCGCACATGCGCGCACATGACAGCGCAAAAACGGCCGCACATACACCCACCCAGGGGTATAGATGTGAGTGCGGTGTACACCAAGGCGCTCAGACAAGCGGTGGACAAGACAACCAGACCCAAACAAGCTAAGGAAGAACAGCCAGCGACGGACAAAGAGGTCCAAGACATGGCGAACACAAGCGACCTCCAACTACTACTGCGGATTCGCTTATCAACATTACTCAAAACTATCACCCTGTATGCGCCACCGATCCTGAGACGGGTTCTGGACAACATGGCCAACATGAACGACGAAACGGGAAGGTTGACAAATCTGGCGCTCGAGGGCCTCAACTGGGCGCTGTGCCGAAAGAACGCTATGAGCCACAGAAAGGGCCAGCATTATGGATAGCGGTGGTACGAGAAAAAAACACACTATATACGACACAAGGTGCAACACGGCGTGGCACAATCATCTGAAGATCAACAAGGACATGATCCAAGCACGGCAAATGACAGCGAGACGTCGACGAGATCTACAATAAGGCCGCCCTCAAAGCAAAGACTTCAGAGACGGAAGCATGACACATCTGCTACCCGTGCGGTTTCACAATGGCGGCGAACCGAGGAGCATGAGCAGCGCACCGAAAGGAGCACCACCTGCTGGGTACGGCCCAAAGACACTCGCGAGACGGACAGTGTCCAGCATGCAAGAAGGACTTCATGGCCAGACGTCAAAGAAAGAGGTGCAACAAGTGGTGCGCATGGTACAACGAGCCCATGAGCCACGAGGAGACCAGCCACGTACGATAAGGACGCGGAGGACACCATAAAGCTAAACTACCAAGGACATCGGGCTGTCAACACAATCATCTCAATGATCGGCTTCGACGGTGCATATGGGCAAACGGAAATAGAACAGCGACCAGATGACGAACGACATGGAACCGATACCGACTATAACATCCATCTACACATGGTATAAAATACGCAACCCGAACAGACATAAGAAATAGAAAACCCAGGCGCGAACAAGTAGGGAATGAACGTGGTACTGATAGTAACGTCAGGACAAAGACGCACTGGAGACCTAAAGGATGAGCTGGAGCGGCACATCTACGACTTGAAGGGCACTAAGATCGACTGCAGCAGGATCGTGGTCGTCACGATCAACCTGAATGGCGAGCTCGACATCGAGAAATGGAACCACTACATCGACGAAGGGCTGGTCGTGGCGATGATAGTGGAGCCTCTACGGAGAACCTCAATCTCACACCAGCACGCTAACGACCAGGTCTGGGTCTCAGCCAACATCAGCATGAAGCAGCTGTTGGTACAGGTCGGGATGGAGAACGAGGCCCTGAGTAGCGCCGTGTAGCTGGCAGCGAGGGCGGCGGCCCAGCTAAGGCCCTCCCTGATGCTCCTCCCCTCGGCGGCGGTCGACACTGTGGAGGTCTTAGAGCGCGCCAGAATGGTCCGCAGCGATGGGAACAGAACAGAGGTCGAGGAGGGGGGAAAGAGAGAGGGATGATGACCCATCTTTGTACATATGGCGCTTAGCCCATAGCCAGCCCAACGTCGACCGACTCTTGGAAGATGAATGGCGTGCAGAGTTGAAGAGTTGCGGACATACATTCGTACGTATCCGACAGACTCAGAAGAAAAAAGTTAGCCGACCCCTCCGTATTACATGATCGGCTTCTCTGCCCCACTGGCAAGCAGAGGAGCGATCAAAACGGGTAAATGTGGTCGGCTGGCATTCGATCGCATGGTGATGGATCCCGCCTGCAAGTGCGAAACCCCACGATTGAGAGAGAAGGCAGGCGCGGTCGCGAGTTGAAACATTGAAACTGGCAAGTTTCTGCCCTGGAGCGAGCATCGGAGGCATCAACCTACCAAGTCCTTCTCCTCGTTCATCCCTGCACCATCCCCCTCCTCTCTGAGATTACACGCGCTGGCCCCAAATGACAACACTGGCAGCCTCTGGCCACTGTCATGAGAAGTTGGAGTCGCGCCTTGGCGCGAGAGCCAACTGAAAGGCGTCCAGAGTCCAGGGGAGGCAGCAGGGGGAGAGAGCGCCGAAGGCGTCGCGAGAAGGGCGGCCCAAAGGGACCAAAGCACAGCACGAGCCGCGCTGGTCCTACCAGCCTACGCAAGCCCGTAACCTGCGATGCGGCTTGGTGCGACTTCACAGCCTCTGGGCCGGTGTCACACCTTACCTGACTACCCACCAAGCCACCCCAACCCGACCCGAAGTCGCCGTTGGGCCTACCAATTTGCAGCGGGGGGCGTTCTGGAACATCGAGAAGACACAGGTGTAACCGTGCAACCCGTACACCACCCAACCCGAAATTTGGGTGGGTCCGGGACCTTCGGATTGGGCTGGAGCAGTTTGGTAAGTAGTGACTGTCTTATCCGCCTCCTCTCAGGGCTCAGATTCTTCGGTGGCAACCCATGGGAGCTTCTCATACCATCTTGTCGGCTTTTGCGAATCGACGCTGATCGACGCGTCGACGCTAATCGACGCTAAGTCGACGCTAATCGACGCTAGCCGACGCTAAATCGGCGCCATATCATCGACTCCAAAGCGCCAATCGGCGCTAGTCGACGCTAAAGACGGATTAAGGGGATATACCAGGCTCCCATAACTTGCTACCGAAATATACCCTCCTCCGCCGCGCCGTGGCCTTCGCCGCGGAATCGCGGGGACGCCGCATCCAGAGGCGGCAAGCGCGCGGGGGCGGCCCGCGGCTGAGGCTGCACTCACAGCGGGTTCAACGAAAGGGTTGGATAGCAAAAGGCAGAGTAGAGTATCAACTCACGTAGCTGGCTTCCCGGCGCCTCCTGGCACTGGGAGTCGCGCACGTATCGATGAACGGGCCTGGCAGGGGCGGAAACCAGCTGCATGCAGCAGATTCCGTACCCCCATTCTCTATCCTACCCTTTCGCCCTTCGTGCGGACCGATCACCGCGGGGTGGACGAGCCAGAGGAGGAGCTCGCCCTCGAGAAGCTGCCCGGGTCGGTCGGCGTCAAGCATGGCGAGCCTTTGCCGACCTGACTGTGCGCCTCCCGGAACTCGCGCATGAAGCGCAGGAGCTCGTCCACCGCGGCGTCCGGCACCGCGTTGTAGAGGCAGACGCGGACGCCGCCGAAGGCAGGGTGGCCGCCCAGCTGCAGCATGCCGCGGGCCCGCGACTCCGCCGCGAACTGCGCCTCCAACTCCGTCGGCTCCACCGTCGCGGTGATGCTGCCGTTCCACTCCCGCACCAGGCCCGAGTCCGCGCCGAAGGTGAAGCAGACGGTGGTCCGAGACCGGTACGGCCACGCCACCGAGTTCACGTAGAAGCCGCCAGAGCCGTCCACCTCCTCGTAGACGCGCCGCGCGCGCTCCTCGGCCCGCGACTCCAGGGCGGCCAGGGCGGATCCGCCGCCGGCGCCCCACTCCTCCTGAAGGCGCCGCATCACCTCGAGGCACATGTAGATGGAGAAGACCGGAGGCGTGTTCACGAGAGAGGGCACCGGCGCGGTGTTAGCGGAGGCGCCCCAATCGAGGATGCACGGCGTGTCCGGACGGGCCCGCCCGAGCAGGTCACGACGCACCACGACGAGGCACACGCCGGCGGGCCCGAGGTTCTTGCCCGAGGAGCAGTAGACCGCCACGTACCTCGAGAAAGCGACCCGCCTGGACAGTAGGGTGGATGTGAAATCGGCCACAAGCAGCCTGTCGCCCACATCAGGGTCCTCCAAGAACTCGAGGCCGTATATTGTGTCGTTTGCGCAGATGTGCACGTAGGCCGAGTCGTCCGACAGGTCCCAGGAGGACACCGCGGGGATCTCGCTGTGGCCCGACGCCTCCGAGCTCGCGACGACGCGCGTTTCGCAGTACTTCGACGCCTCCGACATCGCCTTGCGCGACCAGACCCCTGTGTCCACGAAGTCAGCCGAGCGCTTGTCCCCCAACAGGTTTAGCGGCACCGCGGCGAACTGCCCGTGAGCGCCGCCCTGCTGCCAAATGATCGCGTGGGAGGCGGGGACCTCAAGGATGTCCCTTACCGTGGAGGTCGCCTGCTGGATAGTCCTCTGCACGGGGCCGCCCTCGTCCTTCTGCGGCAACTCATGGGGGCCTCCTATACCATCTTGTTGGCTCTTGCGCATCGACGCTGTTCGACGCTACATCGGCGCGATCTCATCGATTACCAGATGCCAAATGGACTCGAATACACTCTAAAGACAAAGTTGCACTTGTATACGAGGCTCCCATAATTTGCCACCGAACCCGTCCCTGTGGCTCATCTCCATGATGCTCAGGCCCGTGCCCTCGAAGTCGGCTAGCTGCGCCGCGACGTGGAGCAGTAGCTCCTCAGGCAGCGCGCCAGGACCAGCGCTGAAGTTGTACGGCCTGGAGCGCTGCTGAGGGGCGGCCGTCGCGGCCATCGCTCTCGCCTGGTGCCCGCGGGGGGTGCGGCTGCCGAGTCCCTTGCGGGTGCGGTGGCTCTTTCAGCAAAATGCTGACGGCGCCTGATCCTGTGAACAGAATGCTTGGGCCAGAACGGCTGCGGAAAAGGGGTGCGAAGCAGGAAGGCGGGAAAGTTCCGCCTCAGACAGGTGGGGCGAAGTTGCGCAGAGGCATGGCAGAAACAGCGACGGCAGAGTAAGGCGGACATCGGCATCAGGAATGAGCTCGGGGTCCACCTGGCCGCGCTATGGGTCGGGGAAAACGGGCCAGGATGAAAAGCCGGCTCCGGGGAAGGGGTCAAGGCTTGGAGGCGGGCCGGTGGTCTGAGCCGAATAAGCGTGGAGAACATCGGTCAAGAGAGGGAGACGAAGACAAGCGCGAAGCACGAAGCACGCCCGCACATGGGCACCGACTTGTGTGCTGCGGGTGCGGCGTCAGGGCGCCGCAGCGTCAGGAAATGATGCCCGCTCAGTAATCCGATTCGACCTGGTACCAACTTCCAATCTCTCTCGCCCTTGAGGCTGAAGATCTTGATCTTGAGGCTGGAGGTCGAAAGGTGGAGGTCGAAAACTGGGAGTGTGAGGCTGGATAGTGGTTGTTGGCGGTGAGTGCTGGGGGCGAAGTCAAGTTCGCTCAAAGTCGGTCCACGGACCCCTCCCGCGGTCGAGGCTGGTCCGTTCTTTCGAGACGCGCCCCGGCCGTGGCGACAAGGGGGCTCGTCTCTCCCACCCCCCCCCCGCTGTCCGGATAACACATGTTGGGCCACCTCGGCCCCCCAGCCAGCTCCGGGGGGGACGCTGCGGAAAGACCACGACGGCAGAGTTCTCTGGTCGGCTTTTCGAGCCGCGCGTAGCCGTGGCGACAAGGGGGCTCGGGGGCCAGAACCCATGGTGGGCCACCTCAGCCCCCCCCGCCAGCTCCAAGTTGAGCGGTAACGATAAGGGGGGACTGGCATAAGGGAGGATGCATCGACCTGGAATCGGTGATACGTCGCCGCTAGATCGGCGGTAGGCCCCAGGTAGTGCAAGTTGGGGCTATGGGGCCCCTATCGGCGATCAGTAGGCGATTGGGGGTCGATGCGTCCCCCCCTATGCCAGTTCTCCCCTATCGTTGCCCCTGACAAGTCCAGGCCTCCGGGGGTGTCGACGTTGCGGAAAGACCACAGCGGCGGAGGTCTCTGGTCAGTTTTTCGAGCCGCGTCCAGCCGTGGCGACAAGGGGGCTCGCCTCTCCCCCCCTGCTGGCCAGGACTCAGCGCTGGGCAACCTCGGCCTCCCAGCCAGCTCCAAGTCCAGGAGGAGGAGAAGGAGGAGGAGGAGGAGGAGAAGGAGGGAGGAGGGAGGAGGGAGGCGGGAGGAGGGAGGAGGGAGGAGGAGGAGGAGGAGGAGGGAGGAGGAGGAGGAGGAGGGAGGAGGAGAGGGGGGAGGAGGGAGGAGGAGAGGGAGGAGGAGGAGGAGGAGGAGGAGGGGGATGATGATGATGATGATGATGATGATGATGATGATGATGATGATGATGATGATGATGATGATGAGATGATGATGATGATGATGATGATGATGAGGAGGAGGAGGAGGAGGAGGAGGAGGAGGAGAGAGGAGGAGGAGGAGAAGGGGATGATGATGAGGAAGAGGAGGAGGAGGAGAAGGGGATGAGGAGGAGAAGGAGGAGGAGGAAAAGGGGATGAGGATGAGGAGGAGGAGGAGGAGGAGGAGGAGGAGGGAGGACGAGGAGGAGGAGGAGGAGGAGGAGGAGGAGGATGACAAGTGTAAACCCAAGAGCCATCAACGATGTTGCAATACACCCTCCCTCCAAGCTCCCTCTTCATAAGCCCCTACAGCGCTTCATTTCCATTGAGGGATCTGCCTCGTTGAAAGACAACTGTTTGAAGACACGGAAGCATGCCAAAACATTGTTCTCGGGATTCCAACGCCACATATCAACCTGATTGTTGCGTCTTGACGATCCTGGGTCGTGCCAGAACGCCTTTCTTGGGAATTCAACACCGCGAATCAACACAACTGCTGCACCCGCAGAATCCTAAATCATTCCAAACATACCATTTCTGGTACGGTGATCGTGGGAATCCGTGAAATTATTGCAAATGTTATGAACGAATTTGCGCGGCGCTGAAGCAAGAGCCGCATTTTGAAAAGGAGCCGACCTCAATCCGTGAAACTATTGCATATGTTGAGAACGAGTGTGCGCGGCGCTGAAGCGATTTTGAACACGGGAGTTCCTCAACTCGTGAAGCTCTTGCGAATTCATAAAACGAATGTGCGCGGCGCTAAGGCGAGAGCCACATTTTGAAAACGACTCGCCCTCCATATGTGAAACTGTTGCCAATTCGCGAGCTTCAGGATCGTATATGTTGAGGGAGTCTCGAGCGAAACGCCAGGTCCGCCCTACAAACTAGCCTCGGGGTGCGACAAGGAGGAGGAGGAGGAGGAGGAGGAGGAGGAGTAGGAGGAGGAGGAGGAGGAGGGACGTTGCGGAACGACCACGGCGGCGGAGTTCTGGGGCATGTCGGACGGCGACGGGCGGCTGCGAGCGGGCGGCGGGTGCGAGCGGGCGGCGGCGGCACGGCGCTCGTGCGCGTCGCCGCGGGCGCGGCCCGCGGAAAGGAAGGAGGCAGAGCAGCGGCACGCCTCGCTTCGTCGGTCCGCAGGGCCGTCGATCTGCCAAGAGGCCCCCCAAGAGGCTCCCAGGTGGCTCCCCTGAGGCCCCCGAGAGCCTTCCCAGGAGACCCCAGGAAGCATCCCTGAGGGCTCGGGCCCACGTCAGCGTCGTCGTCGTCGTCGCCACCGCCGCCGTCGTCGTCGACGTCCCCCTTCAGGGTCGGGGGCACCGGCCGCAAGGCCTTCGCAATAGGAAGCAGTAACGATACGCCGCGGTTCGTCTGCCCGCAGGGTCGCCGATCTGGTCGATATTAACCAGATCTGGCTCTTCACTCCCCAGTTGCTTTCCAGTTTCCCGCTGCAGTGTTCATCGACATCCTCGGCATCCTTGTATAGTCGCGATCATGTGGCGAGTTCCATCGTGTACGGTACTCATGAGATTCATGAATCATGTTCCTCTCGCTGCTCGCCTGCGTCTGTTCTGCGCTACGGTGTGGTGTACTTGAAGCTCTGCTGGCTCTGCGGTTGTGATGTCATGTCGGCACGCCCCGCACTGGCTCGGCCAGGACTGAGCCGAAGCCTGCCCCTTGTTGCAGTGGCGTGCCCCGAGCGAGGAGGCGAGCGGCTGCGCTCCGCCAAGCCAGGTTTGGGCCCACGGCCCGGCGCAGCCCGCAACAGGTGGCATCTGGAGGAAAAACGTTGACGAGGAAGCCGTGACGATATGCCGTGGTTCGCCAGCTCGGCCGGCGAGGAACGAGGAGGAGGGAGGAGGAGGAGGAGGAGGAGGAGGAGGAGGAGGAAGAGGAGGAGGAGGAGGAGGAGGAGGAGGAGGGAGGAGGAGGAGGAGAAGGAGGAGGAGGAGGAGGAGGAAAGGGAGGAGGAAGAGGAACAGGAGGAGGAGGAGGAGGGAGGAGGAGGAGGAACAGGAGAAGGAGGAGGAGGACGACGAGATCAGGAGGTGGAGCGCCCACCCGCGCTCGGCACATCGCCTCGGGGAGCCCCCCCGGCGCGGCCAGGCGGGCCTCCCGAGGGCGAGCCCGAGACCGCCCTCTGCGCGCCCCAACAGATCCCATCGGGGCCCGGGGGGCGCCGAGCGCGCAGCGGCGGGCTCTCTGTGAGGAGAACAGGTATCGTGTTGGGAGGATCCCTGTGACCCCAGAAGGGGGTCCAGCTGAGAGGGGGCGGTGCAATGAGTTTTGGGGCAATTGTGTGGCAAACGCATTGCGCCAGAGAGTTGTATTGCATTGTGTTGCAACTGATGTATTGCACGCGGAAGCCCAGCAATACGTTTGCGCACTGGAATGTATTGCACACCCCTAAACCTATTGCAATCCCACTAATATATTGCACCAAATCAATTGCACCACCCCCTTGTCGCTGAACCCCCTCTTGGGTCAACCCGAGAGGAAGGGGTTGGAATGATGAAGGGTATGAGCAATGTCATCCGGATGCAATGAACAATACCTTCGGCCGCCTGCGGGAAAGGATCTCCTGATCTCTCCCAGCCTCATCCTCCCAACTCGATGATTGCCTTCCTGACTCTGGAGTTTCCAGCCGCTTCCTGGTCCGGGGGCCGTCAGAGACGACGCAGAGTGAGGATCTGGCCCAAAGGGGAGCGATCGAGATCCCTGGGGAGTCGATGCCATGAGAATACTGCAGCGTCGGGAGGTGCGGCCGCACAGCTGCTCCCGGCGGCCCCCAAGACGAGCCCGATGACAGAAAGAAACTTCCTGAAAGCACACCACGGCCGCTTCCCATAATCGCAGGGAGTCTCGCGGAGGGCCCAGAGAATCTCTCGAAGCTCTTCAGAAATCGCCCGCTGTGCTCCCAAGAAGCACACCGAAGAGACCCCCAAGAAGCGCAGCTGCCCAGCAGCGCTGCAGCCGTGACCCCGCTGTGGCATCGCCGTGGGGCTTCCTTGGGCGCGGTGGCAGATGCGCGATGCAGCGCGGCGGCTTGTGCCCCCCGTGTGCCCTGCACGCGCTGCAAGCGCGCACACTCCCATTCCCTCGCAGCGCTGGCGCGCGCACGGCGGGTCGGCCGAGGGCGGGGTGCGCGATGGCGAATTGGCACCAGGGCAGGGGCGAAGGGAAGAGCGCGGCCGCGGAGGGAGGGGAAACCGTGGGTGGCGCTGGGAACAAGATGGACTGGTCTGGCTGCCGGTGCTGCAGCCCAGGCTCCGAGTGGAATCGTGCAGAGGGGCAGCCAAGAGAACTGCTCTCTCTCTCTCTCTCTCTATCTCTCACACACGCACCCAGTGGTGCTGTACGAACATCTTGCTGTGCACATAGGCGCTGTGTGCATGCGTCGGCTCGCTTTTCTTCTTCCGTCGCTTCCGCATGCCTTCCGCCCCCTCTAGCGCCTATCACCTAGCTACCGTCTATCATCCCTCCGTTTTCATGAAATATCGCATCGTCAGCCTCCTACGAATTTTCCCTTGGTAACTCTTGGGTCTCCGAATATCAACTGCAACCTCTTCCGAAATCCTTTTGGAACCATTTGAACTTCCCTTCGTTTTCCATTTGCCTCCAACACCCCCGTGCGAAACCAGAGGGAGTCCTCCTCATACTCCTCCTCATACCCCCAACGGGCCCCTCGGAAACGCAACGCCTTTTCGCTTGATTTACTCGACCATGCGGCGCAACCCTGGCGACACGGAAATTGGGAAGACCAGCAAGCTCCGCCAGACCGGAATCGCGAGAGGTCGCGCCTGTGTTGAATCGGGCTCTTCTGTGTGCTGCAGACTTCTCGGGGCAACTCGGAAGTGGGCACCAGGGGCGGGAAACCGGTCTGGGCCTCTGGGGCTGGCAGTGCGTTGGAATTGCGCTTGCATTTCGCAAGCATTATGCTGAAGAGTCCGAATGGAACCTTCCACAAAAAGGCTCCTATTGAAACCCTCTACAAGAAGGAACCCATTTGAAACCCTCCACAAAAAGGGTTCATATTGACACCCTCCACAAAAGGATTCCATGCGAAGCCCTTCAGAGAAGGATCCCCATTGAAATCTACCACAAAAGATTTCCCCCATTGGCACTGCATTGGCATTGGGTTGGGATCGCCTTGGCATTGGTTTGGTATTGCGTTGGCACTGCTATGACATTGCGCTAGCGAGTTCCAACACTCCCCTTCGCATAATGGTTTCTATTGAACCCCACAAAGATTCCGATTGAAGCATTCCACAATAATGGTTCACATTGAAATCCCTTACGGAAAGATTCCATTCGACGCCGTCAACAGATGGATTCCTGTTGAAACGGGCCATAAACGATTTCCCACATTGGAATTGCATTGGCATTGGATTGGGATCGCCTTGGCATTGCGTTGGCACTGCGTTGGCTTTGCGCTGGCGAGATCTAATGGCTCTCCCCGCAGAAGTATTCCTATTAAAACCGTCCACAATAAGGTATCCTTTTGAAAGCCCCCACATGAAGGATTCAGAATGACCCCCCCCCACAGAAGGGTTCCAATCGAAACCCTCCACATGAGGATTCCTATGGATTCGTAACCACATCCGCCACAGAAAGATTCCGATCGGCTGAAGAACAGGAATTCCGCCATTGCATTGGCAGTGGTTTGGCACCGCTTTGGCATTGCGTCGGCATTGCGGCGGCAGTGCGTTAGCAGTGCGTTGGCATTGAGTTGGCATTGCGTTGGCGAGTCCTAATCAGACACTTCGCAGAAGGATTTCTATTGAACACCCCCACAAGAAGGATGCCTATTGAACCCCCCCCATAAAAAAGATTCAAATTGAAATCCTCCACAGAAGGGTTCCATGCGAAGCCCTCCAGAGAAGGCTTCCTATTGAAATCCCCCCAAGAAGGGTTCTTGCAAGGATTTCTATGGGGATGACATTATCCACAGAAGGGTGTCTAGAAAAGTTGCTATTGAAATCTACCGCAAAAGATTCCCCCCATGGGCGTTGCATTGGCATGAATTCGGGATCGCCTTGGCATTGGTTTTGCATTACGTTGGCACTGCTTTGGCATTGCGCTGGCGAGTTCGAATGGCTTTCCCCACAAAAGGATTCCTACTAAAACCTTCCACAAGAAGGGATCCTTTTGAAAGCCCCCACATGAATGATTCATAGGGAAACCCTCCACAGAAGGATTCCACTCGAAACCCCCCCACAGGTAGAATTCCTTTTGGAATCTACCACCAAGGATACCCCCCATTGGCATTGGATTGGGATCGCCTTGGCATTGGTCTGGCATTGCGATGACACTCCTTTGGCATTGCGTTGGCATTGCGCTGGCGAGTCCTAATGGCTCCCTCCGCAGACGGACTCCTACCGAAACCGTCCACAAGAAGGATTCCTATTGAATCCTCCCACAAAGAGGATTCCTAGTGAAACCCTCCACAGGAGGATCCCTAACAAAACGTTCCACAGAAGCATTCCTATTGAAACTCTCTGAAAAAGGATTCGTAATGACATCATCCACAAAGGCTTCTTATTGACATCCACCGAACGAAAGGATTCCCCCATTGGCATTGAATTGGCATTGGCATTGGTTGGCAATGGATTGGTATCGCATCGGCATGCATTGCAAGAGATAGAGGGACACAGAGAGAGAGAGAGAAACAACAAAAAAAAACGAGATAATGATATCGCGTGAGAAGAATACTATGAGGGGGTCACGGCGAAAACAAAATGGCAAAACACAATCAAAGTTTAAGGGTGAAGGAGCGTTTCACTCGAGTAAAAAATAAAAACGACGAGGGGCTCCACAATCCCCAAGCCTCGTCTTGCCGGGGGTGACGATGGGGCTCTGGGTGAAGAATTAAGGACAGATTCAAATGAAGATTTGGGCTGGCGGGGCTCCGGGGTGAAGATGTACGCGAAAATTTAAATGACGATTTAGGCTGACGGGCCTCCGGGGTGAAGATGCACGTGAAGATTTACATGAAGATTTAGGCTGGAGGGGCTGCGGGGTGAAGATTTTCGTGAAGATTTAAATGAAGATTTCGGCTGGCGGGCCTCCTGGGCGAAGAGTCCTGGGCGAAGATTTCGGGCTGTGGGTGAAGATTTAAAGCCCTGGCTGAAGATTTACGCGCCTGGAAGAAGATTCAAATGAAGATTTAATGCCCTGGATAAAGATTTAAGAGCCTGGGCGACTATGTAGATGAAGATTTAAGGCCAGGGTGAAGATTTACGCCCCTGGGTGAAGATTTAGTGCACTGGAGGAAGATGTACGCGAAGATTTCAGGCATGGGTGAAGTTTTGCGGCCCTGGGTGAAGATTTAGGTGAAGATTCAGGGTCCCGGGTGAAGATTTAGGCGAAGATTTACGGGCCCTGGGCGCAGATTTATGTGAAGATTTAGGGCCCGGGGTACCGTCTGTTTTGATCTCGTCAGTTTTAATCCATTATCCTGGCTCTGCCCCCCGAAGATTCGGCGGCGAGCGAGGGGAAAGTGAGAAGGGGCGGGCCTTCTCAGAAGGCTAGGAAGTCCCCCAGCCTTCTCAGAAGTTCTCCACGCCCTCCCCGAAGACTCAGAACACCTTTCAGACGGCGCGAGGCCCTCTGAGAAGCCCCGACGCCTTTTGAGAAAGCCTCC
>CAUYUJ010007779.1:305000-310000 GCA_963575745.1 Prorocentrum cordatum
TCGTCGTCGTCGTCGTCGTCGTCGCCGCCGCCTTCGTCGTCGTCGTCGTCGACGTCGTCGTCGTCGTCGTCGTCGTCGTCGTCGCGGTTGTGGTCGTCGTCGTCGTCGCGGTCGATATCGTCGTCGTCGTCGGGTGCGTCGTCGTTGTTAGGATCATCGCTGTGGTCGTCGTCTCCGCTAAATCCCTCTTGCCTCCCACCGCTTTCTCTCCCTCCTCCTCCGCCTCGTCCTTCTCCCGCTCCCACCACAAGGAGGATGTACAAGGAGGCGGGAGGAAGGAGGAACAGGGGAGATATGCGGGGGCATGCGGAAACACGCCTGAAAAACACGACTGTCGGCATGCTTCGCAAGAGTTGCTGTTTTGAGATGGGCTGGTGGGGATACGCGAAGCGTGAAGAATTCATTTTATGCTCTGATTCTGCGTGGCATTACGTGTGAAGTAGTCGTCGGCGCCCCATCTCCAATGTCAGTGATCGTCGAACTTCGGAGTCGCGCTGGCCCAGAACGCGTTTCGCCCTGCTTCGACATTTGAGGGGGGGGGGGTCAAGGGGCGAAAAGGGAGCGATGTCATGATAAGATTGCCTCAAGATACGTTTCAAGATTTCCAGACTGTCCAGCGTTCGTTTCCGGAGCCCGTGCGGGAAAACAGGAAATCCTATAGGAAATCTTGGAACGCATAATCTTCATGCCTCCTTTCTCCTCCGAGGGGACACATGTGGGGACAAATTCGCCACAAATTCCCCCTCCATCCGCCCCCCTCTGTAGGACGCACCAGCAACAAAATCGGACCAACCAGCAACGGGCCTGGCTGGGATGGTGCGAATTGATACTTACAAGAACGCTGGGGCAGAATCATGCGTGAATCGTACATCCCAGGAAAAGCTATAAACCCGGGGAGGGGAGATCCTCACTCTTTTTAGAAAGGCAACGACAGTGTGCAGAACTTGACAGGTGGCCAAATGCAGGGGGGGCGGGGCGGAGGGCGCGAGGAGGGGAGGGACAGGGAGCGCCCGAAGGGGGGCCCTGGTATCCCGCGGTGCGCCGGGGCCCCGGGGAGGACCTCCATGCCGCCCCTTCTCCCGGAGGAGCAGTTCTCCTGTGGAGCAACCAGGTCTTCCCGACCACGGGCGAAGCCAGGAACAGGATCAAAGATCTAAGCGCGTGGAGATGAATCGAGATTCTCCGAGATCCGGCGGCTCTGAGGGGTATCTCGAGCGTCGCGGCCTTCTCGGAACGTTCCAGAACGCTCTGAGAATGTTCCGGAACGCTCTGGAACGGATTTATCCTCGTTCTAGCCCAGTCCGACCTGGTCTTTCCGACAAAGGGTCCCTCTTCTGGGAGTCTTGTCAGGTGGACCGGCTGCTTACCAGCTCTTACGGAGAACAGAAAGCAGAGGGGAGCGGCAGGGGAAGTGGGAGGGAAGAAGGCAAGGCTGAAGGCGGGGAGAAGGGAGGACGGGAATGAGTAGAGGAGGAGATGGAAGAGATATTGGAGGTCTGTGTCGGAGTCAGAAAATCGGCCCCTGGACCCGGACCCCGTCCAAGGTCCATCCTGGCCAGTTTTGCGAGCTGCGTCAGGCCGCTGCGACGAGACCCTCCGCGAACGGCGAAACGAACCGCAGCACGAAAACCTCGACAACGACGACGACGAACAACGAACGAACGAACGACGACGAATACGGCGACTGCGACCCTGGGCGCCAGACGACGGCGAAAACGACGACGAGATCGACAGACGAACGAACGACGAACGGACGACCAAACCACGGCGACGAAGACGACGACGAAGACGAACAACGACGACAAACGACGGCGACTCTCGGCGATGGGCGCCACGGCGCCGGGCGTTCCTCCACCCCGTGGCCGAGGGGCACGCAGGGCACGCCGTTGACGAGCACGGCCCGCGCGCCCTGCGAGCCCGCGTGCGCACGCCGCCAGGCCCCGCGCCCGGAGGAGCGGCTGCCGTGCGCACCGCCCCGAGGACACACAGAACGCGGAGGCGATTGGTGTTGCCCGTCCTTCCTCGTCCTGGCCGCCTCGCCGGCTACATCCTCAAACAACTGCGGATGGGAGGCGCCCCCCAGCACAGTCGCGAGAGACAGCTCCAAGAAAACACCAGGGACTTCCACGACTGAGCCATGACGCGTTCAAACACAGACGGGATGTTTTACTCATTTCCAAAACGCGTACTCCAAGAACGGCCGTTTCGCCTGGTATATCCTCTAACAAATGAGGTCAGCCGTGTTGTAGGCGGTCCTTCGGTTCTCCCAAATGGAAGTTGCGTGAGAGACATCCTCCAAACATTGATTTCGACAGGGGAGCTCAATACTTCCCGAAGCAGCTGTCTCGTTCGAGACATGCCCCAAACATGGACGTTGGAGGGGGCTCTGAACCACAACGCCATCAACATCACCGTCACACCATCATCATCATCATACCCGCCATCATCATCACCACCACATTCACCATCACCATCAACATCATCACGACCACTACCAGTATTACCACAATCATGAGGATGAGGAGGGCGAGGGGCAGGAGGAAAGAAGGAGCGAGAAGGAGCGAAAGGACTGAGGAATGGAAGTGAAGGAGTGCGATGTGGACAGGGAGGGGAGGGAGAGGGGGAAGATGAGGGAGTGAGGAGGACGACGGCCCAGTATATCGCAGGGGCCCCTCACCATGAAGGCTTTTCAACAGTTGCATATACATCATTCGAACATGTATTTTGGTACCTAGTTTCGAACATGATAATTCGAGAAGCGGCCTTTTCGACCGATTCCTTCTCTCTCAGTTAGAGCTCCCGTCCTTTTGACCCAGGACCAAGCTTGTTTGCCATGGTATTACGTCTACGACGCCAGGAATGCTAACCGCCAGGACTCCCTGATGATGCACCGCCGATACAACCCAAGAGTGCCACAGGCTCGGGCTGCTCTCTCCCGACCCCGCCCATGCCAATTTACCTCCTTGCGCTCTTCTTGCAGCTGCTTGGCTGCCGTGGACAGGCTACTGCAGCCTTGGGGCCCCAAGGCAAGGCCTCATGAGATTTCAATGGTCTCGATCATGACAGAAAAACTGCCCTTTCGAGGGATAGCATCTCTCACAGTTACAGCTCCTGCGCCTACACTGACCCATCGTTAGGCGGGCTGGCCATGAAATTGAAACTGCGATTGTCGGACTCATAGGTCCCGTGAGTGCCCGCCCAGGCGCCAGGAACGCAACCCACCAGGTCTCCCAGATGATGCGCCGCCGATACAGCCCAGGCGTGCCAGCCACCAGGTTCGAGCTGCGTTGCCACGCCTCCGCCCACAGCAATTCACCTCCTGGCCCTCCCCTTCAGCTGCTTGGCTGCAGTGGAAAGGCTGCTCCAGCCTTGGGGCCCCTGGTTAGGGCCTCATAGGTTTTCAATGGTCTCGAACATGCCAGAAATGCGGCTATTCTCCCCAAACAGTGCTTGCACTTAGGGGTTCTCACTTCTGTTCTAAGGAACTGGGCCGGTGTGGCGGTCTGGCGGCTGCCGCCGTCACCGCCATCGCCGCCTCGTCGGTGTCCGTCGTCTGGGCCGGTGTGGCGGTCGCCGCGCTTGTTGCCGCCGTCGCCGCCCCGTCGCCGCCTCGTCACTGCCCGTCGCCTGGGCCGGTGTGGAGGTCTGGCGCGCTTGATGCCGCCGTCGCCGCCCCGTCGCCGCCTCGTCGCCGCCCGTCGTCTAGGCCGCTGTGGCCGTCGCCGCGCATATTGCCGCCGTCGCCGCCCCGTCGCCGCCCCACATAGATTGCACAGCATAGATTTCAAAATAAAGATTGCACAACACAGATTTCACCACATCGATTGCACCATCTCTATATATATATATATATATATATATATACGAGAGAGCGTGATCCACCGCCGCTTTACTGTGGAAAATTGCCGCCCTTTTCCTCCGGAACCCGGGGGTCCCCCCCCCCTCCGGAAAATCCCCCCCCCCTCGAAAACCGGAGGGGGGGTCACTACCGGTTCGAACCACTGAGCTGTCCCACTGTTCCCACCACTGTCCCCACTGTCCCCACCACTGTCCCCACTGTACCTCTGTCCCATTGTCCCACCGCCGTCCTCGCCACCGCCTTCACCACTGTCCCCACCACCACTGCACCCTCCACTGTCCTACTGTTTCCACCACATTCCCACTGTCCCCACACCACTGTCCCCACCACCACCGTCCCCACCACTGTCCCACTGTCCCCACTGTTCCCACCATTGTCCTCACCATTGTCCCCACCACTACCGTCCCCACCACTGTCCCACTGTCCCCACCACTGTCCCGCTGTCCCCTCACCACTGTCCCCACCAACACCGTCCCCACCACTGTCCGCACCCCCACTCGGTTTTCGAGGGGGGGGGGGTTCGAACCGGTAGTGACCCCCCCCCCCTTTTCATGATGAACTGGGGGGGGGGAGGGGTTCGAACCGGTAGTGACCCCCCCCGGTTTTCCGGAGGGGGGGGGAGGGGTTCGAACCGGTAGTGACCCCCCCCCGTTTTTCCGCCAGCAGCGGTAGAACACGCTCTTTGTTTTTATATGAATATATATATTATATATATATATATAAGTATATATATGTTGCGCGCCACATAGATTGCACACCAAAGAATGCACATCATATTTTGCACATCATAGACTCTCCTTTTCCAAAAGAGCATTCGGATCCCCCTGGGGTTAACGGAACTCCTTTTCGTATTGCAATTTGCAAATGCTTCCGCCCCATCGTGCACCTCTTCTCATATGGATTAGCGCCACCCCATCCAAGCCGAATTCGCCCCCCCCCCCCCCCCCCTCCCGCCCCCCCCCTATCCACTGCAGAAAATATTATGCGTGCGCACTCGTTGATCAAAAATCATCAGTTTGTTTAAAATCCCTTGCAAAATACGGAACGAAGTGTACACGCGCGCGTCGTCGCGCGCGCATGCCAAAATCCTTCAAAAACCCAGGGCTTCGTACAGATTTCAAAATAGAGTGTGACGAACTCT
>CAUYUJ010007779.1:315000-422500 GCA_963575745.1 Prorocentrum cordatum
CCTCCCTCGACCGCCCGACCTCCAACCCTTCCCTCCCCCCCTTCCGCCACCTGAGGGCCCTCGAGTGCTCCCGAGGGCCCGCGTCTGGGCGATTGATGAGGGCCAGCGCCGATGCACGATTTGCCGCATCCGCGTCCGCTCGATTAAAGCAATGGAGGAGCGGCGTCGGGCCATGGACTGTCCGGGACATTGGCCCCAGACGTCCTGCCTTGCCTCCAACCCTCGGGGTCATAACATCTACTATTATGAGCACCGAGAGCAGCCCGCGAGCATCTTCGCGCGTCGCGCGCGCGCGGTTCCTTCAAGGAAGGCAGCTCGAGGGGCCTCTCGGGCAACTGCCGTTTACGACCGCGCCACAACGGGGCTAAGCTACAGCTGCAGCGGGCGCAGTCGGGCCGTCACCCCAAGAGTGCCGCGGCCAGCCCGATCGTGTTAGGCCTCCCTCCAGCGCCGCTGGCGCAGCTACTCAGAGAAGCAGCCCAAGCCAGGCAGGAGGAGGCCTCCTCACCATAGTGGGCTAGTGGCCGCGTCACTTCTTCCAACTTTTCAGTTTTCTGGCCTCAAGATGCCCGGGTCGGGATCGGGCTCCCGCCGAGGGCCTCTGGCCCTTAGCCTTGTGGGACGAGACGGGGCCTCAGGTCGCGTCTGAAGCTCGGCTCAAGGCGACCCTTGCACCCTCTGTTGCTAGATAGGCCCACGCCAGGGGCGAGGCCGGGCGCCGTACTGGCGTTCTCTACACCAGGGGTGGTTATACCTTGTCGTCCTGGCGTCGCCATGTGATTGTCTCGTACGCGCGCGCGTGTGCGTGCGCGCACTGTGCTGTGTCTGCACGTGTGTCAGGCACACCGCCTCAGGGGGAAGGTGCGTATTCCCGCAAGGCCTTTCATCGCCCTTTTCAGCATCGGCAGCGCTCTGCCGTCTCTGCGGCCCTTGCCTCGGCCGCAGTGGATAAGACAGGTGGCTCAGCACCACGAGGCTTCGGCTTAGGGTCGGGTCGGCCAACCCTTACTAAGGGTCCCTTGGCCTCCCTCATCAGGCAAGTGATGGTCCTCCCTCTCCTCCTCCTCCTCCCCTCCCTCCTCCCCCTCCTCCTGCTGCCTACGGTAAGGGTGGGTGGAACATCGGCCCGTCATTGTTCCCGGGTTATCCGCGCGGGCGCGAGCTTCGAGCCCCGGCGAACTGATCACGGGGGCGCGCCCCCCTGCGCGCCTCCGCGGCGTGCGATGCTCATCTTTGATGAGGACCGCACGTCGCGGTCTGGGCCGGGCGCCCAAGGGAAGGGGGCGCTGCGAGGGCGCGGGAGCGCGGAGCTAATCGCGCGTCGCGGGGCTCGACGCGCAAAGCTAGGCGAGTTAGTTGTCCCTCCTACTCCTCAGCCCGTCGTCGTCGTCGTCGTCGTCAGGGTCGGTGGCACCAGCCGTAAGGCCTTCGCAATAAGACTATACATTGGTCATTTCTAAATTCTTCGAAAATTATTGACTTTTTGGGGGGCCCAAATCCTTTTCACTTCTAATTGTTCTTTACTGGGCTTCTTCCTGGCCACTAGGGGGCCAGGAACACTCAGAAACGAACACAATTAGAAATGAGCACGATTCGAAATGAACGACGTGTAGAGGTCCATGATATCGGGCGAGATATCATGGCCTTGGCCATGATATCCCCCTACCCTGACTCTGGATCCGCCGTTCACTGGGCGATCTCGCAAGCAAGGCGGAAAGTTCCACCCTACTTTCGAAGCTCTCTTGATGCCTATATGCGCCCTATGGAGGGAGAGGATGAAGAGGAGGAGGAGAAGGAGGAGGAGGAGGGGGAGGAGGAGAGGAAGAGGACACGTTGCCGTCGCTGTTTCCTCCCGCCCTATTTGTTCGCATCGTTTGCAGTGCACTTCAGAGGACCACCCCAGGGGGCAGCATCGCATCGACACCGTGGCGGGCGCCTAGCATTGGGGGCAATCACCAGTATTATCTGAAAACTGAAAGACAAGCAAACAAAGAAAACAACAACAAGCAAGTCTTGAAGGCAGAAGCAGGAGGATGAGGAGAAGAAGGGGGAAGGAGGGAGAGACGGGGAGGAGAGGAGGGAGGAGGGACGGAGGAGAGAGGAACAGCAGAAGGATTGTGGATGGCGGGAGATGGAGGGGAGGACGGAGGGGAGGGATGGAGGAGAGGAGCCAGGCGGGACTTGGTGTCCTCGGAAAGCCGCACCGCGGGGGAAACTTCTTGAAACCTTGAGTACGCAAACTGGCGGGGAGATGGGTCCAAGCGCCACTCCGTCGTCGACAGGGGGAATCCATTGGGGGGGGCGCCAGGATGCACGCCCCGAATCTTGGCAAGACGGTCGGCCTCAACCTGGAGGGAACGCTGCGGGCGCCCAGAACAACAATGGCGACGCATGGCAGAAACATGCTGCCGGGCTTGGAGCTTCTTCGTCCACATGCGTGCCCAGACCTCCTTTCACAGAAGACTGCGCCCAGTTCCCCCATCCCTTCCCATCCCTACTGCGCTCGGCGGCAAGCTCTGAATCGATGGTCTTCCCGACTTGCTCGAGCAGCTCGTCTAATATCTGGATGCCCAACTAAGCGTTGATCTGCTGAGTTTGAAAATCTTCACGCAAAAGTTTCGCGGCTGCGCGAACTTCCTGCAGGCCCCGCGCAAGGGCCGAAGAGGCGGCAAAAAGCCCAGGGCTGTCCTCGAGGCTGTCGAGGGTATCCCGAAACTCCTGGAGGTCCCCGTCCTGGACGCTGCGTCGAAAATCTTGCAACCGATTTTGGAGCCACCTAAGGGGCCTCGAGTAGGCCGTCCAACACCTGCGCCCCTGGGGGCACTTAGCCTTAGCCCAGACCCAGTGGGACTGGGGGGGGGGCCTGGGGGGCCCGCTGGGTCTGAGGGGGGTGCCAGTTTTGACGCTTAGTGCGTGTTCGGGGTCCTGGACGAGGGCGATGCGCACGTGGTCCAGGATGGCGGAGCGCTGATGGTCGGAGAGGGGCCGCGAAGAATTTCCGAGAAGTTGGATAGCGTAGTCTATCACGGCAGCGCCAACTCACGGACGGGTGCTGAGGACCCATGGGCACCCCAGCGGGGAGCTTCAGGGGCCTGAGGAGCGTCGGGATCTTGAAATCGGCTTGCACACGCAGGGCCATGGTAACGGGGCGGCGTGTGTGGGGAGAGAGAGAGAGAGAGAGAGAGAGAGAGAGAGAGAGAAAAAAAAAAAAAAAGAAAGAGAGAGAGAGAGGATAGGACACCGAAGTGCGGGGGGGGGCCCAGCCAGGGCCCTAAGACCTGGCTGTGGAAGAAGAAGTCAAGGGTCGGCTTCGTCTTCTTGGTTCCATACATGGCGGCAGTGGGTGCCGCAACCTGCTTGGTAGCACAGGTGAGGGAAGCCGTGCCCTTCTGAAGTCGCTATGGCTGCACGTTGAAATTTCCCGCAACAATAGGCGGCTTCGCAACTAGATATTGGAATTGGCCGACGGCGGCCAGAATATTTAAGTTGGTCTCGCAGAGACCCGGGGAAGCTTGGAAGCAAGCGCTCACAAGTCCACAAGCTGGGACCCCAGGCGCTTCGATGACAACTCCAGCTGGTCTGGAGCTGTCTTTCCCTGGAGGCACCCTGAGCGGCTGGGCCCCCAGGTCCAAGCCACCCTGAACGAGCACCCCCACCTCCGAGACTAACTCACCTGAGGGGTTCCTGACGGCGGGGGAGATATAAGCAAACCGACCTCGTGCGAAGCACCGCTGTATCTGACGAACAATGTTTCCAGGGCGGCCGCCGCGCGCACAAGGGAGCTGGACTCGTCCATGCTGTTGTCGCTGTCGAGCTCCACGTCCTGCGGTCAGGGGACGTGCTCCCCCATCGCCAGCGGCGGTGGGCGCTGTTGTGCCTGCTCCGTCTCCGGCGTGCTCGAGGCCGCCGCCGCTGCGTCACTGCCAGCAGCGACTGCGGGGGGAGGCTCGTCGGGAGCTTCGCCGATGCCAGGGAACCCGTCCGCGTCAACACCTCGAGCGCAAGACGGGCGGCGCGGTGCTGCCTGGATGCGTCCTCGCTGGAAGAACCCCTTGCAAGGTGGACAAAAGGTCGCCGTTCCTGGTAGCCGCCTGCATGGCGGCCTGCTTGGCCATGCTGAATTGGCTCTCGAAGGTCTGGATCTCCAGCTGCGTGCTCTGCGTCTCTCCGACGAGCTTGCGGCGCTTCTCGCTGGCATCCAGGATGAAATCCACGAGCTGCTTGAGCTCTGCCGACTGCGACTCGTACTTCTGACGACAGGTCTCAAGCTGGTCCGAGAGTGACTGGGCCTGCTGCTCGAGCGACTTGGATGCCAAGACCGATGCCTTGGCCTGCTTGAGATTGCCCAGCGCTGCTGTGTGCTCCTCACCATTGGGCTTCCACTTCTTCCAGAAACTGGCTTGGGCTTGAGCCAATGCCACTGGATCTGCATTATGGGGCTGCTGCTCGTCGCCTTCTGCGACGGCGACTCGACGTAATCCTGGCGGATGGGTTGGCCCTCGTGAGCGATCTCGCTCTCGCCAGCGGCCTGGCTTGTCAAGCCGCTCTGGCGGGGGGGGGACCTTTGCCCGCCTCGCCCGCGCCACTGAGGCCGCTGGCGGGCCCACAGTAGCCGCTCGGAGACTCCTGCTGCAGCTGCTGCTGGTTGATACGGCCGCCAAACTGCAGGCAATGCTTAGCATTAGAAGAACACCACGCCCAGCCCTTGCAGCCGCGACGTGAACACATGATGCACTTATAATGCTTGGCCATCGTGTCTTGTGCACCCTGGGGCTGGAAGACGCGCGCAAAACCTGGGCCCGAGACCGCGGAGACGTGGTGGCGAACATGCCGCGAAGGGCCTGCTCGAGCCCCATCTCCCAGGGCCTGCCCTGAGAGGCGATGCTGAGTCCTGCGCCTCCCGCGGTGTGCTCAGGACTTAAGCCATAAGAGGAGAGGGAGGAGGAGGACGAGGAGGAGAAGCAGGACGAGGAGGAGGAGGAGGAGGAGGAGGAGGAGGAGGAGGAGGAGGAGGAAGACCTCTCCATTCTCCCTTCTCCCCCGTCCTACCTATGGTAGCGGCGGTGAACAATTAGTCCATCAAACGAGGCCCTGGAATCGACGATGCCTCGCCGATCGATCGGCGATGGGCCCCGACATGGGGAAAACCAACGCAACTGGGTGGGCCGCTGGGACACCCGGGCCCCGAGGTCGGCGAGGCGTGCGCAATGGGGGGCTTTGGAGGGCCTCTTCGGGCCATCCCTGGGGCCCGCGGAGGGACGAGGGGAGGAGGAGGAGGAGGGGGAGGAGGAGGAGGAGGAAGAGGAGGAGGAGGAGGAGGAGGAGGAGGAGGAGGAGGAGGAGGAGGAGGAGGAAGCCCCCCCTGAGGCCCGTCGCGGAGAGCCTCGAGAAGAGAACGCCGAGAGGGCTGATGATAGGGGGACGAACAGTGACATAAAGATGAAAACTTTGAGGTCCGCGCGGGTTTCTCGTATCGGCGCTGGGGTCCTCTGGCGGCGCCTCCGGCGCCGCCCCTTGCGCGCTCCACGCGCCAGGGAGGGGGGGTCTGGTCCAGCGCCGATCTGAGAAATCCGCGCGGACCTCCGAGTTGTTTATGTCAGTGTTTGCTCCCCTAGATTATGCATCGGCTTGGGAGGGGGGAGGAGGAAGAACAGGACGAGGACCAGACTAGGCACAGGAAGCATTGACGATGCTGCGATGCGTACTCCTGTCCGGAGTCCTCCCCTCTGAAGTCCACACAAAGAGCCAAGCGCTGTGCTCGCCGTGGGGAGCGACCCCTCCAAAGACGAGCGCCCATGGGCCAGCCGTCCGGGCGAGAGCACCGCTCCGACGAGGCACTGGTCTCGACTCCGGCTTCGTGGGGATGCTGCCTTACGCGGTGCCCAGAGACAGTGGCCGACAATGGCTCGGAGGTCTGCTTTCGCTTCGTCGTCCCCCAATCCTCCCCAGAATCCGCTCAAGATGCATCCCTGGAGCTCTCCGAGGGTCCACCCTGGCCAGTTATTCGAGCCGCGTCCAGCCGCGGGAACGAAATACTCCAGAAAGCGTCAGCATTGAGAGAAACGAGGAGGCATGTCGCGCGGGCGCTGCGGTCAAGCGGTCCAATTATTTTTCACGAGCTCGCGCTGTGAGTTCTCAAAGCATACAAAAAAAACGTCAGCAAGCGCCCAAGCGCTTTGAAGAACACCGCCGCCATGATTCGGGGCAGACTTCAAGGGGCCTGAGCCTTGGCCTTGTGCTGTCTTTTTTCGCGACAGCACTCTGGCAGCAGAGGCTGGGAGGAGGGCAGAAGTGTGGGTTGAGGAGGAAAAGGAGGAGGGAGGAGGAGGAGGAGGAGGAGGAGGAGGAGGAGGAGGAGGAGGAGGAGGAGGAGGAGGAGGAGGAGGAGGAGGAGGAGGAGGAGGAGGAGGAGGAGGAGGAGGAGGAGGAGGAGGAGGAGGAGGAGGAGGAGGAGGAGGAGGAGGAGGAGGAGGAGGAGGGAGGAGGAGGAGGAGGAGGCAAAGAGAAAAGTGAACACTGGAGACAGCATCTGTTCGTCCAGCGGATCGCGGTCCTACGAGATGGGGATTGAAGAGAAGGTAGTGGAGGGCGTTCTGGAGGGTGCGAAGGAGGAGGAGGAGGAGGAGGCGGAGGAGTGTGGGAGGCGGAGGAGGAGGGGTAGGGGATTATCTGGTGGGCCGGCCAGCGCTCAGGCTCTATAGTCGGAGAAGGCTGGCGCAGTCATACAAATTGCAATGCTCCACTCTCCACCCAACACTCACCACATCCACCCTCCCACCCCTTCACCACTCCTGCCGCAGTAAGCGGCTGCCAACGGATCGCGAGAAAAAGGGAGGCTCGTTGGGATGCGGCTCGCACCTGCGTCCCCTGGAAGGGCATCATGCCATCCCGCCTTGACCACGTGCTGGCCAGCCCTGCTGCCCTCGGCATAGTCGCTGCGGGCGGCCTGGATTGGGATCTGGGCATCGTCACCCACGCCGCGCTGATCGTCAAGCTGCGCGTGGAGACGCCGGAGCTTGCCCTAGCTGCGGCAGCTGGTGCCCGCCCTAAATGAGCCGCCGATGGCGGGGTGCGGGATGGTCAGCGGCGGCGGCTCGCGACGCGACGGCAGCCATTGCAGCCTGCCACTGGGGAGCTTTCCGGGAGGCGACCCAGCAACATGACGTGCAGGGGGCCTGGCACCACTTCGAGCGCGCCATGTGCCATTGGCCTGCGTCGCGGCGCGGCCTGCCGGCAGTCCCGGAACGCCCGCACGCGGCCGCCGCTGTTCGGGGCGAGCGCCCGCCAACAACGGCGGCGGGCCGAGCGGCCGACGCGGCGCTGCTGCGGCCCTGGCATTCGCGGAGCCTCCGGCACGCCCAGGGCCGATGTGCCGATGCTGCGAGGCGGGTGCGCCACATTGGCGCTGCGGGCCGCAGACGCCGCCGTGGGGTCCTGGGCCGCGGAGCTGCGGGCCCTGCGGCCCCACGTGGTGCTCCCCGCGTCCTGCTCGAGAGGAAAGCTGCGCAGGGCGAGGCGTGCGCTCGGCGCGTGCAGTGTGGCGCCGATGGGTGCGTGATGCGTTCGCTTACCGCCAGGGCCAGCTCTGCCGCCGCCGAGCTCGTGCGGCAGAAGGCTCGACAGCCGCAGCTAGCGCCCCTGGCAGCCGTTGAGGTTGCTCGCCCTGCGGGGGTGGGGGGGCCCGCGGCCCGCTTGCGCTGCTGCATACGAGGGCGCGCGGATGGCGGCCTGGCAGCGGGAGCCCGTTCCGCCAGTGGCCGGGTACTGGCGGCATGAGCTCGACGATGTGCCGCCTTTCCCCGACCAGGCGCCCTCGACCGCGGGATCGGCCGGCTGGCTGCTCCAGCACATGCCCGGGCGCAAGACAGCGGGGCTGGAGGCATGGACGGTCGGCAAACTGCGGCTGTTGCTCGTGGAACTGCGCGCCTGGATCGCGGACCCACTCGGAGTGGTCGAACGGACAAGGGAGCCTGAGGGGCTGCTGCTGCCGAAGCCGGGGGGACGGGCCATTGGAGCACTGGACGATTTGGCCGATGCCGGTCCTGTACCGCCTCTGGGCGGCATGCGGGCCCGCCTGCTCGCGGAGTGGCGCGCGACGTGGGCGGGCAGCGAGTGGCGGTACGGCACCGAGCAGGCCTGGGAGGTCGCTATGGAGCCCGAGGCGGCGGACGCGCTGTCCGAAGGGATCGCTGGGCAAGTGCCGGGCTGGTCGAAACCGTACGGCACTGTCGACCTCCGCTCACTCCCGAGTGCGCTCGAGCGCGCCGGCGTTCCTGCTTGGGCCATCAAGCCTGCGATGAGCACTACACGGCGCGACGAAGGGCCTGGGTGGCCCAGGCGCTCGGCTGATGCATCACCCGTGGGTGCCGACGCGCGGCTTGCTGCCGGGCTGCCCGAAGGCAGTGCTCATCCTGGCCGTACTCACGTTCCCGTGGGTGCGGCGCTCTGGCGCGATCAGCGACAATCTCCGCTGTCAGGTCTACGTCGACGACTTCACGGCGTGGGAACGGGTCACGGTCAGCTTCGGCGGCGAGGCGGCCGAGGAGATGCGGGCGGCGTTGCGCGTCACGGAAGCCTTCGAGCAGGCGATGGATTGGCAGCTCAATCACCGCGAAAGCCGCCAATTCGCTGGCACCCAAGCCTTGCGGCATTGGCTCGCCGCGCATCTGCCCGGCATCCAAGCAAGGCTGGACATCTGCGACTTGGGTGTCGCTGAGGCGCCGCTGGCAGCGGCCGCCGTTGCGCGGTCTCGGCCGCGCGGCTGCGCCGCGCGCAGAGCCGGTGCGGGCGGTTGGGGCGCTTGCCACTCGGTTTCGGCCAGCGCTGCTTGCTGGGAGCGGCGGCGGGCACGGGGGCTGGGCTGTACGGAGCGGCCTGCGGCTGGCAGCCTGCCGAGGAGTTCGGCGGCTGCGCGCTGGGCGGTCTCCTGCGGAGGCCTGTGCGCCGCCGCCGACATCGTTCTCGGAGCCCTCGCCCCGTCCTGGCGCCTGGACCCAGCGGCGGTGGCGACGAGCGCGCCACTGCGGCAGGCTGCGAGGTCTCTCCGCCGTGGCAGTTTTTCCGCCGAAGTGTGGAGGCAGACCGCGGGGGCCCTCGCCGCGGCGCGCGGCTCCAGTCCAGTCGCGGCCGCGCTGAAGAGCCTGGCTGAACTGCAGCTGGGCTCCGACATCGAATGTTGGACTGGCGTGCCGGACGCGCTGGGAGACTGGCGCCCCGGAGCCCCGCTCTGAAGCCGCTGCCGGCCACACAGCGAGAGGCCTGGCGGCTTGCGGGCAGGCGAGCAGACTTCCGGCAGTCGACGTGGGCGTCGACCGATGGGCCACGAGGCGGCTCTCGAAAAGCAGCGCGCTGGCGGCGGACGCCGCCGGAGCTCTGCGTATACGGTGCTCGCGGGCAACGTGACCACCGAATCCGTGGCCGCGAAGTGGGGGCGCCCTGCCGCGTGCCCTCACTGCAGGGCGCCCGTGGAGGACCTCTGACGCCGCATGTGGGCATGCCCGCGATGGACGCCAAATCGCCAAGCCGCGCTCCAGCCGGAGAGCTTCACCCGCCAGGCCGCCCGCGCCTGCCTGCCGCCAGAGACAGCGTGCACTGGCGTTCTGCACCAGAGCCCCCGCCTGGCCGCCCTCGTGGAGGAAGCCTGCAGGACCCGCAAATGGGCCCACAGGCAGCGCGGCCGACCTAGCCGCGCGCGTGGACGGACGGTTCCTGCGTGCACCCCGGAAACCCCCTCCTCGCCAGAGCCGGCTGGGGGGTCCGACGACGGCACCGCGGGCCGCGTGGACCGCGGTGGCCCTGTGCACGGCGCAGCGTGCCGAGGTCTGGGCGTGCGTGCAGGCGTTGCAGCTGCAACTGGCGGGCGGCTGCATGGAGGTGATCACGGACTCCTGGTTCGTCAGCCGCGGGGTCGCGGCCATCCGGGGGGGGCGCTTTCCTGGCCGAGTGGGCGCATGCAGACCTCTGGGAAGCTATCGCCCCGCATTGCTGCAGTGGCATGCTGCGCGTCCGGTGGGTCAAGGCGTACCTGGACGCCGACGCGGCGCGCGAACGCGGGCTCTCGGAGGACCGCGCGGGCAGGCAACGCGGCGGCGGACCGCCTGGCGGGGTTTGCTGTGGAGGTTCGGCTGTCAGCGCCCGCGCTGCGCCGGGAGCGCAAGCGTCAGATCGACGCGCTGGCCTCCCTCAGTCCAAAGGGTCTTGGCTTCCGTGGAGCCAGTAGCGCTCAAGGCCAACAACGCGCCGCCCGGCCGGGCAGGCCCGCGAACTCGGCGGCGCAGGGCGGCTCCGCGGAGCGCGCTGCCCAGGCAGACCACGCCGGACAGCGCAGCGAGGCCTGCGGCGAACGCAGGGTAGAGAGGGCGCGCCGGCGGCCGCGGACCCGGCGCTGCTGCAGCCGCTCTGCCATCTGCGCCGCCCGAGCCAGCGGCGGCGGTCCGGGCGCTGTGCGCAGGCCAGGCGTGGCGGGCGCACGTCGAGTCCCAGGAGCCTGGCTGGGTGAACTGCCTTCGCGTCGAAGGGGGCTGGCCAGCGGCCAAGGGGGCTGGCCAGCTGGGCGGCGGCGCGCCGCCGCGCGCGGCAAGCCTCCTGCTGCGCGCGCGGCGGGACTCCGCGCGGCGCAGCTGCCGCGCGCGCGGCGCCGCGCGGCGCCGAGATCGACTGGGGGGCCGCGCTGCGCGCGCGGCTGTTCGCGCGCCCCGGGGCGCCACAGGCCCCCGGCTTATCGGGTGTGCCGCTGGCTGTGCGGGCGCTGCTGGGCGCCCGCTGCATTCCCCCTGCCCCCCCTCGCCTTTCTCCTTCGTCTCGCCGCAGCGCTGGTAAAAAAATTGTGCAGCAGCTGAGCTCGCTTGCATCGCAGCCCTGCGACGAATCACCCGTTTGCATCGCAACCCTGCGACGAATCAGACAAACAATATCCGCGACAGGTCACCGACGAACTTCTCGCCCCGAGCGGCAGGTGGGCCCGCGCGGCCAATCCGCCTGCACGCCATCCTCTCCCACGGAGCCTGCACGGGAGCCGAGGCGGCCTGCGCGCAACCACTCGAGAGAGAGAGGGGGGTGAGGGGGGGAAGGACACCGCCACAGCCACAGGCCACAGCCGTGGGAGCCCTGCCCCCGACCCACTTCGGGGACTTCAAGGGGCGAGCGTCCGAGATGGAGGTTTGGAAATCATGGCCCGAGGCATGTGCGCGGACGTGGGGGGGGGCCAGGGGACGTATTGAAGTGAGGAAGGGTAGCCATACAGAAGTTTCATGGACCTGGCCATGAAATGCCCCCCCCCCGTAGTCATCGCCCCCATCTTGGCCGCCCCCGACCACTGTGACGACGGCCTGTCCAGAGCAAAGTGGTGCCGAAGTCGATGAGCCCCCAGCGACACTGCGAGTCTTAAAACTATACAAGTGGAGAGCAAGCACGGGATGCCTGCTGGTTCTGCGGGATGTGATCTGGCATCCGTCACGGATCGCCCGCCCCCACCCTCCCGCCCCCAACACAACGCCGCCGACTGGGACGTCAATCGCATGGCTAGAGGCGGCCAAGCATAGACGCTCTGACTTTTATCAGTACAGGCCACCTGGGCAATGCTGGCAGCGCCAGGGACGCATGATGTCTGGCCCCAGCCAGATCCATGAACCCGCTGCCCCTGGCGCCGCGAGAAGCGAAGAGAAAGCTGAAAGGAGCACGGCCTGCCCGAGGGCATCGCCCCGATCATGAGGGGGCAACGGCAGGGCGTGGACTGGCTGAGGGGGGGGAGAACAAAACATTGAGATAGAGTCGGCGAGGCATGTAGCAGATTAGATCGGCGATAGGCCCTGGATAGCAAATCCGCTCGCTCATGGACTGGGCGGGCTGCCATCGACGATGAGTGGGCGACTGGGGGTCAATGCATCTCCCCCCTGTGCCTGATCATCCCCCCCGACGTTGCCCCTGATATCAACGCGCGCTTCCGCCGCAGGGACCACAGGCCCGTCTGCAGCCAGCCGCCGATCCCACATGAGCGACGATAAAGACGGATCTTGCGCGAGATGACGCGGCGACCTCGCGCGGCCGCTTGCGCGGGCCGCCCGCGCGGAGCGCCACAATGGAGACGAGGGCGCTCTTACGCGCGACCTTGCGCGGGCAGCTTACGCGCCAATGTCGGCGCAGACGACCCGTATTTTTCCTTGCCGCCCACATGGTGGCCGACGACCCGTCGGCAGCCGCCCTGCCCCTCGTCACCCTCTGCGATGACAATGACGATCATCGTCATCGTCATCGTCATCGTCATTGTCATCATCGTCATCGACATCGGCATCGTCATCGCCCTCTGCACCGCCAGGCCTGACTGGAGAGGACACGCCAGAGGACACGGGAACCTTCCGAGGGCCGCAGCGCCTCAGGAGTGCAGAAGGCAGGGGTCGCGAAACAAATGACTACCTACCAGACCACCCCAACCTAACCCGAAGACCCAAATTTCGGGTTGGAGAGGGGGGTACGGGTTCCACCTGTGTTTTTCAGTGTTCCCTGACGACCCCCCCACTGGGGATGGAGGGCAAATTGGGGGCCTCGGGTTGGGTTGGGGCGGCCTGGTTGGTGGTAAACACAGGACACGAGGATACCCTTGACTTGGCAGGATCGACCTGCGAATCAAGCCCGACTGTATACCCTCCAGCTTTTCCGAGGAGCTCCTGGGAAATCTGACGAACTGCTCATGTCGCGCCGCCAGGGCCCCATCCCTGGGGCCGGGCACATCGGCGATCTCGCCCCCTGGGCCGTGCCCCTCAACAAACGAGCCGAGGAAGCGCTGCCAGGCAGCCGAGCACGCGCGAGGGAAGCGCTTCCTGGGAGCTGTCCAAGCGCCCCCTCCCCCTCGCCCAACCCCCCAGCCGCGCTCAGAGCTGCGACCCGGCACTTCTGGGGCTCTCCTCTCGAGAGGCGCCGCCAACCATCAGGGGGAAGACGACGGAGATGGCGCGGCAGCTGAGGCGCTTCCCGAAGCCCCGGTGCCCCTGGGCAGCCTGGGCGAACTGTCTGCACACCTCCACGCTGGAGAACGTGACGAAGGCGAAGCCTCTGTTCAGCAGCCGGTTGCCCTTCCCGACGCGAGTTGGCATGCTGAGCTCGGCGACGTCGGCGCGGAAGCCGAGCCTGTCGATCGCGTCGGCCACGTCTTCCTCGCTGCACCTGCTGGGCAAATTCTTGATCAGCGCCGAGGCTCTCGCCTCCGCACCCGCGACGCTGCATGTCCCTGTGACCTGACTGCCGTGCGCCTCCGCGGGGGAGCCCGTCCCGATGCCCTGACTGCCGCCCGCCCCCCCGATGGAGCCCACCTCGGCGTCCTGGCCGTCGTGGCCGCCGTAGCCGCGACGCGAGCACTTCGCGATCGCCACCGCCCCCGCCACCGCCTCGGCGCTGCTGAAGCTGCCCGCGGGCGGGCAGCGTGCGGTACCCGGTGGGCTCCCACGCCTCGCCGCCTCGGCCGCCTCGTGGTGGTCCGCGCCGGGGCACTCCTGAGCCGAAGGGCCTCCGACGCCGCGGCCTGCTCGATGCCGGCTGGCACCGCTCGGTGGCCCTCAGAGCGTGTGTTGGCGCCAGCGTGTGCTCGTGCAGCGAAGCCCTTCAGCACGACGCAGGCGGTGCAGACGAGAGCCAGCACGAGGCTACGTGCTACAGGCGGCGCTGAGCAGTGCAACACACACGTGGGGCCAGCACGCGTCCCGCGGATCATCGACCCGTCCATTCGGCGCTTCGGCGCTCGGCCTCTGGAGGCCCTGTTCCGGGGGGGGACTGGCAACTTGCCATCGCTCGGACGTCACTTCCACGTGCATTTGCCGATTTCGCGCGTGTTTTTTTTTCGCGAGATGACCCGAGATCCTCTTCGATCGGCCTGGCCGAGAAAACGTGCACACGTCCGAGCGATGCCAAGGCAAAAGACGGCGCGCAGGATGACAGGCCTACCTCTGGGAGAAGAGGTCTGGGATTCTGACGCCGACAAACCAAGGCGTCGGAGGTCGGAGTCCTTGCGCGGCACGGGCAGGTACGCAACCTCACCGGGCAGGTAGCAAATGCCGGACTCACGAATTGGCAGATACGCGATCTCAGCCGGGAGGCAGGAACGCGAACTCGTGAGGCGCATCTGAGAACTGGTCCAGTTGACCCATGCTGGGTGCATGTCCTGGCAGCAGGCCGTTGAGAAAGCGCAGATCCCCCGCGGACCCGCTAGAGCCATCTCGGACCGAAACGCGCGGGAAGCGGAAAACTTCCAGGGGCGTTCAGGAGGACCTCTCGAATGCCTATGGGGCCTCTTGGTGGCACAGTGCGGCTTTTGTGGGATGATTGCCCACTGGTGGGAGGGAGCCCACCAGTGGGCAACTAGCCCACTGGTGGGAGGGAGCCCACCACTGGTGCCTGTGGGCCACCACCACTGGTGGGAGGGAGCCCACTCTTTCTTTTCCGGAGCATAGGTGCAATGTATGCGCCTACTTAGCGAGCCGCTGCTGCTGCTGCTGCTGCTGCTGCTCCACTAGCGAACAGGAGTGCACGTGCCAAAACCTTCGAAGCTTCAGCTCGAATTCTCATGACCACCAGCCTCGTACTCTGAAAAACGTGACTGGCAACTCAAACCTTGATAGCGCGTGGCTTTGCACATCCTCTCAACTTCTGGCTTCGCACATGCTACTAGATCGTCTGCCATCCGTCATCATCTCCTCCCTCCCCCTCCCCCTCCCCATGGCTGAGTATGGCGGGTGCGAATTCACACATGTGGCTCCGACTGGCGATGCCAATGTCGCTCCCATGTCACTTGGCAATTGAAAAGGGTTTCAGGCTTCCTGCGAGTCTGTCGAAGTCTGCGGGACTGACGCGCTCCGCGCGAGCAGTGCGCGCGCGGTCCGTGCGCGCCGAAGTGTTCGTTGCCACTGTCTTCTCGAATGCTTGCTGAGCCCTCATAGGTTACCACCTCCGATGTCTTACATACCTCCCCCCTCAGCCAACATGGCGGGTGCCAGCGCGTGGCTCCGACTGGCGATGCCAATGCGACGCCCATGTTACTTCGCACTTGAGAGAAGGATCTCCTCAGGCGGTCCAGGTTGGGCCAGAGAGACGCTGGATAGGCAAGCTTACCACGTGTGCATAAAACATGTGAAACCTACACTGATGCGGCGCGCTATCGCCTGCCATGCGCGCTTTGTTCCATGCGTGCAGTTGCCCGTGTCTGATCGCATCCTCAAACTGCACCCCGCATGGGACAATGCGAACCCGACATTATCTGCGATCGACAACGCGATTCCATGAGTCCCACTGAGGCCCTGGAGGCCGCGAACAAATCCCAAGCGCTCTGGCGGCCGAAAAATCGGACTTGACTTTCGAAGTCGAGCCCTCAGACCTTGAACCTCGGCTCTCTGAAGAGGTAATAACACGACGGGCCAATTCCAAAGCCGATACAAGTCTCCATGATGGGCCATGATGACGGTTTCTCACCTAGGCGCGAGCTCTCGACTTTGACCCTGAGCTTAATGGGGAATCAAATATCCCCTCGAACTTCAAGGGCTGAACCCTTCTTCTTAGAAGAGGCTCAGGTGAGCAAAAAGTGAAATGGCGCAAGTAAGGGAGCATGAACTCATGCCCCTCCAAGGCCCGAGGCTCCGCCCCAGGCCCCGTTGTCCTTGGAAGCCGCCTGAAACACACGGCTGCTTGAAACAAAAACACAAAGTTGAGTCGCGCCCGCAGGCTCTGACTTCGGGCTCTGCTCAGGGAGTCAACGGACGGGCCCATTCCAAAGCCGAGCTCGCGGCCTGGAAATCTGACCCTGCCACCCTTCCCTCTCGACGCAAGCTCTCGACTCTGACCCGCCCCAACCTCTTTCTCAGACGCCCGAAAACTAGCACGCGCGCGAACGGCGCAAGCAGCCCCCGCTGCGGGCATCCGAGGCGGCGCCGGGCGCCGCTGCGGGCATCAGAGGCGGCGCCGGGAGGCGCTCGGCACCGCGCCCGGGCACCGGGAGCGCGGGCGGCCCCCGCTGCGCCGCGGCCGTGCGGATCCCCCACGGGCGCCGCGGCGCTGCCTCCGGGGCGACCCCGCGGGGGCGCGCGCCGAGCACGCCCCGGACTGGCCCGGCGGCGGGCGCACGGCCGCAGCCGCCCGTCGGCCAGGGGGCTCGCGTGGCCTCGGCCTTCGGCTCGCCCTCGTCGCCCGTGCCGGGGATGGGTCGATGCTGCAGCGGGAGGGCGCTCTGGTCTTCGGCGTCGTCGTCGCTGTCGTGCTCCTCGCCGGAGGGCCGCCGCCACTGCGGGCCCGGGAAGGACCTGCCCCAGCACGTGTCCGCGAAAGTGACCCTCTCGGACTGCGCGTCCGCGAAGGTCGATAGCGCTGCCGTAGACTCCGCCTGGCAAGTTCCGTCAAGCTTGTGGACTGTGCACTCCGATCGGCGCTCGCACCTGGACGACATGTCGCGTCACAACAAGCCGTAGGCACGCCGCAGGAAAAAAACGTGATCAGCAATTGCTTGAACTCCAAGCGCGCTTGAGCCTTCTGTCGCCTACGGAGGTGGGAGATATCCCACATGAGGGCGCCGGAATCTTCACAAGTGAAAATATGTGCGCGGAAGAGGGATGTCGACCAAACGTCTGGCACTCATGCAGCACTGAGCACGTGTCTTCACGCGTGTAGGCGAAACGGTAGGGTATCCAACACGGGGCCGCTGAATTCTTCAGATGTGAAAATGCGCGCGCGGAGGGGGGTATCGAACATGCGCCTTGACCGCATACTGTTGGCACGTGTTTTCACGAGCGTAGGTGCGCAAGGAGGTATCTGGAGGCGCTGGACCTTCACGCGTAAACGTCTGCCGATCCGGCGTGTGAGTTTCTGAGAGCGTGGGCTTGAGCTCGCTCAAGCTTCGCTCTGCAGGGGGGTGGGGACGCCATTCCCGACGCATCTAGTGCTCGGGGGCGGATGGGCCTACAGGCCCCCAAGGAGCCCCCAGGAGGCTCTGGAAGGGGGGGAGAGGGAGACGCCATTCCCGACGCATTTAGTGCTCGGGGGCGGGGGGGCCCATAGGCCCCCAAGAAGCCCTCAGGAGGCCCCAGAAGGCCCCCAAGAGGCCCTACAGAGGCCCCAAGAGGCTACAAAACGACCCCATTGCTCAATCCCCTGAGCCTCAGTCCTCAAGCCTGAGGATTGTTAATGGGCCCAGACTCCAAGAGAGGCCAAAGATAGGCCAACAGGGCCCCAAGAGGCCCTCAAGACGGCCCCAAAAGTCCCGAATCACCGAACAATCGGTCCAAGACGCCCAAGATGGCCCCATGGCCATTGCCATGATAAACAACATAATCATCATTGTCATCATCATCATCATCATCATCATCATCATCATCATCATCATCATCATCATCATCATCATCAGCATCATCATCATCATCATCATCAGTATCAGTATCATCATCATCATCATCATCATCATCATCATCATCATCATCATCATCATCATCATCATCATCATTGTCATCATCATCATCATCAGCAGCAGCAACATCATCATCATCATCATCATCATCATCATCATCATCATCATCATCGTCATCGTCATCGTCATCGTCATCGTCATCGTCATCGTCATCATCATCAGCAGCAGCATCATCATCATCATCATCAACATCATCATGATCATCATGATCATCATGATCATCATGATCATTATCATCATCATTATCGTCATCATCATCATCATGATCATCATGATCATCATGATCATCATGATCATCATGATCATCATGATCAGCATGATCAGCATGATCATCATGATCATCATCATGACCGTCATCATCCTGATCATCATCATGATCATCATCATGATCATCATCATGATCAACATCATGATCATCATCATCATGATGATCATCGTCATCATCATTATCATCATCGTCATCGTCATCGTCATCGTCATCATCATCATCATCATCATCATCATCATCATCAGCAGTATCCGGAACGCTCCGGATCGGCGGCACTGGCCAAAGGCCAGCACAATACGTGCCTGGAAGGAGGGTCGAGCATGCCGCTAGCTCGCGCCAAGCGGGGTATCAAACACCGGAGCGCCAGATGCATCACAGCTAAAACATCGAAAATACGTGCGCGGTGAGGGGCGGTGGAAGATGCGCACGGCAAGCGTACATTTGGCATGTCTGAACACGTGTAGGCACTAACGGCGGGTATCTAACATGGGGGCGCGTGTACGCGACAAGGTGGTAGGTACACAACGGGGGTCGCCGGATTCTTCACACGTAACAATACGTGCACGGGACAGAGTCTCGACCTTCGAACTTTCGTCTGCCACGCGTGCATTTGGCACGAGCTTCCAGGTATCCAACATGATGGTGCAGGATCCTTCACACGAGAATATACCTGTGCGGAGGAAGATTCGAACTCGCGTGCGTAAAACTGGACTGTTTGCTCTCACGCGTGCAGGCGCCAATGCTAGGGGTATCCGATATGTGCGCGGACGGGGGGGCTCAAGATTCTTCACCTGGCGGCAAGGTGCCCGGGTGCCGGGGTGCCTGGGTGCCCTGGTGCGTTTTGGGCATCCATGGAGCCCCTGTGCCTGGCAGTCAAAGTGCCCAGGGGCTGCCAGGTGTCTGGGCGCCTGGGTGCCTGGGTGTCCGCATGCGTCCGCGTGCACATAGGTGTTCGCCTGGGTGCCCCAGCGTCCCGGTGCGTGCAAGGTCCGCGGGTGTGTGGATGCCTGGGTGCCCTGGTCGCCTAGGTGCCTCCAGTGGCCGGGCGCTGGGCCGCCTGCCGGCAGGCAAGAGTCCCCGGTGCACGGGCGGCCGGGTAAGGCTGCTCGCGCCGCGGCGCCCAATTGCCCGGATGGCCGGAAGTCTCCTGGGCGCTACTGGACGCTCTCGAAGATGCCCCATGATGGCCCACGATGCTTCCCAGAGGGCCCCAAGACGTCTCAATCAAAGTGTGTTTGGCGTGCCGAAGTATAAAATAATGGTGAGCTCTACAGAAGAGGAACTCCCACCTTCGGACCGTGGTGCTGGCACTTTCGAAAGATTTCAATGAACAAAAAGTACGCCTCCAAAGCAGCCAGAATGGCGCAAAACGGCCCCCGGCATTGCCACTGACGGCCCAAAATGGCAACACATTGTTTACAAGTTGTTGCCCTGACGGCCACGATGGCCCCAAGAAGGGCCCAAGGCGTCCCAAAATAACCTCCAGACTGCGCAGGAGGCCCGCATGCCGTAGGGCGGCCTCAAGAGGTCCTCGCAAGGGAGTGGATAAGCACACGTGAAAATTCTACTCTGAACTTGTGCACGGTTTTCGATGCGCTGCCTTCTCGGCATAAACCTTCACAGGCGGCCCAGAAGGCCTCCGAAGATGCCAGATGGCCCAAGAGTGCCTCAGACGGCCCCGAAAAAAACCTCAAAATGGCCCAGTAGGACCCCGGGAGGCCCCAAACAAGGCCGAAGCTGTCGAACCAATATTAGCCAAGGTGGACCCCAAACCGTAGGTGATTTCACTGCGGATGCTCAAGCAAAATGTGCGGTGTAAGCAATGTGGCCCAACTCTGTGGTGCAAGCTGCGTTGTGCAACATATGTGGTGCAAGCTATGTGGTGCAAGCTTTGTGGTGCACTCTATGTGGCGGAAGCCGCTCTGCTGAACTTGAAATCGCCATTTCCATTGCTCGCGCAAACATCCCACCCTCCCACCCGCAACTTGTTTGGCAAAACTCACGATGCGAGGGGCAGCGACGCCACAGATGACGGCATCGATGATAAAATCATCAATGCCGATGCTCGTCACCGTGAGCCGATGATGAGGGTGAGCATATCAACGATACTCGGACGTGCGCGATGACAAGATGACGTCGGCAACGTCTGCGACAATGACGAAGATGGCACCAGCGACGACGATGTTCAAGAGGGCGACGGCACGAACGATAACGGCGCCAATGACGGCAAACACGCTGGCGATGCTGATGTCCATTTGTCGATGAAGCAGGGGATCGCGGTGGTGCTGACAAGGTTGAAAAGGAAATCCGCGCGCGCGCGGAAATTCAACAAATCAGTCGGGTTGATCATGCGCGCGCGGCGGTGCGCGCATGTGGCTCGCGTGGCATTTGTTGCAAAAGATTCGCGCCCTCGGCGCATGACAGGAATATCGCGGGTGCACCGCGCGGTGAAATGAAATCGCTAAAGTTGGCACGTGGTTCTTGTATGATTTCATACGATTTCAGCCTGACCTCGCGGACAGGACATTTGCAAATATGTGTTGCAAAGTCCTTGGGCGCTTCACGTTTTAATGCTGAAGCGCTTGCAAACACACCGCGTTTGGTACGACTTTGACATGGACGCGCGCGTGCTGACGTTGTTGTCTTTTGCAAGGGATTATTGGAATTTGTTGTCCTAAGATGAAGCAGTGCGCGCGCACAATATGATTTGACAGGGATGGCGGGGGGGGCGATACCGGCCTGGCTGGGATAGTACGAATTCATTTTTAGGATGGACGAGTGTGCAGAATTAGTATGAAATGACAATAACCCAGGGGGGACCGTTAACTCCCGGGGGGGGGGGAGTACAGTCTATTCTTCGACTAAAAAGGAAAATTACTTGTTGTTCGATATGAGTTGTTCACTCCACAACTCGCGCAAACATCCCACCCACCCGCAACTTGGTTTGCAAAACCCATGCGGCGGCGATTGCGATGAGTGCTTGGTGTTGGCTGGTGCATCTTTGCGGCCGCGCTAGCCCGCGCATGCTGGCGCTCGCAGCGGCCGGCTACTTTGGCGCGACCGACGCGAACGCGGTGGCGCTGACCGCTCGGCACATCCCACCGGGCACTTCAATGCGAGCTGGCGACTCATGGGCGGGCGCGGTATCATGGCCACGTCGACATCGGTAGACACGAAGATGATAGTAGCGATGCTGGCGACGATGCTGACAGCGACGACGGGGCAGCCAATGACGGCGCCGATGCCGATCACGCCGACGACGATGACGGCGTCGTCGCGTCGGTGACGAAGGTTTTGGAAGGAGTTCGAAATGCGCGCGCGGCAGAGGCGCGTGAGTGGCCCGCATGGTATTATACAACATGGATCGTGCCCCCCCCAGAAGCGCGCAAGGGCGTTCGAACGATTTCGAAATGCGCGCGCGAGACCCGTTTGGTAACATCTTCTGAACATGTTGAGAAAAAAACAGATGGTTGCTGTAAAATTCGCGAAAGCGCGCCGGTTTGTTTTGATAATCCGTGTTGCGAAACTCAATGTGTTTGTATGTTGTTTGAGCACTCGTTTTTGAAATCGTTCCAAAACCAAAGGTTTTCGAAGGATTCCGGCATGCGCGCGCAACGACGCGCGCGTATGCATTTCGTGTGATCAACGAATGCGCGCATCATGTTTTTTGCAGAGGCGGATGGCGGGGGGGGCGATACCGGCTTGGCTGGGATAATATGAATTCGCAGTTATGATGGACGATGGGGCAGAATCACATGTAAATTGCACTACGAGAAGGGGGGTCTTTAAGTCTGGGGGGGGAGGGTGGTAGAACCTATGTTTTTAAAGGGAAAAAGAGAGCCTGTGTGGTGTAAGCTATGAGGTGAGGCGGCCACGAGGCGGCAACGCGGCGAAACCTCGCCAAACCCCCCCGAATGCGGCGGGCGGCAACGAAGCGGCGACGGGCCGCGAAACCTCGGCGGACCCCTCAAGTGGGCGGCAACGAGGCGGCCACGGGCGGCGCGGCGGACCCCCCAAGCTGGTGGCAACGAGGGAACACGAGGCGGCCACGCGGAAAACTCTCGGCGACCAACTACTGAGGGAGAAACTACAAACCCCGAAAGCCCTAAATACAAACGGTATTCCCAACAGTTTTCAATTTAAAATCCGAATCTAACCTGGCGACGGACCCAACCATATGTATCTGCGAGTACCCAATGAAGCCTGTCCTCAACACACGGCAAACATGTGTATACATATATACACAAGTTCCCACATACATCTATATATATATATATGTACATATATATATATATATATATATATATATATATATATATATTCACATACATACATACACACATTACCCGGGACCCCCTCCCCCGAAATCGGACCCCCCGAATCCCGGGACCTTCTGGCCCCTTCTGACCCCTGACCCCCTGGACGCCCCTCCAAGAGGCCCTCCAGGCGTTTCAGTGTTCCTGGAAACCCTTGCTGGGCCTAGGCGACGCGCCCAAATCGGTCAGGAAGGCAGCCGAACGCATCCCCGAGGGCCCCAAGAGGCCCCAGACACCCACCAAACGCCCGAAAACGACCCAAAGAAGACCCCAAGAGCCTCCCCAAACGCAGAAAACATCGATTGTCCAAGATGTTTTGCATGATTTCGGGAATGCCCTGTTCTTCGGTCTTCTGGGCGTCCGAGACCGCCTAGGGAGCTCGAACATCGCAACAAAACCATCCGAAAGGGCTTCCATGCAGTCCAAGAGAACCCCAAGGCGGCACAACAAGGTTCAAATATTGTCTAGGAGAGCCCTATGACGACACAAAATGGCCCCAAGACGCCCTCCGAAGCGCTCCAAATCGTGACCCGGTCGTTCAGGGAGACCGCGGTTGGAGGCAGGGTGGCCCGATGAAACCCCCAGAGGCCCCCAGAAGAAGCCCAAGACACTTTCAGAAGGCCTTAAGAAAGCTTGAAAAACTTCCATGAAGCCCCCAGGGGCTCTCCAATGAGGAACCTCCGAAACAAAAAAACTGAGGAGGATGCGGGAGAATTCGCAGGGTAGGGCGAGAATGAGGAACAAGAAACATGGAGGAGTGATGCCGGATGATAGCATTATTAAAATGGCGATGCCCTAAAAGGCAACAATGATTTATCGCTAAATTGTCTGTTTGACCTTCCTGCCACTCCGCCCGCGTACCTAACTTCAAGGACCAAGGTGCATGGCGCGAAGCGCCAATGCAGCATTGTGTGTATATATAGTACCGCTCGCTACAAACACACATGTTGAAGGACCCGCAGTGCACATTAGCTCCCACAGGCACACGAGCAAACATGCAGGAATAGCAAGATAGAGACGGAGACAGAAACATACGAAGGAGGTAGAAAGAGGAATATACATGTTTAGTAAGGGCAACAGCGCCGAGCGCTTCACACGCGGGACTGAACAGCGCTATGCGCTCTATGGCAGAACAGCGCGTCGCACTGAGCGAGGCAGGCGCACGGAGTGGCATGGCGGGCCACAGGCAGCTGAGGATGGGAGGCCATGCGAACAAAAGGCGCCATGCGCTGCATGGCGCAGCGGCTCCCTGCGGGCTGCGATGCGACACCGCCGAGCGCTGCGTGATGGGACAACGCCGCGCGTTATGGGACCCCCTCTACCACGTGGGATGCGAATACTTGGATGCGAATACTCGCCGTCAATTGCATCTCTCGTAGCCGCCCGCGCCAAAGAGGCGCCGGCGACGGTTTCGCAGTTGGCAGCCCGCACAAGCAGCGGACTCTCTCGGAACAGGGAGCCGCGTCTGTCACTGGAGCCTTGGGTGCGCCTAAATGGAAGCGAGTAACCATGCGGACGCTACCACTTGGAGCTTCGGTGGTGCGCCCTGTGGGGCCTCGAAACGTGTGTGTGTGTGCCAGAATGGACACGGGTAACCATGCGGACGCCACCACTGGGACCTTCGGTGGCACTCCCTGCCAGGAGCCCACGAAAGTGTATACGATTGAACAATTCGCAGCCCCCCAGGGGAGCAGCGAGGTCCCAACGGGGTCTGCGTACCACTCCACCCCGCTGGACCTCCCAGGAGCCCAGGGAAAGTGGCGACGGTTGCGCACTTTGCAGCCCCCCAGTGGAGCCCGAGGTCACAACGGGGTCTGCGTACCATTCCACTCCGCTCGACCCCCGAGGACCCACAGCAGTTGCGACAGTTGAATAATTCGCAGCCCCCCAGGGAAGCCGTGAGGTCGCAACGGGGTCTGCTTACCACTTCACTCCGCTGGACCTGTCGGGAGCCCACGACACTGGCGACAGTTGAATAATTCGCAGCACCCCAGGGGAGCCGCGAGGTCTCGACTCGACGTGGTGTGCGTGACTACCGACTCCGCTGGACCTCCCAGGATCCCACGAAAGTGGCGACAGGGAGAGCCCCGCACGAAAGTGGCCAGGCGGCGCAAGCAGGACGAAGGAGAAAAGGGAGGGGGAAGATATAAGGAAGAGGAGACAGGAGGCCGGAAGTAGGCGGCAGGAGACAGGAGGGGGAGAAGCGAGGAGGAAAGGAGACCACAGTGCTCTATCCCAAACAAAAACCCAACGCAGGAGGGTTGAGAACGAAAAGAGGGGGCTAGCAAAAGGACTGAAGCGTGCGTGGGAAAGGCGGGGTGACGTTACTGATGGGGTCGCAATGGTCGGCCGCCGTAACGGGTTACATCTGGATGTAATCCGTTACGGCTGATCTGCGCGTCTGTCGGCGCGGCCTAGGGGGGCAGCAGGCGGCGGGACCTTCGGTGGAGCTCCCCATGGAGCTACGAAGCGTATGGGGAGTGCCGAAATGGGCGCGATCACGCATGCGAATCTTGCCACTGGGGCCCCAGGTGGAGTGACGCGTGCGATTCCTGCCACTGAGGCCTTCGGTGGAGCCCTCCGAGGGGACACGAAACGGGTCCGAGGCTCGAAGGGAATCCAGAGCTTCGAGGGGAATTCAGCCGTGGCGCCGCGGGCCCCTGGAGCTTCAGAAAAAAGGAACCGCATTCACAAACTATGATGCTCGATCCTCGCGGATGAGCGAATCAGCTCACGCGCCTGGCTTCTCCGGCGCCTCCTGGCGCCAGAGGAGCAAATTGTGCCGAGGAAAAAGCTCTGGCAGAGGGGGTCGAGACCAGCACGTGCAGCAAATTTCGCATGCCCCCCCCCGTTCGCCCGACCCGCGAGAAGGGTTGGGGGAGGGACAAAAACCTCCGATGAACCGACTTTGTGAACGGTTTCTCATGTATCGTTTCGAGCTTGGGCGGAAGGGGGGGGGAGGGGGGGGATCCGGCTTCGGACCTCTGCTCAGTGCGACTATTTGCAGCAGTGCGTCCCATGGGGGAGACTCCACCTGCTCGAAGCAAGCGCCAAAAACATCGAAGATCTACTCCGTGGGGGGGGAGGGGGTGCGAGGGCCCGCGCCGATCGGCAAAACAATACATAAGATAACGATCACATGTCCCGACTTTGCAGTACGGCGTTGGCAAACTCTCTCGATGGCTTGTCTCTTGATGGCCATGCGGCCCGAGACGGCTCTGGCTCTGGAGGGCTGCGAACGGCAGTCCGCGTCGGATGTTCGAGAGACGCCGGAGGTCTGCGAGGGCAGCCTTCTTCGATGCATTGCGTCCCTGCGCGCTTCCAGTCTTGACAGCAGGAGGCGCCTCCCCAACCCAGGGCTCGAAGAGGACTCCCGCCAGAGGCGTCTCGAGGCCCCCAAACGCCTCCCGAGACAAAGCCCGGAAATCACAAAGCCCACCAAGGCCTCAACACTCGAATCTCTCAACGGGCCCTGGGACACACAAAAAAGTAGTCACAAATCCCAGGATTCCCTATATTTTCCTACATTTTCTGGATTCTCGTCTTCCCCCCCACTTCCATTTTTTTCCAATATTTTACTGGGAGTCGACGGTTGATTGTGTCGGTGTTTTTTTCCCCTCCAGAATCTCGATCTTCGAACCTCGTTCGTCCGGCCGAAAAATCTATCCGCGGCGGGTCCAAAACCGTGCGGTTTCACCCCGAATCCCCACTATACCCCAAATTTCCAACGTCGAATTTTTGTTTCCCAGTTCAAAGTGCCCCCAAGATTTTCAAGGAGGCCCCCATGGCCTCCAGAGCACCCCTCACGAGGCTCGGGGGGCCCCATGAACTCCGAAATTGAGCGAAAAGCTGGGGGCACTCTGGACCAGGGGCACCTCACCCGAACAATGCTGACCCTCAGAAGTCCAGTTTTTCACTTCACCCCGAATACTTTTTTGACGGTCCCAGGGCCTGGTGGGGGCACCTGGATCTGAGGACCCCTGCGATTTGACGCTCTGGAAAAAATGCAACATGGCGAAAAATCGCAACCGGAACCCTAGACCCCATCTTGCTGCGCCATTATCCGCGCCACATCGATCAGTGAGGGTCCCAGGGCCCGAAATCCTACGAACATTCCAGCGTTGAAAAAATGCAACGCCAAGATCTCAGGCTCAGAAGTCACCACACCGTATAAAGCAAACGTTGCCGATACCACTACTCCCTGGACCTCTCCAAGGTTACGCTCTGACCCGAATTTCGTGGCGGATCCAGCCGTGGCGACGAGGGCCTCCCAGGAACCCCAAAAGGCGAAACCAAGGCAAGGGTAGCGATCCCGATAGTTCCCCACATCCTGAATGGGGTTCTTGTTTTCCCAGAACACCCTCTCCTTCCCACCCACCTCCCGCTCCATCTTCCATACAGCACAATATTATTCCTACCACACACACACCATACCATACCATAGTTCCTACCACATACATACCATACCATACCATACCACACCATACGTACCATACCGTACCATACCATACCATGGCGTACCATAGCATACCATACCATATCACACCAATGCCACACCGTACCATACCATACCATACCTCCAGTACCATGCCATACCATATCATACCATACCGTACGGTGGGACGACGAAATGTTGCAAGTTGCTCCTGGCCGCGCACGGCCGCGCCGACATTGCGACGCCACCTCGACAAAACGCCCCCGCCCCCTAAATTTCAATGTTGGCATCGAGCGAGCACCCCAAGTCCGGGAGGACAAAATAATGCAAGTCAACATTGAAATACGGGGGAAGGGGAGCTCCTCGGATATCGATGGAATATGATCAAAATTGTCATCTTGTTTCTCGGAACGATCATATAACTTGCGATATTTTGTCCGCCCACTGCGTTTGTCATCCCCCTGCAGGGCGAAGGCTGACGCGGAGGGCGGGGGACTCGGAGAACTGGGGGAAGGATGATGGCGAGGATGATCAAGGGTACAGGGTCGACGTTCGGTCGAAGGTCGACTGCCGAGCTTCGACCATGGTGCGAGCCGGAGCCGAGCCGCCACTGGACCGAAGGGTTCACGCCTCGCTGATGTCTGAGCTGGATCCAGCTGGTTCGAGTTGGGCTGACCTGGGCGCACCTGCGCAGGGCTGACCTGGACGGGACTGCAATATATTGAGCTCGGGTGGATTGGGCCGCGCAGACCTGAGCTGGGCTGCGCTGGGCTGCCTCCGCTGCGCAAGCAAAACAGAACAATATATTGGGCTTCGCCTTCGCCCGGCGAGCAGCGCCGAGCCCGCGTCGCGCCTGGCCCGCGCCAGGCCGATCGTGGGCCGCGACGAGGACATGCGCGGCCCTCGCTGCGATCGCATCGCCAGGCGTACCCTTGGCTGCGCTGGGCACTGCCCAGGCTTTGTGCCGAACGTCGCCCGGTGCTGGCACGCGGCCGCGCAGCGGGGCAGGGCGCGCCAGGCGACGACGGGGTGGCGGGGCGCGCGCGGCGCCTGCATCTGGCCTATTTGAATACTCCCAGTACATTGGAATACTATTTGAATACCTATTTGAATACCTATTTGAATACCTCAGTTATATGGGGGGGAACCGATTTGAAACTTGAAAATAGAAAGAAAGAAAATACATTCTTTTTCACTCTACTATTCGCGCGTAGCAAATGCAAATCCCCATATAGCTGCAGTTTTCATATAGGTATTCAAATAGGTATTCAAATAGGTATTCAAATAGCACTGGAGTTTTCAAATGAGGCAAATGCAAGCGCGGCGGGCGCGGGGCCGCCCTGTCGCCGCCCGCTGCTCTGAGCAGGCCACGCGCCAGCATCGCCCAGGCAGAGCCTGCCGCGCCGAGCCCGCGCAAGTCCGCCGCGCGGCCCAGGGGCGGCCGCTCGCGCTCCAGGCGCAGCCCGAGCGCGGCCCTGGCGCCGGCCTGGAAATAGCTGACAGGAGGTCAACGTCACTCCGCACCAACTCATGCCCGTCGGGCGCCCACCGCGGATGAGCCGACAGGCCTCGGCTGAGCACGCCAGCGCTTAGATGGGCAAAAGGGCCCTGCGACAGGATGTTTACTCCGGGAAGGCCATTGCGAGCGCGCGTCAAGATCGGCTGCCAGTCGGCAAAAATACAACTCAAGAAATTACACTCATACGGCTGGTGGGCGGCTGGCCCGAAGTCCCGGCGCCCCACCGCGGCGACTGGGCATGAACTTCGCATGTTCCCCGTGTCCTCGGCGGCGGGCCGCCAGCGGAAGGCCGCGTGTTCGCGGCGTCGGCAGCCGCACGGGGCGCGCAGGGCATCGCTCCTCGAAGTCCTTCCCCTTTACGCGCTGGAGGGCCTTGCAGCGCCGGCCCATGGACTTCGCCAGAGGAGTCAAGATGGCCTCGGGCACGCGCTGGAGAGCCCGCCTGAGGCGCGCCGCGAAATGGGCCCTGGCTTTCCTCTTACCAGGCGAGCACGAGGGCCTCCTGCTGCTTGCGGAGGCGGCGGTTGACGCAACCCCAGAAGCCGCAATTAAACGGGCTGATGTCTGGCGAGCGCCTCGGAAAAAGGCAGCGCCTCGATGGAATTGTCGAACTTGGTCTGCGCTGCGCTCCTGCGCCCCGAAGGAGTCGCTGCCCCCCAGAACCGGGAAGCGCTTCTTGCTGGAGTACGCCCGGCGCAGCGCTGGCGACAAGGACTTCGAGTGCTGGGAACTGGGGCTGACGAGGTGCATGATTGTTAGATGCCGTGCACTTCGAGTCATAGAAAAGTCTGTGCTTCCATTGCGTTTGTCATCCCCCTGCAGGGTGAAGGCTGACGCGGAGGGCGGGGGACTCGGAGAACTGGGGGAAGGATGATGGCGAGGATGATCAAGGGTACAGGGTCGACGTTCGGTCGAAGGTCGACTGCCGAGCTTCGAACAGGGTGCGAGCCGGAGCCGGGCCGAGCCGCCACTGGACCGAAGGGTTCACGCCTCGCTGATGTCTGAGCTGGACCCAGCTGGTTCGAGTTGGGCTGACCTGGGCGCACCTGCGCAGGGCTGACCTGGACGGGACTGCAATATATTGAGCTCGGGTGGATTGGGCCGCGCAGACCTGAGCTGGGCTGCGCTGGGCTGCCTCCGCTGCGCAAGCAAAACAGAACAATATATTGGGCTTCGCCTTCGCCCGGCGAGCAGCGCCGAGCCCGCGTCGCGCCTGGCACGCGCCAGGCCGATCGTGGGCCGCGACGAGGACATGCGCGGCCCTCGCTGCGATCGCATCGCCAGGCGCACCCTTGGCTGCGCTGGGCACTGCCCAGGCTTTGTGCCGAACGTCGCCCGGTGCTGGCACGCGGCCGCGCAGCGGGGCAGGGCGCGCCAGGCGACGACGGGGTGGCGGGGCGCGCGCGGCGCCTGCATCTGGCCTATTTGAATACTCCCAGTACATTGGAATACTATTTGAATACCTATTTGAATACCTATTTGAATGCCTCAGTTATATGGGGGGAACCGATTTGAAACTTGAAAATAGAAAGAAAGAAAATACATTCTTTTTCACTCTACTATTCGCGCGTAGCAAATGCAAATCCCCATATAGCTGCAGTTTTCATATAGGTATTCAAATAGGTATTCAAATAGGTATTCAAATAGCACTGGAGTTTTCAATTGAGGCAAATGCAAGCGCGGCGGGCGCGGGGCCGCCCTGTCGCCGCCCGCTGCTCTGAGCAGGCCACGCGCCAGCATCGCCCAGGCAGAGCCTGCCGCGCCGAGCCCGCGCAAGTCCGCCGCGCGGCCCAGGGGCGGCCGCTCGCGCTCCAGGCGCAGCCCGAGCGCGGCCCTGGCGCCGGCCTGGAAATAGCTGACAGGAGGTCAACGTCACTCCGCACCAACTCATGCCCGTCGGGCGCCCACCGCGAATGAGCCGACAGGCCTCGGCTGAGCACGCCAGCGCTTAGATGGGCAAAAGGGCCCTGCGACAGGATGTTTACTCCGGGAAGGCCATTGCGAGCGCGCGTCAAGATCGGCTGCCAGTCGGGAAAAATACAACTCAAGAAATTACACTCATACGGCTGGTGGGCGGCTGGCCCGAAGTCCCGGCGCCCCACCGCGGCGACTGGGCATGAACTTCGCATGTTCCCCGTGTCCTCGGCGGCGGGCCGCCAGCGGAAGGCCGCGTGTTCGCGGCGTCGGCAGCCGCGCGGGGCGCGCAGGGCATCGCTCCTCGAAGTCCTTCCCCTTTACGCGCTGGAGGGCCTTGCAGCGCCGGCCCATGGACTTCACCAAGGAGTCAAGATGGCCTCGGGCACGCGCTGGAGAGCCCGCCTGAGGCGCGCCGCGAAATGGGCCCTGGCTTTCCTCTTACCAGGCGAGCACGAGGGCCTCCTGCTGCTTGCGGAGGCGGCGGTTGACGCAACCCCAGAAGCCGCAATTAAACGGGCTGATGTCTGGCGAGCGCCTCGGAAAAAGGCAGCGCCTCGATGGAATTGTCGAACTTGGTCTGCGCTGCGCTCCTGCGCCCCGAAGGAGTCGCTGCCCCCCAGAACCGGGAAGCGCTTCTTGCTGGAGTACGCCCGGCGCAGCGCTGGCGACAAGGACTTCGAGTGCTGGGAACTGGGGCTGACGAGGTGCATGATTGTTAGATGCCGTGCACTTCGAGTCATAGAAAAGTCTGTGCTTCCATTGCGTTTGTCATCCCCCTGCAGGGTGAAGGCTGACGCGGAGGGCGGGGGACTCGGAGAACTGGGGGAAGGATGATGGCGAGGATGATCAAGGGTACAGGGTCGACGTTCGGTCGAAAGTCGACTGCCGAGCTTCGAACAGGGTGCGAGCCGGAGCCGGGCCGAGCCGCCACTGGACCGAAGGGTTCACGCCTCGCTGATGTCTGAGCTTATGATAGTTACTTGCACACCGGCCTGATCTCGAGCTGGATCCAGTGGTTGATGAGTTGGGCTGACCTGGGCGCACCTGCGCAGGGCTGACCTGGCCGGGACTGCAATATATTGAGCTCGGGTGGATTGGGCCGCGCAGACCTGAGCTGGGCTGCGCTGGGCTGCCTCCGCTGCGCAAGCAAACAGAACAATATATTGGGCTTCGCCTTCGCCCGGCGAGCAGCGCCGAGCCCGAGTCGCGCCTCGCGCGCCAGGCCGATCGTGGCCGCGACGAGACATTCGCGGCCCTCGCTTGCGATCGCATGCCAGGCGTACCCTTGCTGCGCTGGGCACTGACCCAGTCTTTGTGCGAACGTTCGCCCGGTGCTGGCACGCGGCCGCGCAGCGGGGCAGGGCGCGCCAGGCGACGACGGGGTGGCGGGGCGCGCGCGGCGCCTGCATCTGGCCTATTTGAATACTCCCAGTACATTGGAATACTATTTGAATACCTATTTGAATACCGATTTGAATACCTCAGTTATATGGGGGGGAACCGATTTGAAACTTGAAAATAGAAAGAAAGAAAATACATTCTTTTTCACTCTACTATTCGCGCGAGCAAATGCAAATCCCCATATAGCTGCAGTTTTCATATAGGTATTCAAATAGGTATTCAAATAGGTATTCAAAAGCACTGGAGTTTTCAAATGAGGCAAATGCAAGCGCGGCGGGCGCAGGGCCGCCCTGTCGCCGCCCGCTGCTCTGAGCAGGCCACGCGCCAGCACGCCCAGGCAGAGCCTGCCGCGCCGAGCCGCGCAAGTCCGCCGCGCGGCCCAGGGGCGGCCGCTCGCGCTCCAGGCGCAGCCCGAGCGCGGCCCTGGCGCCGGCCTGGAAATAGCTGACAGGAGGTCAACGTCACTCCGCACCAACTCATGCCCGTCGGGCGCCCACCGCGAATGAGCCGACAGACCTCGGCTGAGCACGCCAGCGCTTAGATGGGCAAAAGGGCCCTGCGACAGGATGTTTACTCCGGGAAGGCCATTGCGAGCGCGCGTCAAGATCGGCTGCCAGTCGGCAGAAATACAACTCAAGAAATTACACCGCGACCTTGGATCAGTGGCTTTGTGGGACCTGCCTGGGTATACACAGTCTCGTTCCGCTTGTGCTCTCCGCCTCATTGGACTGCACTGTGACACTGTGCCGTGCACACGCCGCGTTTCGACGGGAGCGTGCATTCGGTGCCCTTTCACCCGTTGGGTCTGGGCCGATACGTCTTGGTGTGGTTGTCTTTTCGGAACATGGATGCACCGTGATGTCGCTGACGCCGCGGCTCGCTGCCGCCGTTGGGATCTTTGTTGGACTTACCTCCCCGACCTCTGTGTTACCCGATAGGCTGGGGCTGGCGTCTTCGGCAGTTCCCTTGTTCGCTCTTGGACGTTGGGACGTTTTCGCGCCATTTTGGCTGCGTTTGGTGGTCTCGGTGCCTACCTCAGGCCTGTTGGACGCACCTGCATGCCCGTTCAGGGGCTGTCGTGGCACCTGGACTGCATCGTCTTCCCTGGACGCTGTCGTGGGCCGCCTGATCCGCGGCCCTGCGCGCGTTAGGTAATCTAGTCGCGTCCGCGGCCCGTTCGCGACCTTCCGCCGCTGGCGCTTCCGCCTGCGGCTGTAAAACAAAAAAATATCCCCACCAGCTGTCCGCCGTCGGCTGCCGCTTGGCTCGGCTTAATGAGGTTCATTTTGTTCCTCGCATGTGCATGGCGCGGTCGGCTGTCGACAGTGACGGCTGGATTCGCAAATTATATGGCTCTGTGCCCCAGACGACCTGATTGACCCGCCCTCTGGAACCGTCCTTTGGGCCGCAGATCAAAAAAGTATCCCCGCCAGCCCATCCAGAGACGATGCCCATGAGAGCTGACGGGGGAGGCTCCGTGGCCATCTTGAGCCGTCTTGGCGCGGTCTTGCGGCCTCTTGAAGCATCTTGGGAGCCATCTGGAGCTAGCTTGGGCTAGGTCATTTTGGGCTCTCTGAGGCCCCTCGGGGGCCGCTCGGGGGCCTCTTGGGGGCCTCTCGGGTGCTTTGGAGGCCTCTTGGGGCTTCTTGGGGCGCTCTTTGGGTCCTCTTGGGAGCTCCTTGGGGACCCTGGATGGCCTCTTGGGGCCATCTTGGAGGCTGTCGGTCAAAAGAGGGGGGGTACTCGATTTGCGTCCCCCCCCTCGGGGGCCACGATCCTCGTGAGGGGTGGCAGAAAATGGCCCTCCCAATGGCCGAAAGAGGAGCCTCCGACACCTCGCGATCCCTCCCGAAAAACCTCAGGGAGGGGAGGGGGAGGGTTCCCCTCCCTGGAGGGAAGAGGGGTTGCGGAAGAGGAAAGAGACCCTCGTTAGACCACCTGTCGCCCAGAGGGGCTGGTGGGATCCAGCCGACGATCAGAGGAGAGACACGGACCACCAACACCGAGAACCCACCGGTGGAGGGCCGGCCCAGGGCGGTGGCACACCCGGGCGCCATTCGGTTCAGGACGACGCTCGGGCGTGCCACCGCGCAGGGGTCCGTCCGCCACCGGGGGGTGATCGGTGGCGGTGGCCCATGCTTCGCGCGAGGATGGCCACGCGTCGCGGTCTGGGCTGGAGCACGCGACCTGCTCCAGGGGGCGGCGGCAGAGCGCGGAGGCAGCCGCGCGGAGCGAGGGCTCGAGAGCAGGCGGCCCAGCAGCAAGCCTTGAGGCGTCTCCGATGACCCTCGAAGGCGTGCCCCGAGCCCCCCTCGTGAGCGACCTCGTAGCCCCAGCGTGCCTGCATCGCGCAAGCTTGCACAGCTGCGCACGCATACGTTCAGGAAGTGTTGCTTAGCGCGTCGCGCCGCCAATTCTGGCCCACCACGCTTCCGTGCGACACGCTGACCACGCCCCAGTCCCCAAACGTCAACGTCGCGAGCCTTTCCCAGCTTCCCGCTCCGCGGATCGGAATGGCAGGCTAAGCAAGAGGTCCTGACCGTATCTGCAGGCGTGCAAGTGCGACCGTGGCGCGGAGGCGTCTTCCGACTCGGAGCTGGAGGAGGACGACCCTTCGTGCAGGTATGTGATCGGTGACGAGGACTCCGCCTGGGACCGGCAGTGGTAGCCCCAGAGTTGCGGGGTGCAGGCAGAGGGGAAGTTTGCGGGGTGAAATGTGACTTCGTGCTCTAGGGCACAGGACGGTGACACAGGAGGAGGACTCGGCCCGGGTGCCATTGTGCGCTCTCCCAGGCCTCGGCGACGCTTTCAGCGGTCACACACATTGAATTATGAATGGGTTTTTCCCCACATCCTAAGTGGGGTTCTTGTTTTCTCTGCACACCCTCCGCGCATGATCTCTCCTCCTCCTCCTCCCTCTCCTCTGCTCCTCTTTGCTTCCTCCTCCGCATCATCATCACCATCACCATCACTCCCCACTCATCATCATCATCACCATCAGCATCACCATCTCCATCCCACGATCACTCACCATCATCGGCATCGAACGATCATCATCATCATCATCATCATCATCATCAGCACAGGGTGCAAGAATAATTAGATAATGCCGTGCACTTCGAGTCATAGAAAAGTCTGTGCTTCCATTGCGTTTGTCATCCCCCTGCAGGGTGAAGGCTGACGCGGAGGGCGGGGGACTCGGAGAACTGGGGGAAGGATGATGGCGAGGATGATCAAGGGTACTGGGTCGACGTTCGGTCGAAGGTCGACTGCCGAGCTTCGAACAGGGTGCGAGCCGGAGCCGGGCCGAGCCGCCACTGGACCGAAGGGTTCACGCCTCGCTGATGTCTGAGCTGGACCCAGCTGGTTCGAGTTGGGCTGACCTGGGCGCACCTGCGCAGGGCCGACCTGGACGGGACTGCAATATATTGAGCTCGGGTGGATTGGGCCGCGCAGACCTGAGCTGGGCTGCGCTGGGCTGCCTCCGCTGCGCAAGCAAAACAGAACAATATATTGGGCTTCGCCTTCGCCCGGCGAGCAGCGCCGAGCCCGCGTCGCGCCTGGCCCGCGCCAGGCCGATCGTGGGCCGCGACGAGGACATGCGCGGCCCTCGCAGCGATCGCATCGCCAGGCGTACCCTTGGCTGCGCTGGGCACTGCCCAGGCTTTGTGCCGAACGTCGCCCGGTGCTGGCACGCGGCCGCGCAGCGGGGCAGGGCGCGCCAGGCGACGACGGAGTGGCGGGGCGCGCGCGGCGCCTGCATCCGGCCTATTTGAATACTCCCAGTACATTGGAATACTATTTGAATACCTATTTGAATACCTATTTGAATACCTCAGTTATATGGGGGGGAACCGATTTGAAACTTGAAAATAGAAAGAAAGAAAATACATTCTTTTTAACTCTACTATTCGCGCGTAGCAAATGCAAATCCCCATATAGCTGCAGTTTTCATATAGGTATTCAAATAGGTATTCAAATAGGTATTCAAATAGCACTGGAGTTTTCAAATGAGGCAAATGCAAGCGCGGCGGGCGCGGGGCCGCCCTGTCGCCGCCCGCAGCTCTGAGCAGGCCACGCGCCAGCATCGCCCAGGCAGAGCCTGCCGCGCCGAGCCCGCGCAAGTCCGCCGCGCGGCCCAGGGGCGGCCGCTCGCGCTCCAGGCGCAGCCCGAGCGCGGCCCTGGCGCCGGCCTGGAAATAGCTGACAGGAGGTCAACGTCACTCAGCACCAACTCATGCCCGTCGGGCGCCCACCGCGGATGAGCCGACAGGTGCGCTGAAGCACGCCATGCGCTTAATGGGGCAAAAGGGCCCTTGCGAAACAGGATGTTTACTCCGGGAAGGCCATTGCGAGCGCGCGTCAAGATCGGCTGCCAGTCGGCAGAAATACACCTCAAGAAATTACACTCATACGGCTGGTGGGCGGCTGGCCCGAAGTCCCGGCGCCCCACCGCGGCGACTGGGCATGAACTTCGCATGTTCCCCGTGTCCTCGGCGGCGGGCCGCCAGCGGAAGGCCGCGTGTTCGCGGCGTCGGCAGCCGCACGGGGCGCGCAGGGCATCGCCCCTCGAAGACCTTCCCCTTTACGCGCTGGAGGGCCTTGCAGCGCCGGCCCATGGACTTCGCCAAAGGAGTCAGGAGTCAGGATGGCCTCGGGCACGCGTTGGAGAGCCCGCCTGAGGCGCGCCGCGACATGGGCCCTGGCTTTCCTCTTACCAGGCGAGCACGAGGGCCTCCTGCTGCTTGCGGAGGCGGCGGTTGACGCAACCCCAGAAGCCGCAATTAAACGGGCTGATGTCTGGCGAGCGCCTCGGAAAAGGCAGCGCCTCAATGGAATTGTGGAACTGTGTCTGCGCTGCGCTCCTGCGCCCCGAAGGAGTCGCTGCCCCCCAGAACCGGGAAGCGCTTCTTGCTGGAGTACGCCCGGCGCAGCGCTGGCGACAAGGACTTCGAGTGCTGGGAACTGGGGCTGACGAGGTGCATGATTATTAGATGCCGTGCACTTCGAGTCATAGAAAAGTCTGTGCTTCCATCGGTGGGACGACGAAATGATGCAAGTTGCTCCTGGCCGCGTTCGGCCGCGCCTACATTGCGACGCCACCTCGACAAAACGCCCCCGCCCCCTAAACTTCAATGTTGGCATCGAGCGAGCACCCCAAGTCCGGGAGGACAAAATAATGCAAGTCAACATTGAAATACGGGGGACGGGGAGCTCCTCGGATATCGATGGAATATGATCAAAATTGTCATCTTGTTTCTCGGAACGATCATATAACTTGCGATATTTTGTCCGCCCACTGCGTTTGTCATCCCCCTGCAGGGTGAAGGCTGACGCGGAGGGCGGGGGACTTGGAGAACTGGGGGAAGGATGATGGCGAGGATGATCAAGGGTACAGGGTCGACGTTCGGTCGAAGGTCGACTGCCGAGCTTCGAACAGGGTGCGAGCCGGAGCCGAGCCGCCACTGGACCGAAGGGTTCACGCCTCGCTGATGTCTGAGCTGGACCCAGCTGGTTCGAGTTGGGCTGACCTGGGCGCACCTGCGCAGGGCTGACCTGACGGGACTGCAATATAAGTGAGCTCCGGTGATTGGGCGCGCAGACCTGAGCTGGGCTGCGCCTAGGGGCTGCCTCCGGCTGCGCAAGCCAAACAGAACAATATATTGGCTTTCGGCCTTCGCCGGCGAGCAGCGCCGAGCCCGCGTCCGCCTGGCCCTGCGCCAGGCCTTCGTGGGCCGCGACGAGGAACATGCGCGGCCACTCGCAGCATCGCAATCGCCAGGCCGTCCAGGCGCCCCTTGCTGCGCTGCCCACAGCCCCGGCTTTGTGCCGAACGTCGCCCCGTGCTGGCACGCGGCCCGCAGCGGGGCAGGGCGCGCCAGGCGACGACGGAGTGGCGGGGCGCGCGCGGCGCCTGCATCTGGCCTATTTGAATACTCCCAGTACATTGGAATACTATTTGAATACCTATTTGAATACCTATTTGAATACCTCAGTTATATGGGGGGGAACCGATTTGAAACTTGAAAATAGAAAGAAAGTAAATACATTCTTTTTCACTCTACTATTCGCGCGTAGCAAATGCAAATCCCCATATAGCTGCAGTTTTCATATAGGTATTCAAATAGGTATTCAAATAGGTATTCAAATAGCACTGGAGATTTCAAATGAGGAAAATGCAAGCGCGGCGGGCGCGGGGCCGCCCTGTCGCCGCCCGCTGCTCTGAGCAGGCCACGCGCCAGCATCGCCCAGGCAGAGCCTGCCGCGCCGAGCCCGCGCAAGTCCGCCGCGCGGCCCAGGGGCGGCCGCTCGCGCTCCAGGCGCAGCCCGAGCGCGGCCCTGGCGCCGGCCTGGAAATTGCTGACAGGAGGTCAACGTCACTCCGCACCAACTCATGCCCGTCGGGCGCCCACCGCGGATGAGCCGACAGGCCTCGGCTGAGCACGCCAGCGCTTAGATGGGCAAAAGGGCCCGGCGACAGGATGTTTACTCCGGGAAGGCCATTGCGAGCGCGCGTCAAGATCGGCTGCCAGTCGGGAAAATACAACTCAAGAAATTACACTCATACGGCTGGTGGGCGGCTGGCCCGAAGTCCCGGCGCCCCACCGCGGCGACTGGGCATGAACTTCGCAGGTTCCCCGTGTCCTCGGCGGCGGGCCGCCAGCGGAAGGCCGCGTGTTCGCGGCGTCGGCAGCCGCACGGGGCGCGCAGGGCATCGCTCCTCGAAGTCCTTCCCCTTTACGCGCGGGAGGGCCTTGCAGCGCCGGCCCATGGACTTCGCCAAAGGAGTCAGGAGTCAGGATGGCCTCGGGCACGCGCTGGAGAGCCCGCCTGAGGCGCGCCGCGAAATGGGCCCTGGCTTTCTTCTTACCAGGCGAGCACGAGGGCCTCCTGCTGCTTGCGGAGGCGGCGGTTGACGCAACCCCAGAAGACGCAATTAAACGGGCTGATGTCTGGCGAGCGCCTCGGAAAAAGGCAGCGCCTCGATGGAATTGTCGAACTTTGTCTGCGCTGCGCTCCTGCGCCCCGAAGGAGTCGCTGCCCCCCAGAACCGGGAAGCGCTTCTTGCTGGAGTACGCCCGGCGCAGCGCTGGCGACAAGGACTTCGAGTGCTGGGAACTGGGGCTGACGAGGTGCATGATTGCTAGATGCCGTGCACTTCGAGTCTTAGAAAAGTCTGTGCTTCCATCGGTGGGACGACGAAATGTTGCAAGTTGCTCCTGGCCGCGCACGGCCGCGCCGACATTGCGACGCCACCTCGACAAAACGCCCCCACCCCCTAAATTTCAATGTTGGCATCGAGCGAGCACCCCAAGTCCGGGAGGACAAAATAATGCAAGTCAGCATTGAAATACGGGGGAAGGGGAGCTCCTCGGATATCGATGGAATATGATCAAAATTGTCATCTTCTCTCTCGGAACGATCATATAACTTGCGATATTTTGTCCGCCCACTGTACCATACCATACCTACCATACCATTCCATACCATTCCATACCGAAACCCATACTACTTACATGGTTTCGTGCCCCTCCCACCCCTCCAGGGAGGCCCCGCCTGAGCGAGGAGGGTATCGGAAAACCATACTATTTACATGGTTTCGTGTCCCTCCCACACCTCCAGGGAGGCCCCGCCTGAGCGAGGATGTATCGGGCCCCGCCAGACTATTTACATGGTTTCGTGCCCCTCCCACCCCTCCAGGGAGGCCCCGCCTGAGCGAGGAGGGTATCCGAAAACCATACTAATTTACATGGTTTCGTGCCCCTCCCACCCCTCCAGGGAGGCCCCGCCTGAGCGAGAGGGTATCGGCAAACCATACTATTTACATGGTTTCGTGCCCCTCCCACCCCTCCAGGGAGGCCCCGCCTGAGCGAGGAGGGTATCGGAAACCATACTATTTACATGGTTTCGTGCCCCTCCCACCCCTCCAGGGAGGCCCCGCCTGAGCGAGGAGGGTATCGGAATACCATACTATTTACATGGTTTCGTGCCCCTCCCACCCTCCAGGGAGGCCCCGCCTGAGCGAGGAGGGTATCGGAATACCATACTATTTACATGGTTTCGTGCCCCTCCCACCCCTCCAGGGAGGCCCCGCCTGAGCGAGGAGGGTATCGGAATACCATACTATTTACATGGTTTCGTGCCCCTCCCACTCCTCCAGGGAGGCCCCGCCTGAGCGAGGAGGGTATCCGAAACCATACTATTTACATGGTTTCGTGCCCCTCCCACCCCTCCAGGGAGGCCCCGCCTGAGCGAGGAGGGTATCCGAAAACCATACTATTTACATGGTTTCGTGCCCCTCCCACCCCTCCAGGGAGGCAAACCATACTATTTACATGGTTTCGTGCCCCTCCCCCCCCTCCAGGGAGGCCCCGCCTGAGCGAGGAGGGCATCGGAATACCATACTATGTACATGGTTTCGTGCCCCTCCCACCCCTCCAGGGAGGCCCCGCCTGAGCGAGGAGGGTATCCGAAAACCATACTATTTACATGGTTTCGTGCCCCTCCCACCCTCCAGGGAGGCCCCGCCTGAGCGAGGAGGGCATCGGAAAACCATACTATTTACATGGTTTCGTGCCCCTTTCTCCCGACACCCTCCAGGGAGGCCCCGCCTGAGCGAGGAGGGTATCGGAAAACCATACTATTTACATGGTTTCGTGCCCCTCCCACCCCTCCAGGGAGGCCCCGCCTGAGCGAGGAGGGTATAGGAAATACCATACTATTTACATGGTTTCGTGCCCCTCCCACCCCTCCAGGGAGGCCCCGCCTGAGCGAGGAGGGTATCCGAAAACCATACTATTTACATGGTTTCGTGCCCCTCCCACCCCTCCAGGGAGGCCCCGCCTGAGCGAGGAGGGTATCGGAAAACCGTATTATTTACATGGTTTCGTACCCCTCCCACACCTCCAGGGAGGCCCCGCCTGAGCGAGGAGGGTCGCGGAAAGCATTACTCGTCGCCAGGTTTCGTAGCCCTCCCCCCTTCCAGCGGGGCCCTGCCAAAGCGAGGAGGGCATCAAGAAAATGGGCCCCACGAAACCGTTAATCTCTTTATGTGGGGAACTCCGTTAGCATAACTTTTCCTCCTCTGAGCAATGCCACCTGGCTTTCGGGTCATAACTCGGCTCTCCGGCGGCCGTTCGGGTCGATCCGGGCACCCCAGAAGGCACCCCAGAAAACCCTGGGGAGGCATAGCTGAGAGGAGGCCTGTGGCGTCTCATGACTCCCAGCGGAGTCCTGAAACTAGCGGTGGCCGCAAAGGAAGGAGGTCAGCGTACGGGATCACCCCCTCGTTGTTGATGGCGACGAGGAGCGAAGGAGTCAGGGAGGGAAGGGAGGGCCGAAAGCCTATGATACAGTTTTTCACCATCTGGATGGTAAGGGAAGGGGGAGGGGGCAGAAGAGGAGGACGAGGAGCAGGAAGAGGAGGAGGAGGAGGAGGAGGAGGAGGAGGAGGAGGAGGAGGAGGAGGAGGAGGAGGAAGGACTTCTTCTGCAAAGGAAGCTCCACGCCAGCGCTGGCGGGTACCGACCGACGGGGCGTGGCGGGTCGTCCTGACCCCACACAACGTAGCGAGAACGAAGGAGACGAGTAGCAGGAGGAAAAAGAGGTGCAGACCAATGTATGTTCTCATGGTTATGCCTTGGCCTAAGTAGGCACTATCAGCTCCCTTAAATTGTTCCCCTGGCGACACCGAGACTTTGAAGCCTCTCGTGCTGGCAGGACACAGCAAGGACTCGGGACTTCGAGATCTGCGAAAGGGTTCCATCAGGAGCCTCTGCCGAGGGTGCCCAGGGCGCGATGCCGGATGCGAGGAGAAGCAAGAGGACAAACTGGAAAAGACGGGATGGGGGGACGAGCGGGGTGTCGTCGGGGGGGCAGAAGGGGGCAGGGGGGGCAGGCGGGTTTCCTCTTCCAACCCTGCTGCTTTTTGGGAGGGGTTTATCCCTCCCCCGCATCACATTTTCTGGACCTGGAGGGGGGGGGTCCGCGAGGCGCTGGGGCGCCCAAGATTGTCCCGGAGAAAAGGCGAACATCACTGATGTGACTCAGGTTTTGGTTAACTGTTGGCCTCCTGGGGGGGGGAGCGCTAATTGAGCACCCCCTCTCCTGTGATCGATCCCCTCCAAAATGGATCTCGAGGCCCCCGCGAGTGCCCCGAAAGGGCACCGAGAATCGAGAGGCGCCCGAGGCGCCCTGGAGGCCCTCGAGAAGTCCCCAAGATGGATGCCCCCCAAATCCCCCCAAAAGGCTCCAGGAGGCCACCCTGAGCCTCCGAAAACGCTTCAAGAGGCCCCCAGAGCTGCCAAGAGGCCCTCAAGGCGCCCCAACATGACTACAATATCCTTTCAAGAGAGCCCCGAAGAGACTCCGAGAAGCATTCAAGAAGCCTTTGGCCTTCCTGTTCGCCTTCCTTATTCTCCTTTTCCTCGTCCGCCTGATTCTTGGCGACGAATCTGCGAAGCGCGCGCGCCCCCGTCGCTGAACTCCTCGAGCGCCGACGCGAACCAGTTAGAGCACCTTCCTGTTCGCCTTCCTTATTCTCCTTTTCCTCGCCCGCCTGATTCTTAGCGACGAATCTGCGAAGCGCGCGCGCCCCCGCCGCCGAACTCCTCGAGCGCCGACGCGGCCAGCTCGCCCGCCGGCGCGGCGCGGGCAGCAAGCGCGCGCTCCTGGCCGAGCGCGCTCCGCAGCTGCCGCGCTGGTGCAGCGCGCAGCTGAGCTCCGCGCCCCAGCGGCGGGCCAGCGCGCCCGCGGCGGCCTCGGCGGCCGGCCCGTCGCCGAGCGCCCGGGCTCGGTCCCGCGCGAGCCAGCAACGGTGGCGCATGCAAGGCGGTTTTGTCCCGGCGGCCTCCTGTCTCGCGGGCCAGCGGGAGCAGCGGCCAGGGAGCGCGCCGCTCTGTGCAGCGGCGGCGCTTGTCCGCCCCCCCCCCATCCGCGGCCACGGCGCCGCCCGCGTCCGCCGCCAGGGCGCGCGCGCCCCCCGGGGCACTGTAGCGGGCGGCCACGTACCCAGAGGATGCAGCGATCTCAACATGAGATCGCGGTTTTTGCGATCGCATTTTAAGATCGCATGTTTGTCTGTTTTGATATGGTGTTTTGCTTTTTCGCGCGGTTACGATGGTTTTTTGATTGTTCGCGCGGGTGCCGCGACAATTGTTGTGGTAAGCATTGTTTTTGATTGAACTTGCGCCTCTGGCAAGCCCACGTGCAAGTAAAATCTCTATCCGCCTCTGGTTCATCATTATCTTCCCTCCTCCGCCCTCCCCCCCGTATGTTTGTTTCAATCCCCGTCTATTTCGCCCCTGTTCGGTCTCCTCGATCCGCTACTCCTTTTTTCTTCGCTTCGTACAATTGCAGATGATGGTCAATGCGTGCACGTGGTCCAAGTTCAGTCCCACTACAGCTGTTGTCAGCGGCACACACGCACACCGCACGAATGCCAATGAATGTACTTCTTTCTGTGGCCCTCCGTCCGCCAACTGCGTGCATTCCCCCCTCACATTCCGTTTACGATCGTTCCTCCTCTAACGTCCGCTCTTCGTTTCACAATATAACTCCAAAGTTGCGCGTGCGCGGTGGTACTTGAACTCAGGACTCTTCGAATTCCAGACGGACTAACTTTGTTTGAAAAAGTTGATGCAACAACCATTCAATCGCAATGCACAGCAGCAACTACGTTATAGTTGTGCGGGCATGCGCTGTTCAGAGTTGAATTCCATGCGGGGTCCCCACGTCGGTGTCGGGAGCATGTCCACCTATCCACCTCCACCGATCCCCTATATGATATTTTAAGCCGACTGCTCGTTCGTTCGACCCCCCACCGTACGCCGCTGTTTCGCATCCACCCTCCATCGCAAACCGCTCCTCGATCATTCATGCGCCATCTCTCTCTCTTTCTCTCTCTCGTGATTCGGTCTGCGTTATTTGGTTGTTGCGTTGCGTACCTCGCGGTCCTCATGTTTGCGCTGATCTGTGTCTCTCGCGCTCACCCTCTCTCTCTCTCTCGCGCACTTCCTCTCTCTCTCTCTTTCTCTGCCACCCCTTCCCGATATCAATCAATTAACCGATCAATTAATGCCATTACGGGCAGTGTTCCACAAGTCAACTCCAAGATCTGCGTACCTTGGCGAGGTCAATCACCGCACCTCCACCCCCCCCCAGGGAGCCTCGCCAGGTGAGGCCCCGAAGGGCAAGGCCCGAAGGCCACCCACCAGACGGAGCCTCTGGGCGGCGGACGCGCAGGCATTAGCCCACCACGGAGGAGGAGGGGAGGGGAGGGCAGCACAATCTACCATGCACGTCCTAATCCTCCCCATTACGTATCTCCTCATCCTGCTCCTCATCCCCCTCCCCCTAGCCTGAAGGACAGGGAAGCTCGCATCCGTTTTAGCGTAGCCCCGATGCCACCGACATCCTAAAGCTGCTGTTTCAATCTGAGTCCGAGCAGCTCGCTTCCTCTCCGCGCGCAGGCAACCACAGTTCATTGATGCGGAGCGTGCACGGGTGGCACTGGTAGCCCACTAATTCGCACATCTTGCACCTACCCCAGTGCGCTGGTCGCACCTTGCGCCGCTTATGGGGGCGGCGCAATCCTCGATGGCAAGCTTTTCGCATGAGACATCCCCAACAACGCATGGTTCTCGATCGACCGGGCCAAATACAATCCCATCCCAAACGATGCTGCCAAATAGGATTATGCCCCCCACATCTTGAAACGAGCCTTGATCCTACCTAACCAGAAGAGATATTCCTAGATAGCCTCATCGTCCACCAGCCTCCTGCTCTGCTTGTGCGCGATCCTCTTCGCGCGATACTCGGGCGGCCTCCAGGAAGTAGACTTGGAGCGTTTTAAACATGGTTTGCAAGAGGGGCAAGGATGGAGGGCGGGCGATCGTCGTGAACAAATGGTTCCAATGATTTTCCGCAGCACGGCAGGCAGGGCCATGGTCGGAACTGCGCGAGCGATTCCATTGGATAATGATGGGTCGGGGAGCACGCTGCTCGGACTGGGAATTCGACGTTGAGGGCGAGGAGCGAGGAGGCATCTATGAGTTCAGCCTGGGAGGGCGGAGTGCCCCCAAACACTTTTCCGTTGTCTCTTCGATGCTTATCCCCATCTGCGTCGTTCCCTCCTTGGGTAACGCCTCCACCTCTGGAAATAATGCCCTTCACTTCTCCTCCGCTCGTTCCCCCCCCCCCCCCCATCCGAACAAACAAGTTGTCCCTTTTTCTCCATGTGGCAGTCGTCGGTGATCTCGTACTCCACGACGTCCGACTGCCTGGGCTGGACGCGCGTTGTCGGCCCCTGGGATTGGGTGCTCAGGTGCCCGACGGGTGGAAGGGGACCAGAGTTTATTCGAAGTTTATTCGGGGTTTATTCGGAGATTTGCTGGGGCCCCCCCGAGTTCTGCACCCCGAGATTTTCAGCCAAACTCGCCCTGCCCCCAAGATTTATGCGCCCACTCGCCGAGGCATCGTAAACCGCACTCTGACCTGCACCAATAGGAGCAGGAAACTGAGAATAGGATCATGGAAGGGAAACGGAGTGAGTGGGAGAGTGAGGAGGAGAACGGTCTTAAGACCTTGGTCGGTAAGACCACTCCGCTCGCATCGGCATCGGAGTCGCTGTCCACCAGCGTGTCGCACGGGGGACTCTGCGGCATCGGTTGCCTGACTGCCTGATGTTTCGTGCGCTACATCTTGCTCCTCGCCCCTCGTTGGCCAACCCCCATCATCAGTTTCCTCTTGCTCCAACTCCTCCAAATCGCATGAAAAAGTAATCCTTCCCGATTTCTCCAGCTCCCTTCCTCCGCCACTTCCGAAATTTCTATGCCCTTTACACCTCTTCCACTTCCTATACCTCCACCTCCATCACGATCCTCTCCTCCATCCCCTCGCCCTCACATCCGCGTAGCAATTCGACGAATCGGCGCGCCTCACCCCCGAAAGCTATGTCATCCTGCCTCTGCCATGGCCCCCACCTCTAAACCCGATCTAATCCCAGCGGGCAAAACCAATCATGCAGCTGGACGCGAGCGAGCGAACGCGCTGCCCCAACCCTGTCGCAAGAGTGATCGGAGCGGGCGCTCGACGAGAAACAACTGACGATGCAGCGCGCTGGTAGTGAATCCTGTTAGGGGGAAGAGAGGCGCTGAGTTCGATCCAAGCGCCGTCATTGCCCTCATTATCAGCGCCAGAGCTCACCCCCCTTTGGGAAAACCGCCCGCATTCCTGGACGAAGTGATCCTGGTCGCTTGATTGAAATATTGCGGTGTGCGTGCTATTCAACAGGGAGGGGTAACTAATTGCGCAATGTCTTTATTGGGCGATTCCCCTCTCCGTTTCACCGCTCCGTCCTTCGCCGCTGTTGCTGCTCCTCCTCCTCCCCCCATCCCTCCTCCGCCTTATCCCCTCCCCCGCGCCCTTCCCCTTCCCCTCGCCCCCTCATCTTCATCCTGCCGCCGCTGCCGCCGAAACCGACGCCCGACCTCCGACCTCATCTTCGCTCCGCGAACGAGCGGCCACGGTCGACGGTGCAAGCTCTCACGATTTCTCGCGGTTGATGTTGCTCTCGCAGTTGATGATGCCAGACGTGGCGTTGACGACCTTGGTGGCATGGTCTCCGCCCGTTATTTGCAATCGTCCCTCCTCATCGTTCATCCTCGTCTCCTGGTTCTGCCGTGCCTTCATTACTATATCTCACTTCTCTACGTACCTTCGCCCCGTTAACGGCCCTGCAAAATGCCACGTCGAACGTTTCCAGACCATCTCTCTTGCATCCCTCTCCGCCCCTCCACCCTCTCACTCACGCGTGCTACGGGCGACCTGCAACTCATAATGCGCGTCGCCGTTGATGCGGCGGTGGTGCATCATCCTCATCTGGTAGTTCGCCGCCATCATCAGGGCTAGGTCCTGCAGGGGCGGGCGGGGGCAAGTTCGGCACTGGGGCCCGGGTGGGGCCTGGGTGGGGCACGGGAGGGGGCGAGTTTTGCTAGAGTTTATTCGGAGTCTATTCTGAGTTTATTCTGAGTTTATTCGGAGTTTATTCGGAGTTTTGTTGGGTGGTGTTGGGGGGCGTGAGGCTCAGATAACGTAGCCCCCCCTGCGCTCAGATAGCACGGGCACCGCGCTCGCCATGTAGCCTGAACAAATCGGTGCCCGTCATTACGCATTCCCGCGTTAACCTAGAATTTTAGTGCTCTCACAGGCTCTTGCCACTTGCCGCAGTCCTGGGCCGTCATGGTAATCATCATCACCGTCATCACCGTCAGCTGCATCTCTCAGCATCAAGCCCTCGTTCGGCGAGGCGAAAAGATGGATGTTCCTGTCGAGCGTACCTATGATCTGGAAGCACATGTACACACTGAAGTGGATCGTGGACGGGTGAGCGCGTTCTGCGCAATCTCTCAGCACGAGGTTCAGCCCCTCGTCAACAAATGTGTCGTATGTCCGTGGGTTGCCCTGGGCGGTGCTCCTGAGTTGTTTTATCGCCCGCATTCGCACGATTGCTGTGCTCCGCACCCCCTGGGCAGGAAAGCGAACCAATGAGAATGATAGCACGATGCACAGAACACCTGTTAACATTCTCGGGGAAGGGTAATAGTTAGGACAATTTACCCCCCCAAACGTGTGTCCGTGCTGCAAGGTGCTCGAACATGTGGAACTTTGGAGTAGCATGTATCAGAGCGCTCTGGGAGCTTGAAATTCGCCGGCCCAACGGGCCAGGGCGTGCTAAGATTTCCGGTAACTGGTTAACAGTATTAACCGCATTTCTAGTTCGCGCGCGCGGGGCGGCCCCTGGGGGTCCCCCGGCGAAAAGTACCCCGACCAACGCCCGGTCGCCGCCCGACCGCCGCCCGACCAAGTCTACTCAGAGATGGTTTTCCTTCTGGGTGCGGCCTCTCAGGCCCCCCAGAGCGCGCTCAGAGTGCCCCAAGAGGCCCCCGAGACTGCCCAAGAGGCCCCCGAGACGCCCAAAGAGCGCTCGAAGACGCCGAAGATGACCCCAAGACGGCCCAAAAGGCCCCCAAGACAGCCCAAGAGGCCTCCAAGACGCCCCAAGAGCCTTCCAAGAGGCCTCCGAAGAGAGCCCCAAGAGGCCAAAATCGTTGATTTTCATTGGTTTGTTCGATGTTTTTTGTGTTCTGGCTTTTTCGGCTTCCGGACGCTCCAAGACGGCCCAAGAGGCCCCCAAGACCGCTCCAAGACGGCCCACGAAGCTCCCAAGACGGCGCCGAAACGACCCAAGAGAGCCCTCAAGACGGCCCAAGTGCCGCCCAAGACGGACCAAGAGGCCCCAAGACGGGCCCAAGAGGGACTCAGGAGGGATACCGAGAACTCAAAAATGGAGCCCTCCGTCCCAGAAGGCGCCCAGGAGGTCCCAAAGAGGCCCCAAGAGGCCTCCAAGAGGCCCCGAGATGTCGCCAAGAGGCCCCAGGAGACTCCCAGGAGGCCCAAAAGAAGCCCCAGAAGGCTTCAAACATGTCTCCCAGGCGCCCCCGAACGGCCTCTCAACAGACCCCAAGAGGCCCCCCAAAGAAGCATCTTGACGACGACTCTATTTCGCCCCATCGAGAGACGACCCCCAGGGAACTGCTTCACCATCAAAACTCCCCACGCAACGCGCCCGAACGACGCCCGCCCCCAAGAGCGCAACATGGGCAACGAACACACATACAAAAACCAGCGATGCCATATCACGGGCCGGCGGAATGAGCGAAGCGATTCAATAAACCGATCACAACAATCAACTAATGCTTGATGTTGAGCTTCGGAAAGCCGCTTGGGGGATGCCCTGCAAATGTCCATGAATGTTCGCAACGCTTCCCCTGCGCTCAAGAGATGTTCGCGGTGCTGGACACCTGTATACAAGCGCAACCTATCCATGGCAAAGTCCATAATGGTGAGGGTCTCTGCAGCTTTCAGCTCGAGCACACCGCCCCCGAATAGCTCATCATCTCCTACGCCTCCTAACATCTTCTCTGTAAGTAAACCGATTCGGCGAGAATGTCCGATGCCCCGTCGTTCGAAATATGTGAACATTTCCGATTCGAGACGTGGGCAACGAACATATTTTGGCAAAGTCCAAGGGTTCAACACGAGTATGCGCTGCAGCACAGCTGAAGTCCACCGCATCATTTGACCGAACTAATAACTATGTAAAGAATATATAGCTAGCGTTCTTGCTGGGGATGTCCCTAAACGTGCATCGAATACCGGACTTCTATGATGGACTGGGTCTGTGCATCGATTGAAAGCGTCGAAGTTAGCTCTCCAAAAACACGTTGTGAACGGGGTGGGCTGCGACTCGAACGATGCTGGTACCAGGAGCCCGTCGGATGGTACTAACCTGTCACCTGCCCTCAACTTCCATTCACCGAGAGGGTCGTTGATGTCAGATTTCAAAATCCCCCCCCTCTTCTGACCACCTGGAGCCAGCAAAACTGCAACAGCATCCCTTACAGCGTTACTTCTGGTAACAACAAATTGTTCGGCTCTTGAGCACGCAGCATCAAAATCATCATGCGTCTTTTCTGGGTAATCCCCCCCGTCTGTCATGTGCCCACAAGTCCTGACAGCGCAGCGGATGTCCTTTGGGATCGAGCAGAAAGGGCACGAGTGATAAATACCTTGCCAAGATGGAAGTCCCGTCGAATGATGGCGCTCGCTCCAATCCCCCTTAATGTAGAGAACCATTCCCTTGAATGTCAGATCCCCTGAAACCTCATCCTTGTTCCTGTCGTCGAGCATTTTGCCGTCGTGCCCGAGCGCGGGCAGTTGTCCATCAGCTAAAATGCGCAATTGCCACTGCAATATCTTAAGCAGAGAGTGCACCGAGCAGTAGCCTGAACAGCCACACGAACACAGCGAATCCTTCCTGACGGAGCCCATGAGATGGCGTTGATCAGTCAGCAAATTTACCACCGACGCTCCAAGGATATTGCCCGCTTGCACAATGCACAGTGCACCGCGCGCGTGGATACCCACAATTCCCCCCTAACGTGTGCGATGTGCGTGAGTGTGCCGTCGTCCTTTGCAGATTGCGCGCGCGCGTGCGATGACTGTGCGAATGGCGTGCGTGCTATATGGGCGTCGGTGTGCACGTCAGTTATCATATTACTGCGCCCTGCGGCCTGACCTGCGCACCGTGGCCCGTCCATGTATACAGCTAAGGGCAATGGGTAGTCTTCCCCACGAACACGCGATTGTTCAACAAGAGGGTGGTTGATGTACGCGGGGAGGCTCATTACACTATCTGCCACGTCATGCTCGCCATCCTTGAGGGCACCCTGCACGCCTGCATTCTGCTGAGCTTCAACAGCTATTGTTCTGTAGATCTTCCTAATGGGGATGTTCATCGTTTTCTGAGTACTGCGCTTCCGAACCGTGGCAGGTATGTTAGCGCAATAAAAAGGGCCGCTTGTTGGAAGACGTCTATCTAAAAATTGCTTATAGTTCCCACTCGCCCCCCCAGGCTTCAGAGCATACTTGGACCAGTCACCCCCAGGAACTTCGCAAACGTTGAAATGATAACACAATACTGCGAAATCTTGAGCACTCATACGTTTGCAGGACCCATAGATACCAAGGAGGATATCGAACGCCTGTGCACCAGAATCTCGTTTCTCCTGACCCCTCGGGTCGCGCGCAAAGACACGCCCCGCCCCCGCGCCCGCCATTACTTGGGCTCGAACGGCTCTGGAAGGACACGCGCCTACTCACATTGCTGCCGCGGTGCTGCCGTGTAGCCCGCACTTCGTTCGTGCGTCCGCTACTCGCGAATGTCCACCACCATCGTCATCTTCTCCGTCCTCCTTAAGTCGTCGTATCTGTCGTCGTCGTCGTCGTCGACCCTCGTCGTCGTCGGTGTCGTCGTCGCCGCCGTCGTCATCGATCTCGTCCGTCGTTCGCCAGCATCGTCGTGGTTGTCCTTGTCGTCGTCACCACTGCCACCACCATCGCGACAACGAGTGCTCGCGACATCCATCGCAACTTCTACCGCCAGCGTCCGTTCTCACATCACGATGGGCGCCCGCGGTCTACGATCCCGCGGAGTCACAGTGCACGAGCACTACGCCCACGTGCCCCACGTTCAAACTACGCTGGAGAGCAGCAGCAGAGCACACGGCCGCTTCCAGGGCACCCATGCCGAGACGATGCGTCTGAAAACTCAGGCTGGGCGGACCTCACAGTCAACATAAGTAAAGCTTATTCAACCATGTGCAAGCATGTGCGTATGCCTCTACGTGTGTGTATAGCTGCGCGTATGCCAATATGAATATTGATGCATGTCTAACGTTGCCCCCAAGGTATGATGGCCTGTCAACTTTACATGTTCTGCTCAACCTCACACCGCCCTTCACCTGCTGGCCTTCGACATGCATATGCGTCCGTTATGCGCGCGCATGGACATGCGTGGCATTATATGGTTGCATTGATATGTGAAACACGTTTTTGTAGAGCTCTGAACTTCTCATAACTGGCTGGTTGGAATGTCGCGCCATTTATCCCCCCCCTTGTGCATCGACCTCTCTGTGCCGCGCCTGCCTCTCGCAGGACTCTCGGCCCACCCGAACCTGCTAAATGGCCGCGTCTCCACGCCACCACTTTCAGACAAAAGCATTCTAGCTCCAGCGAGGGCCGCCCCACAAAAAAAAGACCGCATGGTGGGTCGCCACTCCGTGGACTTAGATGCGCGCCTCGCAATTAGCACGCGTGCCACGCACGAGGGCCCAGCGCCAGAACACTTCTGCCGCGCATCTGCATCCAACGGCAATCGGGGGGGGTCCTCGCTCGAAATCGCTCGGGTTTGTTCCGGGACTACCACAATCCGTTCAAAATCTCTCAGACAGCTCCAAAATCGCCCTCGACACACCTCGGCCCCAGGGGATCCCAGATTCAGAGTTTTGCCGGAGTTTTGCCGTCCACTTTAGCTGTAAAAACACTGGGTCCGAGCATGGTGTGGGCGAGTTTTGCCGGAGTTTTGCCGCCTCGGGTTTTTGGTTGTGTTTTTAAATTTTCAGGGAAATTCAAAAAAACGGGGAAACCCATTGGGAATCGTTTGGGGCGTGCCCGAGAGGGGGGGCGACAGTCAACCTCCGAATAAACTCCGAATAAACTCAGAATAAACTCCGAATAGACTCCGAATAAGCTCTGCGATCGCATTTAAGGTTCGGATTTGGCCCTAACCTCAACTCCGCCCTCCCCCGTCGCTCCTCCTCCTCATCCTCGCTGTTCCGTCTCATAAAGATCATCTCCCCTTGCCAATGGAAGCAGCTAAACTCATGCTGAATCCCTGAACTTGTGTTTGTTCATGTTGTTCAGGCTGTTGCACGCGCTCAGCAGCTTCTTGCTGGGCTCCATTAGCTTCGCCGCAGCCTGGGCCAGCTGGGTGAGGTGCACTTTGTCGCAGACCTCGGTCGGCGTCGCCGTTCACCCTCCATTGTCCTCCTTGCTTCCTCCATGTTCTCCCTTTCGCCTCCTTCCTCCTATTCCTCCCCTTACTCTCTTCGCTCATCGTCCCCCCATCTCTCCCCTCCTCGCCCCTCCCCGCGGCTGCGCTGCTGACCTCCTTCTTGTACTCAGTGAGCTCCCCTTCCATCATCAGCCGCTGCGGGAACGTGTCAGAGTTCAGCGCGTCGGTCACCTGGGCACCCGATGGGGAGGGGCGACAGCAGAACTCAGAGTACATTCCGACTAAATTCATCCACCTAACTTCAGACGAGCTCAAACATAAACTCAGAACGATTTCAGAATGCGCTACGAATAAGCCGAAACATACCAGAATAACTTCAGAATACCGCGCGATAAGGAATAACGAACGAACGCCAGGAGCGAGGGAGAGGAGAGGAAGATGAGCAGGAGGAGGAGGAGGAGGATAAGGAGGAAGAGGATGAGGAGGAGGGGGATTTCTGCCGACGTGCACCTTCTCGTTCGCCGAGTCGAAGTCCTTCGTCACCTCGGGGCTGTTCTTGGCCCACTCCCACTGCGACTGCTTCTCGATGGCCTTCTCGAGCTTCGACGCCTCGAGCTGCGCCGAATCGTAGATCTTCTTCATCTTGTTGAACTCCTTGACCTCCAAAAGGACGACCGACTTCGTCGGCTTCCGCCGCGGCTCCTCAGCGTCCTCGGCTTTGCCTCCTTTGCCTTTGCGCTTGCCGTTGCGCTTCGGGCTAGCCTTGGCGCCTTTCTTCCTGTTCGTGCCCTTCGTTCCCTTGCCCTTCGGGCTGGCCGCGCCGCCCGTCTTGCCCTTCTTGCCCTTGCGCTTTGGAGGGACATCGTCCACTGCTTCGGACTCGCCCTCCTCAGCGTCTCCCTCGGCGGTCTCCTCCTCCTCCTCCTCCTCGTCCTCATCCGCATCCTCGTCTTCACCGTCGGCCTTGGATGCGTTGCCCTTCGACCACTCCTCGAGCTCGGTCCACCCCTGCGAGAACGACTCCTTGAGCACGTGCTTGAAGTGCAAGTATTTCATGCACTCGCCCATCTTGTCGTACTTCACGTAGATGCCGCCCATCATCGTGGCGTTAGTGGCGTGGCAGAAAGCAATCCTGTTGCCAGCGACGCCGCCGCCCTCGATCTTCGCGATCCTCGACAGGCTGCAGTACTCGCCGTACTTGAGCTGCTGCTTCTCCAGCTTCGTGAACTTGCTGCGGACCCATTGCTTCTTCCACTTCATGTGTTGGCCCTTCGCCCACCGTGCGCGGAACTCCCTCTGGTCGCCGTACCCGTGCACCTTTGCATACCTCTTGCGCAACCTCTCGCTCGCATCCAGGGCGCGCCTCCACCTCCCCCCCACGGGGTTGCCCGCGCCCGTCGAGATGCCGAAGTAGTAGTTCTTCGTGGACAGCTCCTCCCACAGGGCCTTGTCGCGCTTGGCCTCGTCCGTCATCTCGTCGGTTTTCTCGATCTCCTTCGCCGCCTCGGGGTCGCTCCCACGCAACTCGTGGAGTCGCTTGATCAACCCGCCGTTGTAGAACTGCTGCAGCACCTGATCCATCCTCTCCAAGCTAGGCTCTTCCCCGCCCCTCATCAGGAGACCGTTGGTAAGCTCCTTCACTTCATTCTTAAGCTCCTGCATCACGAGCTGCTTGCCGGACGGATCCAGACCAGCATTCCGCACGTCCACTCCTTTCATGTTTTTCCAGTAGTGGGCAAACTTCTCGGAGTTCCTCGGCCACAAGGAAGGCCGATCCATATCTAGGTCCGCGGACGGCGCCCCAAAGTCCGACGAGGCTGGGCCGCTCAAAGTGGACTTCGTCGCCCCCCCCGTCCGCGTCGACGCGTCCTTGCGAGGGGGGGAGGAGGATGAGGAGGTGGAGGAGGAGATGCGCAAGGAAGATGTTGAGGAGCAGGATGAGGTGGATGAGGAAAATAAGGATGAGAGGATGAGGAGGAATGGCATATCCTCGGTCGCATCGAGCTCCACCTCCGAGTCCTGCGTGCCCTTCGCGCCCTTCATGCCGTCCTGGCGAGCAACTCTCATCCCTGCCGCCCAAACTACATTACCCCCGTTCCTCTTCCTCCTCCTCCTCCTCCTCCTCATCATCATCATCATCATCATCATCACCATCACCATCATCATCATCATCAGCATCATCATCATCATCATCATCATCATCATCATCATCATCATTATCTTCCACCAGCCCCCAGTCACCTCCTCCTTTTCGTCCTCTGACCATCGTCCCCTCTCCTCTCCATCATAGCGTTATGGTTTCCTCTGGCACGGTCCTCGCACAAATCTGCTGGCTTGGCGCTCTTCTGCTTGGGCTTCGCGGTCAACAGCTTACCGTCGGGATCCTTGAGGGTATGCTTGAGGAGGGGCGCGTCATCGGACGTGTCCGTCTTGTCTCTTTTTGTGCGATCCTCCTCTTGCGGTGCGTGCTCCTGCTCCTCCTGTGCGGCCACATGTTTTTTTTTCTTCTTGCGCTTCGGCGCCTTCGCATCGAGGGCGCTCTCCTGGTGATCCCCTGTCCGTGCGTCCTCTCCCTCCGTGGCGGCATCACCATCAGCTTTGATCGGCTTCTTCTTCCTCTTCCTCCTCGGCCTCCTTGCTTCAGCGCCAGCTTCCACGGGCTTTAGCGGGCTCTCGCTCTCTTCGACGGTTATGCCGCCCGTTTCCTGACTTCCTTCAGCCAGCGCCTCGGCGAGCTTCTTATCCTCTTCAATCATCCTCTGGTCTGATTCGATCCTCTCCTCCTCCCTCTTCTGGTCCGCAACAATGTCATCCCATACCTGCTGCGTTCTGGGGGACATCTCTTCCTCCTCATCAGATGGCTGGCCACGAATCGGCGTCCCGATGTTCTCTGGGGGCTGCCTCGCCTGAAGAGCTTCAGGTTCTTCTTCTGAATGGTGTTGTCCATCGGGTTCTGCCATGGCTCCCTGTGGTCGTGCATGGGGGGTTATTCGGAGTTTAGTCGGAGTTTATTCGGAGTTTATTCGGAGTTTGTTCGGAGTTTATTCGGAGTTTATTCGGACTTGATTCGGGGTTTATTCGGACTTTATTCGGGACCTCTCTGATGTGCTGCTTATATTTCCCTCTGGTGTCCTGCGTCGGCTGCGCGCGCACGTGGAAGGGGACCCTCCGCAGGAAGGATCGTATATCCACGAAGCGTGGCGGGGCGGACTTCGCCCTCCCAGGCTGAGACTTGGGCATGTGCTATCACGGGCTATGACGTTCCAGCGCGCCAGAACAATGCGAGCGATGAGGAGTGCGCGATATCTATCATAGGAGGGACTCGTGAGCGGGAGGCGGTGGGTAGCGGAGAACGGGGGTGAGAAGATGGTCTAGGTTGGGAGTGGGAGAGGATCCACTTCCCCTGACTATGAGCTGAGTTGGAGGGGACACTGGCCAGGTGGATAGGGGGTGAGAAGGGCTAGGTCTGGGTAGGGCACCTTCCCTGACGGATTGATCGCCCGTCAGGTCGATCCCCCGTCCGTGGAGACACCAATCGCATGATCACCAAAAACATTATTCGCACCCGCAAACGCTCGAACATCGGCAACATGTGCACTTGCCGCCATCGCACAAACACGAGCTGTCACGCGTAGAACATATTACCCCCACATCTGATGTCCGCGATGATGGGCTGTCCTGCTGGATCAGAGTTGACAGCTGAATATTTTTCGAGAACGCTGGCGAACTCAACCACAACATGTCGCCGCTCAACCACTCTAGAAATAACCGCACGGTTACCATTTGCTAAGTCCCATCGTGTGTAATTTCCCCCCTTGCCCTTCTAACCTCATCCCTCCTCTTCCTTCTAACCTCATCACTTCTCATCCTTCTGACCTCATTCCCAAATGATTCCCGTTCCCTCCTCGCCCCTTTAATATCATCCTCCACCCAGGCGGCCCCGCCCCGCGGCTCGGGCGCGCAAAGCCTACCCACGACGCGGTACGTGAAGAAACGGTTAAGTTGCGCACCATCACGATGAAGCTGCACTCGAAATAGTACAATGAAGACGAGCTCCAACACACTGAAGACGAGCACGAAATAACAGTGTAGGTGATCGCCGTCACGCAAACGTCGAGCGCTTGCCCGCGCACCCCTCTTCCCGACACACGCGCGCCCTGCACCTATAGATGTGTCACGCATTATGGGCATCGAACTGCCAATGTCTAGCTACCGTGGTGCACTCACTGTCCTATGACACCAGCCTCCTACGAGCTTCATACATGGGGGTCCAAGCACACACTGTCTATCACACTACCCCCTTCGCGCCTGCATCATGGACTCAAATATTGCCCCATAGTATCTGCGTCGCTGGGGCTCTCTGTTAAGGGGCTCTCCATCCTCTGCTTCTTCCTCTTATTCTTCTGCTTCATCGCTGGGCATGGCTTTGCTTTCGGCGTTGCTTTCGACTTTGCTGTCCCGCGTGCCGCGGCTGGCCTCCTGCGCGCTGCGGGCCGCTTCTTTGACACGTCCTCATCAGCCTCCTCAGCAGCTTCGCCCTCTGCCTCCTCCTCTTCCTTTTCCTCCTCCTCCTCCTCCTCCTCCTCCTGCTCCTCCTCGTTATCTTCACCTGCACCTGCAGCTTTGTCCTTGTCCTCGTCCTCGTTGTCATCATCATCATTGACGCTCTTCTTCAGCTTTTTGGAACCTTCGCCCTCATCCTCTGTCTTCGGCTTCCCTGGCATGCCGACATCTTGCGCAGCTGGCCTCTTGGCGGCAGCAGCTGGCCTTTCAGTTTGCCTCCTGATCCTGTATATGACCTCATGAACTCCTGCTTTTGCTGCTCTGCCATATCTTTGCTAATGCTTTCATCAGCCCGTCCTTTTGCCAACCTCGTGAACAGTTCATCTGCATATTTACCATGCTCCTCTCGGCACGCCATCTGTACGAACATCTCTTTCTTCTTCGTTTTGGAATCCACCGCGAACGCTGCCAGGAACCGCATCCTCTCATCATCACCGACCCATCTGTGGAACTGCTCAATGACAATCTTTTTGCCATCTTTACCCGTGCCGCTCCACCTGCCCGCCGCGGTGCTCTTTCTCTCATCTAGCAGTTTCTTCCACTTTTCATGTGTCATCCCAGGAATCGACCTCCTGGCCCCGTCCTCCCAACAAGCAACCATTTCCCAGAGTCGGGAGCACCCTCTCGCATCTGCGGCGTTCGGCTGTACTCGGGTGGTGCTCTGGGCTTCTGAACGTTGATCCTCGCGACGGCCTCCCCTCTCCGTCTCGGGTCGCGAGCGCGGCAAAATGCCCAGGATGGCGAAGGAGGTCGGGCGGGCGAGAATGGGCGCCCAAGATGCGCGCCCACGAGGAGTAGGGTGGGAAATGTGAGGAATGAGATGCCACCAAACTCAAGAGAAGGGAAACGTAGCAATGAACACACGCGGAGTGGGAATTGTCCCCGCTTCGGCCTCCACGCTTCTGCGACCTCCGCCCCCCTCACATTTCTGTTCTTCCACGTCCTCCTACAATTCCTCATCCTCAACACTGCCCAGGCCCCCACCCCCCGCCATCATGTCCTTGTTGAACTCGTACTTGTACTTGCCATCGTCCTCGCGCGGGAGGGGGGGGCGGGGGGTTGGAGTTTATTCGGGATTTATTCGGAGTTTATTCGGAGTTTATTCGGTGTTTATTCGGAGTTTACTTGTGGGGCGTCTTAGTTGTGTCGAGTTTTGCTCGGACTTCCCTGGAATATTATCCTTCATCGTCGTGCTCATTAACCCTCATGGCCCTCGTCTGGTCTGATGTCTACCCTCAGCCCCCTCGGGTCCTGATCGTCATGGTGCCAGAAATCCTTGATCCATCTCGGCGTTGCCTTCGAGCTGGTCCTCGGCGGCGGCTGCACCAAGCTCGCTCTCTCTCTCTCTCTCTCTCTCTCTCTCTCTCTCTCTCTCTCTCTCTCTCTCTCTCTCTTTCTCTCTCTCTCTCTCTCTCTCTCTCTCTCTCTCTCTCTCTCTCTCCCCACCCTTTTTTTTCTCTCTCTCTCTCTCTCTCTCTCTCTCTCTCTCTCTCTCTCTCTCTCTCTCTCTCTCTCTCTCTCTCTCTCTCTCTCTCCCCCTCCTCCCACTCCTTCTCATCCTCCCCTTGTTTCTCCTCACCTCAATCCCCGCAGTCCGACCGACTCACCATTCCGACCCTCGCCTCCACCTCCTCTCCATACTCCTCATCATCATCGCCGTTCGCCTCATGGCATAATGCTGCTTTCACTCTCGCTCACCTCCCATAGTGCATGCCAATCCTCGCACGCGCGCCGTCTCCACATCTTTCCTGTCACTCATCCTTACGCGTGCCCCGCCACAAATTCATCGGGTCCTGGCTTTCACGAATACTGGCGAAACGTGTCGCAACATACATCTGATCCGCTGGCGCGCCAACGCGAGCACACGGCCTCTGGATTCCAAACGCGCCTCCATCCACGTCCTCGTCATCACCATCGACGCCGCCGTCGTCACCGCCAACATCATAACCGACACTACCACCACGATCACAATGATCCCCCTATCCGCTCCCTCATTATATATATATATATATATATATATATATACTCCTGGTCCACTTCATCGCTCATGCCGCATCCCCTCACCTGCCCGCCGAACCCCACCCCCACTCCTAACTCCTATCTTATCTCCCCTGGGGTGGCGGGAATCGCGCGAAAGCGCGTACCATCATTTTGCTGTGCTGGGCGCTCCAGCTTTTTTTTTTGCTCCTAGATGCAATTTTTTTTCACGTGCCAAGGCGATCTCGTCGAGGGCCGCCTTCATCTCAGAGTCGTTGAGGTTCTCCGACGGGTGGATAAGCTAGCGGAGGGCGCTGATCATCCCGATGTGGTCCTTCAGCTTGTCCTGGTCGTGAGGGTCCTCGCCAAACGAGTGTTAAATTGCCCGCCCCCCCCCCCGCGTCGTCCGAGACCCATGCTCGTTGCTTCGTGCTCCCCAGTCGCTCTTACGCCAGTCCCAGTCTTGAGACCCACCTGTCCCTCCTCGCCCCCCTCCTCGGTTCCTTCCTCTTCCCATATTTCCGTTTCTCGCTCATCCTTGTTCCTTCCCATCCTTCTCGTTCCAATTCCTCCCGCTCTCTTCCTCCAGTCCTTCTCTTCCTCCCCCTCATCCTCTTCTTCCTCCCCCGTTCTCTTTCTCCTCCTTTCCTGCCCTCCCTGCTTGCAAAAATAACACAGAAAACGCAGTCCGACATGTCTTGCGCGTAATCCATGTCGTCGGCGCCCTCGATGGCCTCGGACAAAATCTCCACGAGCTTCCCATGGCGCCCGTCGGAGGCGGCGCCCTCGCCCCCCCCCATCGGGGGCGCAGCCGCGCGCGCTCTGAGCGCGACTCTGCGAGGCGCGGGGCGCGAGAGGTGCAAGCACGGTCGGAATGGAGGGCTGGCGGGTAGGAGATGCGATGACGAATATTGTGGAGGTGAGTTTTTTTGTTTTTCCTTCTAGCGATCGCGGGGTATACACTAGAACATCATGCGAAGCAAAATTGCAGCACGACTCAAGCAACACCTAAGCACAACTAACAATCATAGCAAAAGCAAAGGTTGCGATCGCAAAATGAGATCGCGATCTCATTTTGCGATCGCGATCTCATTTTGCGATCGCTGCATCCTCTGGGTACATCCGCCAGCATCCGGGGGCAGTCGCCGCGCTGCGCCTCCAAGCCCAGCAGCGCCTCCTCGCAACCGGCCGCGAGCGGCGCCGCGCCGCAGGCGCTGCTGGGCCGTTCGGCGGAGCGCCCGCGAGGCCGCGCGCGGCGCAGCCCGCCGCGGCGCAGCGCCAGCGCCAGCGGCCCCGAGCTGGCACCAGGACGTGCCGGGCCGCACAGAAACCGCACTCCTGGTGGACGCGGCCCCACGCGTCCTCGACGCCCCGGCTGCGCGCCTTGGCGCCGCCCCCGCAGGCGCGGAAGGCGCGCCGCGCCTTGCGGCAGAGCGGCTGGACGCAAGCCTGCCCCCCGCCCGCTCTGCTGTGCGCGGGCTGTCGCAGCAGCTGGCCCCAGCTGGCGCGCAGTCCTGACCCAGCAGCGCCCAGGCAAATAATCTGGGTCCTCCAGCCGCTGGCCAGGCCCCCCGTTCGCCAGCTGCCAGGCGCCTGCGCGGGGCCCCCGCAGGAGCGGAGCAGCGCCCTCCCCTAGGCGCCCAGGGAGCTCAGCACGGCTGTGTGGTTTTTTGAATCCAGCCTGTTCGTGAGTCTCCTCAGGGACGAGCTGCCGCCAATCCAGCAGTGGTCCGTCCTCCTGGCCCGGGGGCAGCGCTGCCGGCGCACCCCGGCAGGCTTCGGCGAGAGGCAGCGCAGCGGCCCCCAAGTCGCCCAGCTCCGCCAGCCTGGCGCACCCGGACGCCAGCGAGGCTCTGGGCCCAGGAAGCGGCCCAGGTCGCAGGCGCGAGCCCCTCTTGGCTCTGGAAGCCCCGGCCGCCCAGCCGGAGCGGCAGGCGGCAGCGTTCGGCGGGTCAAGCCGCGCCAAAAGCGGGTGTCCTTGAGGTCGTAGCACGCGTGAGCCAGGGCTCGCGAGCCCCCCGAGCGCCGCCCTGACCTGCAGAGTTACCCCCCTGCACTCCCCGACGCGTAGATGGAAGTGGGGGGCGGAACGAAGGCGGCAGCAAAGCGCATGGGCATTGGAGGGAACTGCAGCAAATTACTCGAAGGACCGAAGAGGCCGAGGCGAGCGAAACACGCGGGGGCGAGGTCACCACCGAACACAGGAGAGTAAGGCGAGGGACGCAGGACAGGAGACATAGCGGGCAGTGGTGTATGTCTGGCGCCTTACATCCGAGCACGAACTTGCATCCATGACCCTGAAAATGCGCGCCAGTCGCCCGGCCACCCGAGAGGGTCTTGATCCAGGCCGCGGACCAGGCCCGAGGAAACGCTCAGACCGCAGCCCGCGTAGCAGGCCCACCAGCAGGGTGGAGTTTCGCGCGGCCCCTCGGAAAACAAGAAAAGAGACAGGCCTGATACGTCCGACGCAGCGTTGGCGGGGCAATGCGACCCTTCGGGGGGCCCCCCATATCTTCGCACCCTCTTCCAGAGCGCGACGGGCGCCAGGGGGCCAGGCGGGGGAGTTCGGACATCCTCGCGCCGCTTCCCTCGCGGTGGCGGCCAGCGGCGGGGAATCCCGAAGGTCTGGCGCCAGCTGGCCTGCGCACGCCTTCGCGAGCGGCGGTCCCTAGGGCAGCATCGCAAAGCTGGCTGTGCAGATCTGGCCAATCTTTGAATGCGCGCAGCGCGTATCTCACGAGGGCAGCAAATTCGGCGACGAGACTGCTCGCGATCCGCGCCCCCCCCCCCACCGCAAGTCCGCATTGAAGCAGTCCCCTCGGGTGAGTAAACAGCGAGGAATCGGGGGAACAGAAGCGAGGCGCGCATGCTCGACGCGGGCGAAGAAGAAGGGGGGATAGTGCTGTGAAATGCAAGACAGCGCCGTCGCCGCTCGACGGATACACGCGCCGCGACCGCCCGCGGACCTCTCGACGCGGCCACCAGAGAAGTCCATTCCGAAAGCTCGAGGAGAGGAGCGACCCACGACTCGCCCGACGACGGACCGAGAAAGACTCCGAAGTAGTTCGCTGACCTGCACATGCGGAAGTCTGTCCACCCAGGCAGCCCCGCCCGGAGCCAGGCGCGGAATTCTGCAATCGCGGCCGGCGCGCATTCCGTGCGGAGTGGCACCAGACAGCCCTGTCTAGTCTCAAGCCAGCGCGTATGCAGGGCCTGCAGCGCGGAAGACGATGGCGGGTAAACGCCAAGCAGCGGTCTGAAACAGGCATGCACCGACATCAGCCGCGCGCGCTGTCACCTCCCCTCGGCCTAGGGCGGTCGCCAGATCCCGAACGCGGCGGAGGAAGGCTGGCGACGCGATCGAGCGCGACGCCACGGAGGCGGGGCGCCCGCGGACGACTGCAGAGGCAATGGCAAACAAAAACCTGCTGGCACGCGACACCTGTCCGACGGAATTGACGCTTCCATGGGTGAGGCGGAGGGCATTGCGAAGAGGCGGAGGCAGGGACAAGAACGAGAGCGACAATAATATCAAATCCTGAGACACAGATGGGAATGCTCGGCCAAAATCGAAAACCGCAAGGATCGGTTTGCGGGCGCTAACTTTGGAATTCGAGCTGGCGACCCTCGACGCTGCAACTAGCCACGGAACATCCATCCCGAAATTTCGGCCAGGGACGGGCCCGCGCAAGTTTCGCTGGCCAGTTCGGGGGGGCCTCCTGGAAAGACCAAGGACACAAACAACACTTAAAACTTTGATGTGGCAGCTTTCTAAACCTCGCGGGCGGGTCTGCAGGGCCCGGCGAGCGACGGCCCCGGCCTCGTTGGTTCCTGGGGCCTTCGGGGCCTGCGCCCCCCGCAAGTCATTGAACCCGTGGAACATCGACTGGCCCGCCAGGCACCAACGGGGCGCACTCTCCGGGGCGAGGTCCCCGAACGGGCGGTGCAGCCAGGCATGGTGGGCCAGGCCGTCTGGCCCATCGGCGCGCGCGGGGGCTCGCTCGAGCTTCTTTCTGATAATTCTGGCGTCGGGCATCGGCGCGCGAATGAGGTCGCCCCTCGGCGAATCGCGGTCGAGGTTCTTGTCGGCCCCGAGCGCGCCTCTCTAGCGCGAAACATAAGCGCCCACTCTTGCGCCGCCCCAGCGAGCATCAAGTCGCGATCCGTGGTGGCATGGCCCTGGATCTCGAGCCCCTGGAGACGCAGCTGTCGGTCGATCGGGGCCCGGAGTTCTCCTCTGCGTTCCGGCCCTCGCATGCGACGACGGAGATTCGCGCGCTGGAGGTGTTCAGAATCTCCCCTAAGCTGGGCGGGCACTTGGACTCTGGCAGCGGCGTCGAGGCTCGAGTTGAGCTCATTCGCCAGAGTCAAAAAGTCCCCTGGCCCCACGAGACTTCCATTCTCGGCGGGGGGGTCGATCTCGACGTGGCGACGACCAGGCCCGCGCGAAGCCTGAGTGCGATAAGCGATCCGAGATCTGGTTTCAAAATAGCCTGACTGATCGATTTCGCGACCATTCAGTTCGCGAGCGTCGGCATCGGATTATGCGCGATCACCGCGCCCCGAGCGAGACGAGCGGCCAATTTCATGACTGTTCTGTGAAACTCACGCATCGGCGGTGCACCGAAGTGGTCCGTGTTCACCTTCCCGAAAATGGCCTTGATGAAATGCCCATACTTACTCAGCGCTCTGGTAGACTTCGGGATGCATCAGGCGCTCTTGATGAGGGGCAGGGGCACTGGGGTCCAAAAGCCAGGATGGCCCAGCGATGAGAGAGCTTCGTGCGCATATTCGCCCCAGGGCCGCATGCCGCGCGCGCCGCGCCGCGCGCGAGGCTCGTGAAGGGCCGGCCAGGCAGCGCGCGAAAGGCGCGGTCAATGCTGGAGACCGTCTTCTGGGCAAGGCAGAAATGCGTCGGCTCGGGCGTGCCCAATCGGCCCCGACGTTTTGCCGCCATTGGCGCGCCGGGGCGATTCTCTCACGAGACTGGCATTCCGGAAAGCCAGAAACAGACGCATGTTCAGGGGCCGGCGGGTTCCCCGCGAAGTTGAAGTCCCCCTGGACAGAGGGGATATACTTGGCGGGGCACAACTTGAATCGCTCCACATCTTCCAACGCACGATCTCGAAGAACAACGCGAGCTTCTGGAGAGATCCCCAAGTTGTACATGTTATAGCGAACGCTGGCAAAACCTTCCTGAGCCTCAGGGCCCGACCTACGACTGAAACCTCGAACTCGATCTTCGGTGTTTTCGAGGCAGCGGGGGTCGGGGGAAAGTGGCAACTCCACCTCTAGCGCGCTAGCGTGTCCCACAGGCAGCACAAGATCTGGCGCGCCCCTCCCCCCCCCTCCGCGCCAGGCAACGGCGCAAGAGAGGGGGCCGCATCAACGGGGCGGTGGATGATACAGGAAATCTCGCAGCCCACGAGCTGAACCGCGTCTCTTGCAGTCCCGCGAAGGACCTCGGCGCCAGCAGGTTCTCCAATGAGCTTCCGAGCTCGGAAGGGGGGGGCGATGGAAGAGCGACCTGGCGCTCCACGAGCCCAGCGTCAGCGTCATAGACGCGCCTTTGCCGGACTTCCAGGAACTGCAAGACTGCGTTAAAAGGCCCCACGTTGGCGCGGGCCCCCGGCCTGCGACAGCCGGCTCGGCCTCCACCTCGGGCTCGATCCTAGTGAGGCCGAGCTTGCGGATGGCGTCCTCGCCCCACTTGATGGTAGCGGGGCCGCTGTCCACTGGCGAGACCATGCAAGACGACGCCCACTGACGCGACAACTCACCACGAACTTTGTTGACAAAGATGCCACGATACGGGAATGCCTTCTCCACTGCGCGCTTGGCCCGTTTGAGTGCGAGCTCCATCTGGATATGGGATGGGCTCTTGTCCCCAGCGATGTGATGCTCCTGCTTCTGGCTCTGGGTGTCGACCCTAGTGAAGCTTTCCCAGGAGTTGGAGCCTGTCTTGATCGCCCCCACAGCTTGATGCACGCGCCGAGATGCCACTTGCGGGGATCTACGGCCACGAGCGACGAATCGCCTCGATGCTGGCTTTCCGCCCAGCATCAAGTCCGCGACGGCCAGGTTCGCCCCCTCGAACCACGGTGCGATGGCATTCGGGACCTCCCCCAGCGCGATGAGTGTCGAAGCCCTGGCGATGATGACGGCGGGGTCCACTTCCATGTCGAACGACGGATTGATCGGTTCAACCTCAGGTTTCTCATTGAGTTGTTCCTCATTGAGTCAGAACTGCAGCTGCTTCTCCGTATGAGCAGTGCTGTTATACTGTTCGCCCAGGCGCTCGAGTGTTCTCGACCTTCCCGGTCCGTTGCTCCACGTGCTTGGCGAGGCTGCCGCGCGAACTGTGCACTGCGGACGCCGGGCCGGTGACTCTCTCCTGCGCGCGGGCGACTGCGGGCAGCAACTCGGCCGTGGTGCCATTCGCGCCCTGTTTGAAGTCGCGCTGCTCGTGATTTGCGTTCTCAAGAGGGCCAGCGCGAGCAGGCTGCCTGGGCGCGCCATCGCCCTCGGCAAAATACCTGAAGCCCTTGTCCTCGTCTGCCGGGCACGGGCGCGCTCGCGGGAACGGGCGCTGTCTCGCACTTTCCTCTGGCCAACGTCCTGCTGGGACGGGGGCGCGGGCGCTGCCTCGGGCGCCTCGCGCATGCGACGGCGCCCCTCTGCATCTGCCACGAGGGCCATGTCTGGGAAGAAAGGAGGGCAACCAACAGTGGAAGTGGGCCGATAAGACGCTCACGGCGTCGGGCGACTCCCGCGAGGATCGTGGCGAAGAAAAAAAGGGTGGCGCAGAGGCCTGAAGGTCCTGTGCCGCCTCGATACACGGTTTACTTGAGCCGACCTCCCCTCCTCTTCTTCCCCCTCCCCCCCCTCTTCATATTGTTCTTAATTTTCTCCTCATTAGCATTGATATTATTGTTCGCATTCGCATTGGCACTCTTATTCTTCATAGTTTTATTGGCACTCTTATTCTTCATAGTTTTATTCTCTCTCCCCCCCCCCCTCCCCCCCCCCCCCCCCCCATCCTCTCCTCTGGCCCCTCCGCGACCCCCCCTCTGGAGGTATATGACGGCTTTCCAGCCTTTATTCCGCTGCGTGCCCCCCCGGATGCCCGATCAGGGCATCTCGCCCGGGCGTCGTTTCTGCGCGGGCTAGCGGAGCAACGCGAAGCGTCTGGAATAGGGCGGGACGAGGGGGAGGAGAAGGAGGAGGAGGAGGAGGAAGGAGAGCGCCAGTAGACTGAAGGCGGGCTCCTGCGACGACGCGGCAGCTGGCCGCGGCGGCGGGGGCCTAGGCCTCAGCGGGCTACTTCGCGATGTTGAAGCGGTCGAGGGCGGCCAGGCGCGCGCCCAGGTAGCGCTCGTAGGCGTGGTCGTTCGCGCCCTGGGTCTCGACCTCGAGGCATTTGTAGCATGAGAGGACGAGGCGCTGGATAGCCATCGACAGCGAGTGTTCCCCGCGCTCTGGATAGTCACGCCCCAGACCCAGGCGCCCCAGTGCAGTGGCCAGCGAAAAAGTACGCGGCAGGCAGACCAGATGCTGAAGCCGATCACAGACCAGGTAGTGGGCGATCGCATCTGGCTGCTGGAGGCAACCGAAACGGCGCTGATCCACATCGGGAGTGACGTGCATGCGAGAGCTCGTGTGCCAGCCACCTGCAAGAGTCCGCGGAGTGATCCACCTCCACGAGGGAGCCACCGCCACCAGGAAGCCATTGAGGATGGACCAACGCAGCTCCGCGTCATGTGGAACGGCAGCAGCTCCAAACCAGGCCGCGAGCCGCCTGGCGATGGTGACCTCGAAATCGCCTTTTCATCCAGTGGGAGGTCAGGGCTGTGATGAATGCTCGCTGCGGCTTGGGCGTGGAACCAGCTTCGCGGGCGCCGCGCGCGGCTCGGTGAGCAATGGCCCCGGCGCGAAGCAGATCATGGTGGCGATGAGCTGGAACTTGGGCGGAACGGCCCTGCATCATCTCCTTGAGGCGCTGGGCAATCGCCTGCGGCCCCTTCCAGAAGACAGGGGGCCATTTGTTCGTCGCGAACGCAGGAAGTCCGCAAGCAGCTTGGGCGATCTCGAAGAACACCCGGAACAGGGGCTGCGCCAGGTTGAGGGTGAAATGAGCAGCGCGCCATTGAGTACCAAGCGGGTATGCGAGCAGGGAGCGCGGCGCTATACCAGGCATCCAGTTGTTGAGCGAGTGGGCATCTCTGAGGCGAAAGGTGCTGGGAGGCATACGTGCAACTTTGTGAACTGCGTGGACCTCCTTTCGCCTGAGCTGTAGAGGAAGATCAAAGAACTGCGCCAAGTAGCCGAGAACGGTGATCGCCGACGTCTGATAGAGCCTCGCATTGGCGTCCGCGGGAGCTGATGCACTGCCAATGGCCACCGCTCTCTGCCACCACTTGAATCCAGAAACCGCCCATTGTAGATCGTTGTCCGCATCAGGGCCCACATGCGCCCCAAGATACAGACCCTCAGCCGCAATCTTGAAAGAGGCCCAGTCGGGAAGGTGGCCATGGGGGAAATCGAAGGCGTCGTCGCGGATCGCGTTCGTGAGCTTCTCCCACAGAGGTACGATGACACATTTCTTGACATTGAGATGTAGATTGCCGAGCACCGCAGCTAGATGAAAAACGTCAGCCAACGGAACCATTATAGTGATGCGTTGAAGGTAAAGACCCATCTCATCGGCACAGGCGCCCGTCTTGCAGTCCTTGGGGTTGGGGATCGCAACATTGACAGCTCGGATGATGACGTCCATCGCGATGGCCTAGGTGGTGCCAGACAATGGGCAGCCTTGGGCTACTGCAGATGCCAGGGGGGCAAACAAAGTAGCATTGGCCATTGAGAATAATGAAACCCATAGCCTGGTCGTACAGAGCAGCAACCGCCTCGACAAAGCCCATCTCGAACTGGAACTGGTTGCGGGCCTGGAAGAGCCATTGCCTCCCCAGAGAGGGGAAGGCCGCAGCAATGTCGAAGAGAAGCAGGACAGGCTTGTCACGCGTAGCGTCCGCACTCCATCCTGCCATGCGGCCTTTGGCGCCCATCATCAGGATGTTGCTGCAAAAATGGATCCTTGTTGATCATGGTGAGCACGTGCTTCCACGTGAGATCTGAGTTGGAGAATAAGCTCCCGCGAAGAGCTTGGAGTCGGTCTTCTTCCGAGAGATTGGGCGAAAGCTTCCTGCTTCACGCGCGCAGCAGAAGTGGTCGGTTCCCTCCTCGCCCTTCGGGACGAAAGAGAAAATCGAATCTTTGAACGCGGGGGGGGGGGGGGGGGGCAACGCCGGGCTCGAAAGTGCTTCGCGTGACATCTTCCAGCGCTTCCACGGCCCCGTCAGTCTCTGCCCAGGCTCGGCGCGGGAGACGATCAGGGCCGGGCGCTGACGCACGAGCACGGAGGGCAACGCGGCGCATAACAGCAGCGGAAGGAATGATGAGCTTCGGCGCAATGATGTTCGGAGGGGCAAATTGGCTGAGGTAGTCCTTGAGCGCCTGTTCATCAACTTGCTTGTGTGAAAAGATGGGCAGTCAGTGATCCTGTAAAGCTTCCAATTGTGCTGCAGGGTCCGCAACTATACCTCCCTCGTTCACCAAGCGAATCCCAGTCAGAGACAATGCCCATGCAGGAGGAGCCCCGGCCCTGCTTCGCTTCGGTAGTATGCGGGCCCGCGTGAGTTGATAATCCATTTCCAGCGTGCGACCTCGTTGTTGAGCTCGCTGTGCCGCAACGACCGCTTGCTCCATGCGAAGCCGGAGATGTTGCAGATGAGCACGTCGCGAAGCCTCTGCAAGTTTAGATTCGCCCAGTAAACCAACCCTTCCATCAGCGATGAAAAGGGAGCCCTCGCCAATCTCCGCGGCGTGCATGAGAGCGTGGGCCACGGAAAGATCCCGTCTCCAAATGGCCCGTGAAATAGAACGATACGTGAGCAAACGTGCCTCGGCAGCAAATGGGTAGCGCACTGCGCCAGGGCGCGTGGTGAGCTCATTGCGAGCGAGGCGAGCTGCTTCAGTCATGATGCACTTGGAACCAAGCCAACGTCGCTCCGCCGCCGTAAATTGCAACTGCGAGCGCTGTAGAAGAAGCGAACATTCTGCTTATGTGGGGGAACCTGGAAGATGAAGGCGGGGATCGGTTGGATGTCGCTCGTCTTGGGAACATATATCGCAATCGTAAGATCCAAGAGCGCATGATCACAGAATCGACGATCACTGAGTGCGGCAGGATCCTTGTCCACTTTCAGCGTTAGCGACAGAATCGGGTAAGCATGCGCAGGGGGACTGACGGAGACGCGGTCAATCCTGGTCTCCTTCATGGCGCGGGCATCGAAGCGCGTGGGTTCGCCCCTCGAGACCTCGGTCATCGACGCGAAGAGGTTCCTCCAAAAGGATTGATGGTGCTGGTCACCCCCGATGCTGGAGAGGATCACGGGCTGCGGGCCTAGACAAGAGACGGCGGGCTCGTCGCGGATGTTGAAGTCGCCAATGGCAACGAAAATCCGCGATAGCGGAGCAACCTGTGCCCGCTGTTGGTACTTGTGCCAGTCAATCTGGGCGGCTCGCCGCTGGTCCTGCGCGAGCTCAAAGTTGTGGGTGTTCATGAAGGCAGCTGCACATGCATTGCCGTGGTAGATCCCGAGGACTTGCACATGTACTGGAACAAGGGTGCGATGGAGAAGCATCTTGCGATCAAGGGTAACGGAGACGCGTTGTGGGATCGCATGCGAGCTTCCCAATCCTGGGTGGCCAACGCATGGGATCTCCGCCCCTTCGTTATGGCTGGCCGCCCCCCCCCCCCCCCCTCCCCAAACAGTGCAGGCGCCGCCCCTTGGGCAAGAGTTGCGCGTGGGCCCAGGTGACCCAGCCGAGAGAGCTCATCTGGGAGATGATCAGATGCCGATGAGGTGGCCGAAGAGGAAGACCTTGAACTGGTGGGCGTAGATGGGGAGCGCGAAGCGGTGGAAGGGGTAGATGGTGTAGAAGTGCCAGGAACATGAGGCGACTGGCCATCCAGGTCCGCGACGTCGATGTTAGGCAGCTTGGGGAAGAGAAACGCGGCGCCCCCCGTCCTCGACAGGCCGCTGTTGGAGTAGAACGTCTCGTAGGAGTAGGGTGTCTTCTGCAGGAGCCGCTGAAGGCGAGCTGCATTGCCATGAGCTTATTGTACATCAATGATGTATGCCTGCCGCAGATATGGAAGTAGAGCAGCTTAGCTTGGCGACGTCGTCGTTCAATGGTGAGCAGGCTGCGAGCAGTCCGCGTGATGATCTTAAGGCCCTGTTTGGAATGCCCAGCCCGCTGAATGTTACCCCCAGGATATGGCCTCGTCCTCGTCAAAGAAGTCGTTCCAGCGCTTTTCCACGGCGGGGCAGTTGATGCCACGTTGAGCTGCGAGGTAACGATTCCATTCGATCTTGGTGGGCATAGCTGCGGTCGTGCCAATCTCCAGTCGAGCAAGAGGAACAGTCAAGCGTGACTCGACCACGCTAACTATTTGTAGGGCCTGAACGAAAGGTTGGCGTAGTCAGATTCAAGAGCCTTGTGAAGCCGCCGAGTGTGGATCTCACGTCGAATGTGTCGGGCACTGTGGTCGGCATTGACATAGAGAGGGACACATTGTCCCAGCACTGAGGTACTTGTGAAAGAGCTCCATTCTCCCCCACGTAGCTTGAGACCGCGTGCGAGCGCCGTAGCTCTGGGGACGACCACATTCTTGTCTCCGAGAAGCCGTAGGGTAAACCGCTTAGCAGAAACATCGCCCATGAGAGAGGCATAGGACCAGTCAACGCCAGAATCCTGAGAGCAGATTTGACGGTCATCCCGAAGCTGTTAAGGCGATACGAGTTCTTGACATCCAATGGAGAACACATGAGAATACAGCAGGGTCGGTTTGTCGATCAAAGTCAGCTGCTGCGGCCAAATCGACCACAGGAATGGCGGCTTCCGCAAGGGCAAGTGTACGATTGATGCTGTCGATGGCTTGTCGATGTCGCTCTTGTTCTCCTTCAGAAGCAGCGATCCTGCGCGTCCATGGCTGAATCCACGTGCTGGGTGAACTGGTCTTACAGGGAGGCGGAGAGCGCCTCGATGGAGCCATGCGCTGGGGGAGGCGGTGGTGCCGCACCAGGGGCCACATCGGGAGCTGGAACTTTTCCTTGGCCCTTGTTTGCCATGGTAAGAGCCCGTGCACGATCAATTTCAGCTCGCTGAAATGCAGAATCCTCTATGGCGGCCGCGAGAACTTCACGCTGGAGCGAGCGGCACCTGGAACTGCTGCAAGACATGGTCCCGTGGCACCGCCAGGTACGTGAGCTGCTCCACCTCCAGCTCTGCCAGACCGAGCGGCTGCAGCACGTTCTCCCTCGTGCTGAAAACACTTAGATTCTTTGTCACGGAGCCGGCCACCTGCTTCACCCCGAGGCTTGTCGTAGTGCTTGGGGCGACGACGAGGAGGACGTTCTCCAGCACTGCGCGAGGCACTGCGATCTCCTGCCGATGGAGCGGAATCAGAGAGGGCGTCCGTGAGAGCGTGCCGTTCGGGTCCCCTGCGGATGTGCCATTCGAGAAGGTCCGAGCTCCACGACGAGAGGGCCTCAATCGTCAGGAACTGCTCGAGGACGCAAGAGAATATGAAAATGCTGCTAAAAGCAAAGGATATGAAGGGGTGCCAGCTCACCCGTGAGTGTGACTGGAAAGTCGATTGGGCTGGCCGCGGACTAGCGGTGTCCATTTTCTGCTTGCGCAAAGCAGACATCTTGAGCCAAAATGGCTTGAGCCAAAATGGCTACGGAGGAGGAGGAGGAAGAGGCGGAAGAGGAGGAGAGGAGGAGGAAGAAAATGAGGAGGAGGGCCTGGTCGTAGAAGATCTCGCCTCCTCGAGGGCTCGCGCGCCCGCTGGCGGCGGGCACGCGCTGGACGCAGAGCTGGGCGCGCGCGCGGCCTGCTCCTCGACATCAGCCACGTCTGCCGGAAACCGCCACGCACCTGCGCTGCAAAGGCGGAGAGGAAGGATCCGACCGACTGGACACGTCGAGGGAGCAACAGCCAGGCGGCCAACGAGGGTCTTTGCCGCACGGCGAGTCCGTGTCGTGACCGCTTGCGCGTTGGTCCCTGACACAGCGCGGGTCATCAGAAACTTGAATGATTGCGGCTTTCCTATCGCGCGGATCGTTCGATATATGCCGATCCTGGGCCACTGGCCACTGGCGGCAATCAACCTTGAACGCCCTTGCTAAGGTCGCTACCACGTCGACACGACACGAGTCTACTGTAGCTTCGCGCCCTGCTTGCAGCCAGAGGCCAGGTTGTGGCGAACGGCAGGGCCAAGGTCCACCAGACAACCACCCTGCTATGCGGTGGGCCAACGCCTAGATGGGACATTGTCTGCCCCATCGCCTCGCCATTCGTGTCGCTGTTCGGGTCGTACCCGCCTCGAGTCGGAGTCGAATCCGCGCGGAATCCTTGCAGAGCGCGCGCCAAGGCACATCTACAGGGCAGACAAGGTCCAAAGAAAGAAAACAAATATACACATTAACTTTGGAAAGTCCGCGCGGGTTTCTTGGGTCGGCTCTGGACCCCCCTCCCTGGCGCGCCGAGTGCGCCAAGGGCCGCGCCAGAAGCGCCGCCACGGAGGCCCAAAGCAGATTCGAAAAACCCGCACGGTCCGTTGAATCACTATGCTTGTGCAACTTCTTTGACCACCTACCAGACGACCCCAACCCAACGCGAAGACCTGAATTTCGGGTTGGGTGGGTACGGGTTTCGTGTGTGTTTTCCAATTTCCCCCGACCCCCCCACACTGGTAATGGAGGGCAAATTGAAGCCTTCGGGTTGGGTTGGGGTGGTTTGGTGGGTGGTGATTATTATTGATTTTCTTCTTATTGCTATTAACGTGTGTTTATTGTTGTTGCTTCTTGTTATTAGTATTGTTTTTGTTATTAATCTTCAGTGTTAGTAATAGCGTCCTTGTTATTCTGAAGTGTTGTTCATATTGTGTTCCTTGGTCGTATGTTTGTTAATGCTACTGTTATGAAACTATCACTCTCGGCACACACTTGTGGAACCGAATTCACAATAAAAACGACGACAACATAAACCAACATTCAAGGGCAGCCACCCCTTGAAAATAACAACGCCATCTCGGCTAAACTAATAACCCTCCGCCTACGGAATTTTGACAACGGCCGAAACTCGATCGACGAACCGAGCGGTATACTTTTGACACAACACTCAAAGCAATGAACACACCGAAAGGTTCTAAGCGACAAAACGTCAACGAAAAAACGCTTTTCGGTTGAAAACATTAACATGGATCTGCGATGCAGGGGCAATTTATTCAAACGTTATAATCATGTGATATGGAAACTAAAAGTTAGCGTTCATACTTAGTCTGTTTTAATTCCAACGCGTGCGCAGACATGGTTTTAAACACGCTCCTGCCTTACGTCCTTCTACGTGTTCGAAAGGGAATTATGATGTACGCCTTCAAACAATGCGACTCTGGCTCGGATCTCACAAATTACACTGGTTTACGCGGTCTCGCTCGTCCCAAAGGCCAAGGAAACTCGAAGCACACCCCGCAACTGCGAAACTCAAATCAAACAGTTCGCACAAAGCTCCCGAAGGCACCGCGGGCCGGGAGAGGCCAGCGGAGGTCCACCTGGACGTTCATGGGGCCACGACCCACAACAGAGGCCCGTCCTGAGGGTTCAACGGTGCGCCCACCGTCGTCGTGCAACCGCCGCGCGAGATTTAACAACGCTGGGCTGCCTTGAAGGGTTGAACGGTGCCCGCTAACAAAGCAGCGACAACGAAATCTTGGCAGCGACTGCCAGGACTGACATTAATATTATTCTCCTTCTTCTGCAAACGTCCCCCGATGACGCCACCTGCCCACGGCAAGCCCAGGTCGTGGCGACCCCAGCGCCAGCTCCTGACGCCGCCTGGATCGTTCCACCTGTTGAACCAACGGCGGCCCTTCGATCTCCAAATCGTGCCGTGTCTTGGCGGTGCGCGCAAGGGGGTATGGGGGAGGGGGGAAGCCTTCTTAGAAGGAGGCTGCTTCTTAGAAGGCGCCGGCCCTACATCTACAGAGAAGGCCCGCGCCTTCTAAGAAGCAGGGGCGCTTCTAAGAAGCCCCCCCTTCTCCCCCTACCCCCATCTGCGCGTGGCCGAGAACCCTCGGCGGCCCTTCGATCTCCAGATCGTGACGCGTCGGCCGATCCTGGACCACTGGCGGCGTTCAGCACTAAACTAAAGGCCTCCTAGATGGGGTCCGAGCAGATGGGGTCGGAGCATCGCGCCGCATCGCCGATGTATCGCCGATGCATCGGCGATGCATCGGCGATGCATCGGCGATGCATCAGCGGCGTCGGCGATGCATCGGCGACGTCGGCGTGGGGAAACACGATCTCCACATCGAGCCGCATCGTCGATGCATCGGCGATGCGGCGCGATCCTCCGACCCCATCTACTCGGACCCCATCCAGGAGGTCTGGATGAACCCCTGCGGCGGGGTCGCCACCACGTCGACACGACACGAGCCTGCCGCACCGCCCCTCCCGGCTTGGTCCCGGGCACCGTCCAGCCAGACGGGGTGGAAGGCCGTCGCCTTCGCCCAGGGAGCGGCAGCGTCAGAGGGCTGGGGGATCGAAGGCCGGAAGGGGCGAGAAGGAAGAGGCTGAGGAAGCGGATGCAGAAGACGCGTGGGGGAACGGAGAAGTAAGGAGGGAGGAAGGGGAACGGGAAGAAGGGAACGAAGGAAGGAGGCAGATGGGAAAAGGCTGGGGGGGAGTAGGGGGAGGACGACGAGGAACAGGAAACGGGGTCAAGAGAGCCAAGACAAACTAGTCTACGGGCCCCGTCCACTCCCAACCCTCTCCCATGACATAAAAGCCAGTGATCAATGGTAGCGCAACTTGATAGTAGGACTGGCGCGCGTTCCCCCTAGCGAACGGAACGCGCTGGCACGCGGCACTGCTTCCGACGACTTGGCGTGGGAAGACAACGCGGGCCGAGCACGGGGGCGAGAACCGTTTAGCCCTGTTTCGCGCGGCCAACTTTCCGACAAGCTCGTGGAAGGCGAAGCATGCGCCGCGCCGTAGCAAGACGGTCATTTTCACGCGAACTCTGCGCGGCGCTGAGGCGAGAAAAACATTTCGCCCGCTCTCGCACGGCCCCGCTGCCGCTGCCGCCGCCTCGGATCCGCTGCAACTCTCCCACGACTCGGCGACCGAAACGTGCACGGTTTCGACAAGCTCAGAGCACCATCGGCGACTCCCTGGAGGCCATGCTGATGCTGAAGGAAGGGCTGGAGAAACCCTTGCAGGTCTGCGGGGGGATTTGTGCCGGAGCGCGCGCCCCCTCCTCCTCTCCTCCGCGGGCCGCGGCACGGCGCGCAGGCAGGCGCTTGAAGCCGCAAGGACGGCAGTTGTAATGGATAGCACAGGATGGCGTTGGCTTCTTTGGTCCAGTCGGGGGGTGGAGGGTCGGGCTGCCCCACGTGGCGCGCCTATGCTGGTTCGTGCTGTCGAGGCCGCTTGAAGTGTCCATGACATTCCTCCCCCTCGTCCTCCTCCTCCTCCTCCTCCTCCTCGTCCTCCGTCCCCTTCTCACTCCTGCTGCTGATTCTGCTGTCGCTGCTGCTCCTGCTGCACTTCCTCCTTCTCCTCCTCCTCCTCCTTCTCCTCCTCACTCCTGCTGCTGCTACTCATCATCCTCACTCCTGCGAAATCCTCCTTTGCCTCCCGCTCTTCCTCCTCCACCTCCTCATCACCACCATCATCAATACCATCATCACCGCCATCAGCATCAACAGCATCGTCATCGTCATCATCACCATCATCATCATCATCATCATCATCATCATCAACATCAACATCATCATCATCATCATCATCATCATCATCATCATCATCATCATCATCATCATCATCATCATCATCATCATCATCATAATCAGCATCATTATCATCATTATCATCATCGTCATCATCATCACCATCATCAGCAGCAACAGCATCTGAATCACCCCCGCCATCACCACCACCATCACCATCACCATCACCATCACCATCACCATCTCCATCATCATCATCATCATCATCATCATCATCATCATCATCATCATCATCATCAGCAACACCATCCCTATCATCAGCATCATCACCATCATATGCATCGTCATTGTCATCGTCATCGGTATCGTCATCAGCAACAATATCATCAGCAGCGTCAGCATCATCCCTGTCAACAACTACGTAATCATGATCATTATCATAGTCATGTTCATGTTCATGATCATGTTCATGATCATCATCATGACCATGCTCATGATGAGCATCATCACCAGTAGCATCAGCAGCATCATCATCAGCATCATCACCACCCTCATCATCATCGCGATCATCATCATCGTCATCACCACCACCGCCGCCATCATCATCATCATCATCATCATCATCATCATCATCGTCATCATCATCATCACCGCCATCATCTTCATCATCATCATCATCAACGCCATCAGTATCATCATCATCATCATCATCATCATCAACGCCATCAGTATCATCATCATCATCATCATCATCACCACCCTCATCATCATCGCGATCATCATCATCGTCATCACCACCACCGCCGCCATCATCATCATCATCATCATCATCATCATCATCGTCATCATCATCATCACCGCCATCATCTTCATCATCATCATCATCAACGCCATCAGTATCATCATCATCATCATCATCATCATCATCATCATCACCATCGCAATCATCATCATCATCACCATCATCATCACCACCACCATCATTATCATCATCAGCAACGCCTTAATCACTACCACAATCACCACCACCACTATCACCATCGCCATCACAATCATCATCATCATCATCATCAGCATCATCATCAGCATCAGCGTCAGCGTCATCGTTATCGTCGTCAGCATCATCAGCATCATCAGCAGCATTATCAACATTATGATCAACAACAGCATTGTCATGATCATCATCATCATCATCATCATCATCATCATCATCAGCATCATCATCAACCTAATCATGTTCACGTTCATGGTCATGACCATCATCAGCAGCAGCATCAACATCAGCACCAGGATCATCATCGTCATCATCATCACCGCCATAATCATCACCATCGCGATCATCATCACCATCATCGTCATCGCCACGGTCATCAGCATCCTCATCATCATCATCGTCATCATCATCAGCGTCATCATCATCACCACCATCCTCCTCCTCCTCATCATCATCTGCATCATCATCATAGTCATGTTCATGATCATGTTCATGGTCATGACCATCATCATGATCACGTTTATGATCGTCATCATCAGCAGCATCAACGTCAGCATTACGATCATCATCGTCATCAGCATCACCGCCATCATCATCATAATCATTCTCATCGCGATCATCATCACCATCATCGTCATCGCCGCGGCCATCAGTATCCTCATTATCATCATCGTCATCATCATCATCGTCGTCGTCATCATCATCACCACCAACCTCCTCCTCCTCCTCCTTCTTATCATCATCATCATCATCATCAGCATCAACATCATCATCATCATCAGCATCAACATCATCATCATCATCATCATCATCATCATCATCATCATCATCATCATCATCATCATCATCTGGGACAGCAGTGTGCCAGGGAAGCGGGTAGCAGGGAAACGTCGCAGCACACAGTGTGGTTCGAGAGGGTTGCCGAGATTGGGTTTAGACTCGAGCGCTCCAGCCCAAGAAGATAGGCGCAGATGCATCGGTTTGAGCTCGGCATTTCACGAATGCGATCAAGACCAGCGCGCTGCAGCGACGGAATAAGCCTATCGTCTGTTCTGGGTTGCAGCCGGCCATCAGCGGCATCGGGCAGCTCAAGGCTTGTTCTTGCGAATGCTTCATTTAAATATGATATATCAACTACCTCTTAAACTGTCCCCTCTGCTGCAATCTTCGTCGCCCCTGCCTCTCGTTCATTGTCAGCACGATCCCTGGTGGCCACGCCCGTCGGGTGCATCTGATCGGGCACGGTGCGCGCTATGTTTTGCCTCGCTCCTCGAACCGCTCCTGCAACACGGTGCGGATTTTGAGCGAGCAGGCGGCCGAGAAGGCAATCGAGTGGCCATGACAACAACAACAACAACAACAACAACTACAATATAGAAAGGGCATCCATACCGTATCGTGGGCCGTCGCAGTGTTGCTTAACAATGCACTGATTGCACGTGGAGCCGCACATCGTAGGGCGCAGTGCTGCAGGTGTTTGGGGCACGTGGTGCTGATCAAATGGTAACCTGCAGCGAGCTCTTCGCAATATTTTGGCTAACGCCCTCTGGGGCAACCGACATGCTCTGGCTCGATCGTGGCATCGTCTATTGTATACATTGCTTGCGCACCCGTGGAGGAATGCACATTGGAAAAATCAGCCTCGTCAGAAACGACACCGATTTTCCAGCAAGCGTTTCGATGATATTATAGGAACATGTTCCGAAGGTTTGGACCGCCCGTAACTATCAAATAGACGGTCAGGTATCGCCACCTTCGCCATCACCTCACGAATATTTCGTTCTTCCCGTGCATGCTCGCGAACACGGAGGCCGCCGCGTTCGCCACGGAGGCTTTCTGTATCCGCGTGGAGAGTCCGTCGCGCAACGCCCAGGAGCATTCCGAGTAGCAGGGAAGGCCTTCTCAGAAGGCGGCAATGCTTTCGGAAGCCCTCCCGCATTCCGAGAAGCCTTCTGAGCCTCCTCCGAAGCCACAGAGAGCTCCCCAGAAGGCGGGAGGGCTCCTGAGAAGCCCCGCCGCCTTCTGAAAAGGCCGGCGCCCCTACGCCTTACCCTCCCCAGGCGTGCTGCCGAAAGCAGGGGCGGTATTGGCATGAAGCAGACGGGTCCTGAAAGGAACGGGCTCTGGACCCCGGGACATTCCCCCAAGACCGAATTTCCGTCCCGAGATGCCTTCAGATAGTCACTGGGCACGTGGAAGGCCCCTGGAGGCCGAACGCGGCCACAAACCTCAGGGCCCTTGTGCCTCAGGACCCGCGTGCTTCTGAAAGGGGCCCTGTATTTTCCAGATGATCATCTTCCGCGCCCCTGCCCAAGTACACTCGAGACTTAGGCTAAGAAATCTGCCAGTAAGAAATTGAGATCCAGCTTCGCTGAGTTTCTTAGCCCTTTTGCGAGAGCCAGCTTGCTTTGAAGCGTGCAGTTTCTTAACGCAGCGCGGCGCCAGTGTTGGTGGTTTTGATAAAGATTGCGCTGGTGATGATGCCAAGTGTGGGGCCGGGAGCTCTGCAGCAATGTATGAAACACAACATACAGAAACATGTAGAGAAAGATGTAACGGGGGATCTGGACGAAGACCAGCGGGAAATCTGAAGGAAGATCTGGAAAAATATCTGGGGAACATCTACAATAGAGGAGAGATCTCGAGGAAGACTCCAGTGAAGATTTGGGCGAAGATCTGGACGAAGATTTGGAGAAGATCTGTTGGAAGATCTCGAGGAAAATCTGGAGAAACATCTGGTGGAAGATCTGGCGAATATCTAGAGGAGAGATCTCGAGGAAGACCCGGGTGAAGATCTCGGCGAAGATCTGGGTGGAGATCTAGGGGAAGATCTGGGTGAAGATCAGGGGTAATATCTGGAGGAAGATCTGGAGAAAGACCTAGAGGAGAGATCTCGGGGAAGATCTGGGGGAAGATATAGGACGATCTGGAGAAGATCTGGGAGAAAATATGGAGGAAGATCTGGGGGAGACCTACGAAGATCCGGGGAAGATCTGGAGGAAGATCTGGGGAAGATCTGGAGGAAGATCTGGAGGGATATCCGGGGAAGATCTAGGAAGATCTGGGGAGAAGATCGGGGGAGAGATCTAGGGGGAGATCAAGAGGAAGGTCTCGAGGAAGATCTGGGAGAAGATCCAGAAGATCCGGAGGAAAGTCAGGAAGAAGTTGCCAGCGTTAAGAAACTGGGCCAGCTTTTGGGAGTTCGCTACCGAAATTCAAAAGAATGAGACCCAGCTTGGCGGGAGGGAATTTCTTAACAGCAGATATCAGTGTATGTGTGTTTTGTTTCCCTCCTGAGCTTCGTGGCGACAGGGGGACAGGTTGGCGGCGCGCACACAGGGGTAGGCGGAGGGGAGAGGGCTTCTTAGAAGAAGGCTGCTTCTTCGAAGGCGCCAGCCTGACATCTGTAGATAAGGCCCGCGCCTTCTAAGAAGCAGGGTGTTGCTAAGAAGCCTTCCCCCCTCCCCCGACAATCGGGCTGCTGAAATGAGGAACGAAACATGAGGAACGAAGCCCCTTTCTGGCCGCAAGAGTCCCTGCGTGCGCGGAGGGCCAGAGGAACAGCCACATAATAATCTGGGGCACAGCGAGCCCCTTCCGAACCCAAAGCGGCCAAAGCGATCCTTAATTCAGCGTCGTCACTGTACCCTTAGGTCGGGCATGTCCTCCTACACGCGGGCTTTTGGAAGAAAAATCGAAAACGAGTCACAAATAATCATACATAGCACGCGAAATCGTCGCTTGACTATTTTCTGACTATTCTTGACTATCCCTCCTGTAGAGGGACATGCCCGACTTGGCTTTGCGCGTGGCCGAGACAGGAGCAGCAGCCTGCCCGCAGGCGCAAGGGCGGGCCGCAACCGCGCGGCCCCGGGGGCGGCGTCGCCCGGAGCCCGCCAGGCAGCGCCGCGAGTGCGAGCCGCCCGCCGGGTACCCTCGTCCGCACCACGCAGGCGACCTGGCGAGTGGGAGGCCGTATGAGGCCATCACAGCTGCCGCCGCGGCCCCCGCCACGGCGACGGCGGCGACGGCGACGGCGACGGCGACGGCGACGGCGACGGCGACGGCGACGACGACGACGACGACGACGACGACGACGACGACGACGACGACGACGACGACGGCGGCGGCGGTGGCGGCGGCGGCGGCGGCGGCCTGCCATCACCGCTGCCGCTGGCGACTGCCGCTGGCGACTGCCGCCGCCGCAGCCGCCGCCGCAGAGGCCAGCGCCGCCGTCGCGGTCGCCGTCGCCGCCGCCGCCGGCGATCGCCGCCGCCGCAGCAGGCCGCCGCCCGTACCACGCACGCGCCGGCGGAGCCAGGCGCGTGCGCTCCGCCGCTGACGTCGCCGTCGCCGTCCCAGACACCCGAAGGATGGATTCTTCTGAATCCCATTGCGTCCCCCAGTTTCGACCTCTTGGGAAGTCGCTCTCAACAGATCGGACGTCTGGGGTTGCCGCCGCAATCGTCGCCGTCGCCGAGATCACCGCCGCCAGCGACGACGATATGACGCGTATTCGGTTCGGAAGCTGTTGGGGCGTTCCTGGTGGCCCGGATGGGGCCTGAAATCTTGGCCGTACGTTGACCGATCGTCGCCACCGCAGCCGTCGCTGCCGTCGCAGCCGCCGCAGGAGCTGTGGAAAGGTGTGCAGCCTCCTGGGGGGGCCTCAAAAATGGAAGGATCGTCTCCTCTTCCAACCCCCTTCTTCCACTTCGGGGAAGGGTTTACCCCTTCCCCTCCCGCTTCCCCTTGGGTCTGGACGAAGGGGCGACCGATTGGAGCGTCCAAGATGGCCCAAGATGGTTCCAAAAGGGCCTCAGACAAACCAAGAATACGTCCAAGATGGGTCAATATATCTCAAGATGGCTTTCAGCAGGCTCTGAGAGGCTCCATCCAAGACCGCTCCAAGACGGGTCCAAGTGGCCACGGTGCTTCCCCAGGACGCCTTCGAGATGCCCAACTCCTTCCAATACCTCCGGGAAGTCAATGGTTCTTGACGTCTTGCCTTTTCGCTTCCGATGGCGTTCCGAGGCCTCAAGGTGGCTTTCTCAGATGGTCCAAGGGAGCCAAAGAGGGCGCCCAGACGGTCCCAAGAGCGCCTAAGATCGCCCAGAAAGAGCCCCATGAGGGGATTTTAGGGACTCCGGAGGGGCAGCGCTAATGAGGGACCCCCCTTTCTTTGATCGATGCCCTCCAAGATGGCCCCAAGGAATACAAGGCTCCAAAGAGGGCCCAAAAAGGCCCCCAGATTCTCCAAGAGGCCCCCAGGAAACCTCCAGGAGACATCCCAAACGACTCCGAGAGGCATCCAAGAGGCCTCCAGTTCACAAAAACAGCTCCCCTGGGCATCTTTCATGGATGGGCTGATGGGGATACTTTGTTTGTCAGCAGCCGCGCGCGAAAGCGCACACGGCGAGTCGAATCAGAAAGACGAATTACCTAAAGCGGCGGGGCCTCAGGCGTCACCACGGCGGGCGGGACCGGCGGGTGGGGGTGCAAGCTGCGGCTGCCAGGGGCTGAGCCAGGGCAAGGCGCAAATTGGCCAACCAGGGTTGGGGCGCGGCCAGAATGGCGCGGGCTGCACACCAGGGTGGGGCCAGGGAAGCGGCAAGCCAGTATGGCTGATGGGGATGCGCGAAGCGGTAAGAATTCAACAGAAAAACAGGTCTTCGGTAGTTCCCCAAACAATGCTTGCCCTTGGGGGGCCCTACTCCTATCCTCTGGAAGATCTGATAGGTCCGCGGGGGGGTACGCGCGGTGGGCGTCCGTGGGCTCCTCGTGGGCTCCTCGTGGGCGCCCCGCCCCGTGCGCTGCCGAGGCTTCGCTTAGCCGGCGCCCGTGGGCGCCCCGTGCGCTGGCTGGCTCCGCCGTGGGCGCCCCGTGGGCGCTGCGCAGTCACATCTCACCGCGCGGTGCATCTGCGTTGATCCAGCAACCGCTCAGCGCACGACCCCGCATCAAATAGTACCACGCGGACCACACGCGCGCGTCGCCCCGCCACGTGCACGTCGAAATCCGTCCATCTATTGCTATTCGAAGAATTCCAAAATATAATAATTCACGCAAAAAGAATGTCTCACAACACCTAAGACTAACCACGAACCTTGGAATTTTGAGCGCGTGCATTTGCTGACGATCACGTTTCATCAACGCCATCGCATCACCACCGTTCTGGCCACCGCCAACCGCGACAATTGCCGCCACCATCCGTCAATCACCCTCATTACCGACACATGGGCATCATCATCGCCATCGTCGTCACCAGCATCGGCGCCGTCATTGGCCTTGCCGCCGTCATCGTCATCATCGCCACCACCACCAGGAGTATAATCGTTGCCACCGTCGTCGACGTCATTCAGATAGCGCGCACGCCCGAGCCACTGACCCGCACTGAGATGCCCGCGCGCCAGCGCGGCCGCATCAGTTGTGCCAAAACGGCTGGCCGCTGTGCACGTGAGCTTGCGCGCGCCAACGCGGCCGCAGATATGCGCCAGCCAGCGCGAAGAAATCACAGCAATCGCGGCCGCATGGGTTTGGCAAATGTGGGTGGGAAGCAGATGTTTGCGCGAGCAATGGAGTTGACAACGCATTAAATACGAAACGGATGTTCCTGTCAAAGGAACAGAGAACCCCACTAAATTCCCGAGCGGGGACTTCTGGGTATCCCCCGGAAGAGTTCAATGTACAACTGATTATGTCCCAACTTTCATTTTCCATATGAAATAAAATCATCCCAGCCAGGCCGGTGTCGCCCCCCGCCTCTTCCCCTCATCCCTCTCAAATGATACAATGCGTGCGCACTCGTTCATTTCAAACGATCAGTTCGCAAGATTCCGTTGCACAAATACCACACCTTCTTCACGCGCGCATGTCGAAATTATACCAAACACCTGAGTGCTGCATGCGTATCCATAGTAGGCATTACAGGCACTTGAGTGTTTTCAGACAGAACATATAGCAGATGTCCTGCCCGCGCGAACTTTCTGAAGTCATACGACAAGCATATGCCGTATGACTTTAGCAATCTCGTTCACAACCCGATTTCTCATCTCACCAAGTGGCGCTTCTGAATTGATCTGGCATGCGCCCAACGCACGAACCCACATCAAATAGTACCATGCGGGCCACCCGCGCGCGCCAGCACGCGTGCATGGGATATCGTTCAAAACTATTCGTTCTCGAAGCCATTCAAGGTAAAACTCTTCAAACATATGTGGCACCCAAATCAACAGTCGTGTCAAATTCCTTGACTGCCTGCGGGCGCACACTTTTTCACCACCACCCTCATCAGCGCCATCGCATCCCCGCCGTCATCCTCATCATCAGCAATCGCCGCCATTGCTGCCATCATCCGTCAATCACTTTTATCACCGACACATGAACATCATCATCGCCATCGTCGTCACCAGCATCGGCGATGTCATTGGCCGTGCCGTTATCATCGTCATCATCGCCACAACCACCAATAATATCATCATATTTGCCGCCGATGTCGACATCATTATGATTTTGCGCACGCCCGAGCCAAGGACCCGCACTGAAGTGTCCGCGCGCAAACGCGATCTTTGAGACGCGCTGGGGAATTCACATCGATAAACGCCGTCGCGGCCACACCAGTTGTGCCAAACCAGCCGGCCGCTATGCGCGCGAACTTGCGCGAGCCAACGCTGCCGTAGATCTTCGCCAGCCAGTGCCAAACAGTTACCGCAATCGCGGCCGCATGGGTTGTGGAAAACAAATTGCGGGTGAGCGGTTTGAGCGAGCAGTGCAGTTTGCAACCAATTGCACCACAGAGCTTGCACCGCACAGGCTGCATCACATCTATTGCACCACATAGCTGGCACCAGATAGATTGCACCAGGGCTTGCACTGAATATATTGCACCATGTAGCTGTCAGATTGCACTACATAGCTTGCACCACATCTCTCTCTACATATGTGTGTATATACACATATATTCATGTATACACATACATACGTACGTATCCGCCGACCCCACGAGGCGTGTGCGACATCCTTGTCGAACACTCACATTCACAAGTTGTCGATCCTTTTCGTGCACTCCTGGGAGCTCTGCCCACCACGGCTGACACCGCCAGCCTCCTGGAACCTCTGGCCCCAAGTTGTTAGGGGCCACTCATCCTGCAAAAATCTCGCCGGCGCTTCCCTGACCACGCCCCCACCGCACATCGACCCCAGAAGGCGTGTGCGGACGAACTTGGCAACGACCACGTGAACAATCGCCAGCATCCTGGAGCCCTCTCCCAGCAGCACGCACACACACACACACACACACCCTGGATGTCCCTTTTTCTGGGGGCCCCGCACTCATCAATTTCTCCGTTCCGCCGTCGCCCCGGCCCTGGCAACCTCACCCCTTGGATGTCGCTTTCTTCGCACCCCCCATTCGGCAAGTTCTTCCCCCCGCCGTCGCTTTCTTGGGACCCCCCGCTCGACAATTTCTCCGCCCCGCCGCCGACCTCGCCGCCTGCTATTCTTGGGGCCCCGCCATGCAACTTCTCGCTCGCATCCGACCCCGTCCCAAACCCCCCCGCCGACATCCGGATCCTCGCCGCCTGCTGTTCTTGGGGCGCCCCACCATGCAATTTCTCGCTCGGATCCGACCTCGTCCCAGGCCACCCCGCCGACATCCGGGTGCTCGCCGACTGCTGCTGCTCTTGGCCCCCCCCCACCACACAATTTCTCGCTCCGATCCGACCTCGTCCCAAACCCCCCCGCCGACATCCGGATCCTTGCCGCCTGCTGTTCTTCTGCTCTTCTTGGCCCCCCCCCATGCGAACGCTGGCATGTGGACCTTCGGTGGAGCTCCCTACCGTATGAGGCCACGAAACGTGTGCTGGGTGTGCCAGAAATTGGTGTGGTGGGCGCATGCCAACGCAGCCACTGGGGCTGTCGGTGGAGCTCCTTGCGGGGCCATGAAAGGTGTGCGGGGTGTGCCAAAATGGGTGCGGTGGGCGCATGCGAACGCAGCGAGTGGGGCAGTGGGTGGAGCTCCTTGCGGGGCAATGAAGCGTGTAAGTGGTATGCCAAAATGGATGCGGTGGGCGCATGCGAGCGCAGCCACTGGGGCCGTCGGTGGAGCTCCCTTTGGACCAGGAAGCGTGTGAGGGGAGTGCCAAAATGGGCGCGGTGGGCGCATGCGCAGCCACTGGGGCTGTCGGTGGAGCTCCCTATGGGGCCACGCAACGTGCGAGGGGCATGCCAATAAAAAGGTGCGGTGGGCTCATGCGAACGCAGCCACTGGGGCTGTCGGTGGAGCTCCCTGTCGGGCCATGAAAAGTTTGAGGGGTGTATCAAAATAAGTGCGGTGGGCGCGTGTGAACGCTGGCATGTGGATCTTCGGTGTAGCTCCCGATGGGGCCACGAAGCGTGTGAGGCGTGTGCCGAAACAGGTACATGTGAGGGCAGAGGTCTGGATGGGGGAGGAGGGAGGAGGAGAGGGAGGAGGAGAGGGAGGAGGAGAGGGAGGAGGAAGGAAGGAAGGAAGGAAGGAGTGGCGCGGGGCGCTGTCTCTTCAAAACGAGAACCCCAACGCCGCAGGATGGTTTGGAAATAAACTGTTGCATCACCGGATGCGCCTTTCCCAGGGCGGCGGTAAAGTCCCAGGCCGCCCTGGGGCAGGAGCCTCCGACGGCAAACAAAAGTCATGCTACACCGTTATTCGCCTGTTACAAGACAGACGGACGCGCGGGGAATGTGAGCGGTTGACCTCGGGAATTTGTCTCTCACTATGTCCGGTAGGTGTCGTTACCCAAAGGGGGGGGAGGGCTCCGGGTGACGGCAACGCTTGGACGGAGTGGAGCACGTCGGGGCGGGGGTCCACTGCGACCGCCGCCAGAGTTTGCGCACGAACGCTAACATGTGGGGGGGTCCAGGCCCCCCTGCACACGATCGTTACCATTACCGGGAAACTGTGGGGGGGTGTTTGACCTGGGTAACGACCTGCCGAGAGCCGAACTCTGGGGCCGTTCGGTCACGGACCGGGGGCCTTGGATAAGGAACGGAACCCATTTGAGGGCTCGGCTGCGCCCAGATGAATGAGGGGTGCCAGAGGAAGGCCCATGGAAGAACCCAAGGAACATCGAGCCTCCTTCGATAACCAAACGGACCTTATCTCAACGTTCGGACTGCGATACCTGTGGGGGTGTGAGCAGTGTAAAAGATGCGCCGAATTTGGTTCTCGAGACTATATTCCTTCCCCACTACCTTGTCTAATGGCCCAGACCATCCCAGACCACGTTAAGTCACGTCGGTCCTACACAGATCCGTCATACCACACTGATCTGGATCAGTCATGGCATCATGTCGTGGTGTGAAGGATTAGGAGGAGAAATATTACCAAGAGAACACGAGATTCGAATAGAAGAGCTGATCAGGAGGAGCAAGCTGTGGTGCCTGGACCGTGCACAGTGCTGACAAAGTGCGGTGTCCCTTCCAATCCCAATGTCAAACCATGACGCCGTATCCTCCTCCCCCAGCTTCATGATTGCTCTATCTGTCTCCTTCTCTCACTCTCTCCCTCCCTCTATGTATCCCTCCCTCTACATGTCTCTTTCTCTACTTATATCACTGTAGTTGTGTATACGTAAATCAGTACATCGTTATGTTGTTTGTTCTCCCTCTCTCTCTCTCTCTCCCCGCCATGTATACCCTAGCACATCAGCTGTAGCTGTCGCGTTGACTCAGTCGAGCAATTACTAGATGTGCCAGTCGTGGTGTCGAGCAATTCTGCCCCGTCGTGGAGCAAACATGCGGTGGCACATGAGGTGTTCAATTACGGTCTCCTAACGTGGCTTCCACGCGTCCGCTCGAATTGCCTCATCGTGGTGCCCTGTCGTGGTGTACAGTCCAGGTGTCTGACCGTAGCGAACACTCCCAATGCCCGAAGCGGAACGGCCAATCGTGGTATAAAGTTGCAGCGTCCTCCTCCGCCTTCTGCTCGTGGTGCCCAATCGCCGCGTCCACTCGCGGCGCCTACACATTGCATTCGAACGCGCCTCATCTCGTGGCCAACGAGTCTACTTCTTGTTGGTCAAACAGAGAGAAAGGTACTCCAGCCAACACCCCTTGCTACAGGTTGCCACTTCATGCTCATGGGCTCAAGGGTTTGGGAAAGTGCGCGAACCCACTCTATCATGAACATCCTGCAATCAGGTCAAGCCCTTACCCCGCCTCCGCGTCCTCCTCAACCTTATCCCGCCTCCTTCTCATCCCTCCCCCACCGCCCATACCAACATTGCCTGTGGAATCGCAAGCCTTCTGAGGAGGAACGTGAGATTACTGTAATCAAACTCTGACAGACTCAAACTCTGTAAAACGATTGCGGTCGAAAATCGTGAAACGCTCCCAGGTCAAGACACATCAATAAAAGGCACTTGATATTTCCTGTGCGAGGAAGAGCACCACCACATATTCATGAAACAAGTGCTGCGAACCCTCGATCCCAATGTTGCCATAAAGTAGCGTAGAGCGGATCTGGCAAGAAACATGTTTTCCAGTAGCTGGCGCACACATCAAGGGGCTGTATGAGGAACGAACTCATCGACTGTGCGATGCGAAACCGCGCTTCTCCTTCGCTCCACTCGTGACGCCACCAATGGAAGAAAGACGGATCAGGAGGAGGGCATGGGGAGAGTGAGCCCCGTTCTGTTGGCGCCCACTTCCGGGGCGCTCACGGCATGGCTATGCTGCTGCGAGCGACCCCAGCCCGCCGCTCTGGCTCCGCCAAGGGGCCTCGCCGCAAACGGCAGGGCCGGGGCCTGGCGGTCTCCCGCCGGCACTCTCTGCCCAAGGGCACGGGGACTTTCCCCGCAGCTTCAAGGAAGGAGCGAGCTCCCCGTCTGTGCGCTGCGAAGCCGTGCTTCCCCTGCCCTCCAGGAAAGAGAGAAGGGTTCTGAAAAAGACTGCCGCTGATCAGAGGATGCCTTGGCGCAAACTGCCACGGTGTCACCGTGTTCCCCAATCCCCCCCGACCTAGGCATGTGATCCTCGTTTCATCCGCCACCGTGCCTGCACGGAGCGGGCTTGTGTACGAACACTTATCTGTTGTCTGGAAGGTTTCTTGAAAGCTTCCTGGGGCCCAGGCGCTGCAGCGGGGTTTGCCGAAGGCAGCTGGACAACTCCAATAGCTCGTGGCGTCACCGTGGATACCATCTGGCCTCGAGTGAGGTTCTACCAAAAAGAAAGAAGACCGACGAGAAACAACGTCGATTCGCGGAGGGGGGGAGGGCATGGGGAGAGTGAGCCCCGTTCTGTTGGCGCCCACTTCCGGGGCGCTCACGGCATGGCTGTGCTGCTGCGAGCGACCCCAGCCCGCCGCTCTGGCTCCGCCAAGGGGCCTCGCCGCAAACGGCAGGGCCGGGGCCTGGCGGTCTCCCGCCGGCACTCTCTGCCCAAGGGCACGGGGACTTTCCCCGCAGCTTCAAGGAAGGAGCGAGCTCCCCGTCTGTGCGCTGCGAAGCCGTGCTTCCCCTGCCCTCCAGGAAAGAGAGAAGGGTTCTGAAAAAGACTGCCGCTGATCAGAGGATGCCTTGGCGCAAACTGCCACGGTGTCACCGTGTTCCCCAATCCCCCCCGACCTAGGCATGTGATCCTCGTTTCATCCGCCACCGTGCGTGCACGGAGCGGGCTTGTGTACGAACACTTATCTGTTGTCTGGAAGGTTTCTTGAAAGCTTCCTGGGGCCGACCCCCACCCTCATAGCACGCCCCCCCTGGAGAATCCCTCACTCTGAATCTGCTATCCGGCGCTCCTTTCAGCCTCCAGACGACCAAGACGGCCTCCAAGAGGGCTTCCAACACAGCCAAGGTGACACCCAAGACGGCTCAAAGTGGCCCATGACGGCTCACGAGGCTCCCAAGACGGCCCCCATACGGCTCAAGCCCGAGAGGCATCCCAAGAGACTCCCACGGCCTCTGGCGCACGGAGGCTCCCCGAGCTCTCAAAATGTTGCCACGCTCCCCCGATAATCGGCGACACGCCCGGGTGGGAGAAGAGAGGGGATAGGTTTCCTCAGCAAGCGGCGGGGCTTATCAGAAGCCCTCCGGCCTTCTGAGAAGCCGTCTCTGTCTTCGGAGGAGGCTCAGACAACTTCTCAGCAGGCCCGAGGCCTTCCGCCGAGATATGAGTGCAGCTCCCCTGGGCATCGTTCCTGGATGGGCTGGTGGGGATGCGGAAAACGTTCAGAATTCAAGCTCCTGCCTGCTACGCTGTTGCGCAGGCGCTGCAGCGGGGTTTGCCGAAGGCAGCTGGACAACTCCAATAGCTCGTGGCGTCACCGTGGATACCATCTGGCCTCGAGTGAGGTTCTACCAAAAAGAAAGAAGACCGACGAGAAACAACGTCGATTCGCGGAGGGGGGGAGGGCATGGGGAGAGTGAGCCCCGTTCTGTTGGCGCCCACTTCCGGGGCGCTCACGGCATGGCTGTGCTGCTGCGAGCGACCCCAGCCCGCCGCTCTGGCTCCGCCAAGGGGCCTCGCCGCAAACGGCAGGGCCGGGGCCTGGCGGTCTCCCGCCGGCACTCTCTGCCCAAGGGCACGGGGACTTTCCCCGCAGCTTCAAGGAAGGAGCGAGCTCCCCGTCTGTGCGCTGCGAAGCCGTGCTTCCCCTGCCCTCCAGGAAAGAGAGAAGGGTTCTGAAAAAGACTGCCGCTGATCAGAGGATGCCTTGGCGCAAACTGCCACGGTGTCACCGTGTTCCCCAATCCCCCCCGACCTAGGCATGTGATCCTCGTTTCATCCGCCACCGTGCGTGCACGGAGCGGGCTTGTGTACGAACACTTATCTGTTGTCTGGAAGGTTTCTTGAAAGCTTCCTGGGGCCGACCCCCACCCTCATAGCACGCCCCCCCTGGAGAATCCCTCACTCTGAATCTGCTATCCGGCGCTCCTTTCAGCCTCCAGACGACCAAGACGGCCTCCAAGAGGGCTTCCAACACAGCCAAGGTGACACCCAAGACGGCTCAAAGTGGCCCATGACGGCTCACGAGGCTCCCAAGACGGCCCCCATACGGCTCAAGCCCGAGAGGCATCCCAAGAGACTCCCACGGCCTCTGGCGCACGGAGGCTCCCCGAGCTCTCAAAATGTTGCCACGCTCCCCCGATAATCGGCGACACGCCCGGGTGGGAGAAGAGAGGGGATAGGTTTCCTCAGCAAGCGGCGGGGCTTATCAGAAGCCCTCCGGCCTTCTGAGAAGCCGTCTCTGTCTTCGGAGGAGGCTCAGACAACTTCTCAGCAGGCCCGAGGCCTTCCGCCGAGATATGAGTGCAGCTCCCCTGGGCATCGTTCCTGGATGGGCTGGTGGGGATGCGGAAAACGTTCAGAATTCAAGCTCCTGCCTGCTACGCTGTTGCGCAGGCGCTGCAGCGGGGTTTGCCGAAGGCAGCTGGACAACTCCAATAGCTCGTGGCGTCACCGTGGATACCATCTGGCCTCGAGTGAGGTTCTACCAAAAAGAAAGAAGACCGACGAGAAACAATGTCGATTCGCGGAGGGGGGGAAGGCATGGGGAGAGTGAGCCCCGTTCTGTTGGCGCCCACTTCCGGGGCGCTCACGGCATGGCTGTGCTGCTGCGAGCGACCCCAGCCCGCCGCTCTGGCTCCGCCAAGGGGCCTCGCCGCAAACGGCAGGGCCGGGGCCTGGCGGTCTCCCGCCGGCACTCTCTGCCCAAGGGCACGGGGACTTTCCCCGCAGCTTCAAGGAAGGAGCGAGCTCCCCGTCTGTGCGCTGCGAAGCCGTGCTTCCCCTGCCCTCCAGGAAAGAGAGAAGGGTTCTGAAAAAGACTGCCGCTGATCAGAGGATGCCTTGGCGCAAACTGCCACGGTGTCACCGTGTTCCCCAATCCCCCCCGACCTAGGCATGTGATCCTCGTTTCATCCGCCACCGTGCCTGCACGGAGCGGGCTTGTGTACGAACACTTATCTGTTGTCTGGAAGGTTTCTTGAAAGCTTCCTGGGGCCGACCCCCACCCTCATAGCACGCCCCCCCTGGAGAATCCCTCACTCTGAATCTGCTATCCGGCGCTCCTTTCAGCCTCCAGACGACCAAGACGGCCTCCAAGAGGGCTTCCAACACAGCCAAGGTGACACCCAAGACGGCTCAAAGTGGCCCATGACGGCTCACGAGGCTCCCAAGACGGCCCCCATACGGTCAAGCCGAGAGGCATCCCAAGAGACTCCCACGGCCTCTGGCGCACGGAGGCTCCCCGAGCTCTCAAAATGTTGCCACGCTCCCCCGATAATCGGCGACACGCCCGGGTGGGAGAAGAGAGGGGATAGGTTTCTTCAGCAAGCGGCGGGGCTTATCAGAAGCCCTCCGGCCTTCTGAGAAGCCGTCTCTGTCTTCGGAGGAGGCTCAGACAACTTCTCAGCAGGCCCGAGGCCTTCCGCCGAGATATGAGTGCAGCTCCCCTGGGCATCGTTCCTGGATGGGCTGGTGGGGATGCGGAAAACGTTCAGAATTCAAGCTCCTGCCTGCTACGCTGTTGCGCAGGCGCTGCAGCGGGGTTTGCCGAAGGCAGCTGGACAACTCCAATAGCTCGTGACGTCACCGTGGATACCATCTGGCCTCGAGTGAGGTTCTACCAAAAAGAAAGAAGACCGACGAGAAACAACGTCGATTCGCGGAGGGGGGGAGGGCATGGGGAGAGTGAGCCCCGTTCTGTTGGCGCCCACTTCCGGGGCGCTCACGGCCATGGCTGTGCTGCTGCGACGAAGAAAAAAAAGACAAAAAAGAGAACCCATATAGCTGCTGCGAAAAAGACGAAAACAAAAAAAAAAAAAAAAAGAACAAAAAAAAATAGCGACCCAAACAAAAAAAAATGCAGAAAACAGAAAAAGCCCACAGAAAAGATAAAAGGCCCCGCCGCCTCTGGCTCCGCCAAGGGCCTCGTGCCGCAACGTCAGGGCCGGGCCCTCGACGCCGGGCCGCACTCTCTGCCCGAAGTAACTCAGCGGGGCACGGGGACTTTCCCCGCAGCTTCAAGGAAGGAGCGAGCTCCCCGTCTGTGCGCTGCGAAGCCGTGCTTCCCCTGCCCTCCAGGAAAGAGAGAAGGGTTCTGAAAAAGACTGCCGCTGATCAGAGGATGCCTTGGCGCAAACTGCCACGGCGTCACCGTGTTCCCCAATCCCCCCCGACATAGGCATGTGATCCTCGTTTCATCCGCCACCGTGCCTGCACGGAGCGGGCTTGTGTACGAACACTTATCTGTTGTCTGGAAGGTTTCTTGAAAGCTTCCTGGGGCCGACCCCCACCCTCATAGCACGCCCCCCCTGGAGAATCGCTCACTCTGAATCTGCTATCCGGCGCTCCTTTCAGCCTCCAGACGACCAAGACGGCCTCCAAGAGGGCTTCCAACACAGCCAAGGTGACAACCAAGACGGCTCAAAGTGGCCCGTGACGGCTCACGAGGCTCCCAAGACGGCCTCCATACGGCTCAAGCCCGAGAAGCATCCCAAGAGACTCCCACGGCCTCTGGCGCACGGAGGCTCCCCGAGCTCTCAAAATGTTGCCACGCTCCCCCGATAATCGGCGACACGCCCGGGTGGGAGAAGAGAGGGGATAGGTTTCCTCAGCAAGCGGCGGGGCTTATCAGAAGCCCTCCGGCCTTCTGAGAAGCCGTCTCTGTCTTCGGAGGAGGCTCAGACAACTTCTCAGCAGGCCCGATAGCACTTACCGCACGAAGATACATGAGTGCAAGCTCCTGTCACGTTCCTGGATGGGTGGAGGGGATGCGAGAAAAACGTTCAGAATTCAGCTCCTGCCTGCTACGCTGTTGCGCAGGCGCCTGCAGCGGGGTTTGCGGCGGCAGCTGGACATCTCCAATAGCTCGTGGCGATCACCCGTGGATAACATCTTGCATCGAATGAGGTTCTAAACAAACAAAAGAGGACCGCGAGAACACGTCGATTCGACGAGGGGGAGGGCCATGGGAGAGTGAGCACCCGTTTCTTTTGGGCGCACCCTTCCGGGGCTCTCAAAGGCATGGCTGTGCTGCTGCGAGCGCCCCCAGCCCTCCGATCTGGCTCGCCAAGGGGCCTCCGCCGCAAACGCATAAGAAAAAAAAAAAAAAAAAGGGCGTGGCTGTCGGTCTCCCCCTCCCGCCGGCACCTCTCTACCGCAAATATACATTCCAAAATAACCGATTAAGGGCACGGGGACTTTCCCCGCAGCTTCAAGGAAGGAGCGAGCTCCCCGTCTGTGCGCTGCGAAGCCGTGCTTCCCCTGCCCTCCAGGAAAGAGAGAAGGGTTCTGAAAAAGACTGCCGCTGATCAGAGGATGCCTTGGCGCAAACTGCCACGGTGTCACCGTGTTCCCCAATCCCCCCCGACCTAGGCATGTGATCCTCGTTTCATCCGCCACCGTGCCTGCACGGAGCGGGCTTGTGTACGAACACTTATCTGTTGTCTGGAAGGTTTCTTGAAAGCTTCCTGGGGCCGACCCCCACCCTCATAGCACGCCCCCCCTGGAGAAATCCCTCACTCTGAATCTGCTACCGGCGCTACCTTTCATTCAGCTCCAGGACGACCAGACGGCTCCAAGAGGCTCCAACACAGCAAGGTGACACCCAGACGGCTCAAAGTGCCCATGACGGCTCACGAGGCTCCCAAGACGCCCCATTACGGCTCAAGCCCGAGAGGCATCCCAAGAGACCCATCCCACTCCTCTGCGCACGGAGGCTGCCTCGCTCTCGAAAATGTTGCCACTCTCACCCCCGATAATGCGACAGCTCCGGGTGGGAATAAGAGGGATAGGTTTCTCAGCAAGCGGCGGGGCTTATCAGAAGCCCTCCGGCCTTCTGAGAAGCCGTCTCTGTCTTCGGAGGAGGCTCAGACAACTTCTCAGCAGGCCCGAGGCCTTCCGCCGAGATATGAGTGCAGCTCCCCTGGGCATCGTTCCTGGATGGGCTGGTGGGGATGCGGAAATCGTTCAGAATTCAAGCTCCTGCCTGCTACGCTGTTGCGCAGGCGCTGCAGCGGGGTTTGCCGAAGGCAGCTGGACAACTCCAATAGCTCGTGGCGTCACCGTGGATACCATCTGGCCTCGAGTGAGGTTCTACCAAAAAGAAAGAAGACCGACGAGAAACAACGTCGATTCGCGGAGGGGGGGAGGGCATGGGGAGAGTGAGCCCCGTTCTGTTGGCGCCCACTTCCGGGGCGCTCACGGCATGGCTGTGCTGCTGCGAGCGACCCCAGCCCGCCGCTCTGGCTCCGCCAAGGGGCCTCGCCGCAAACGGCAGGGCCGGGGCCTGGCGGTCTCCCGCCGGCACTCTCTGCCCAAGGGCACGGGGACTTTCCCCGCAGCTTCAAGGAAGGAGCGAGCTCCCCGTCTGTGCGCTGCGAAGCCGTGCTTCCCCTGCCCTCCAGGAAAGAGAGAAGGGTTCTGAAAAAGACTGCCGCTGATCAGAGGATGCCTTGGCGCAAACTGCCACGGTGTCACCGTGTTCCCCACTCCCCCCCGACCTAGGCATGTGATCCTCGTTTCATCCGCCACCGTGCCTGCACGGAGCGGGCTTGTGTACGAACACTTATCTGTTGTCTGGAAGGTTTCTTGAAAGCTTCCTGTGCAGTCCCCCACCCTCATAGCACGTCCCCCCCTGGAGATCCTCACTCTGATCTGCTATCCTGCGCTCCTTTCAAAGCCTCCGACGACCAAGACGTCCCTCCAAGACGGCCCTTCAACACAGCCAAGGTGACACCCAATACGGCCTAATTGGCTCAAGTGGCCATGACGGGCCGGCTCACGAGTCTCCCAAGACGGCCCCCCATACGGCCTCAAGGAGCCGCGAGAGCTCCCAAGAGCGTCCCACGCCTCTGGCGCACGGAGGCTTCCCCGAGCTCTCCAAAATGTTGCCACGCTCCCCCGGATAATCTGCGACACGCCTGGGGGTGGGGAAGAGAGGGGATGTTTTTCCTTCGCAAGCGGCGGCTTAATCAAAGCCCTCCGGCCTTCTGAGAACCGTCGCTGTCTTCGGAGGGGCTCACAACTTTCTCAGCAGGCCCGAGGCTTCGCCGGAGATATGAGGTGCAGCTCCCCTGCGCAGAGTTCCTGGATGGGCTGGTGGGGATGCGGAAAACGTTCAGAATTCAAGCTCCTGCCTGCTACGCTGTTGCGCAGGCGCTGCAGCGGGGTTTGCCGAAGGCAGCTGGACAACTCCAATAGCTCGTGACGTCACCGTGGATACCATCTGGCCTCGAGTGAGGTTCTACCAAAAAGAAAGAAGACCGACGAGAAACAACGTCGATTCGCGGAGGGGGGGAGGGCATGGGGAGAGTGAGCCCCGTTCTGTTGGCGCCCACTTCCGGGGCGCTCACGGCATGGCTGTGCTGCTGCGAGCGACCCCAGCCCGCCGCTCTGGCTCCGCCAAGGGGCCTCGCCGCAAACGGCAGGGCCGGGGCCTGGCGGTCTCCCGCCGGCACTCTCTGCCCAAGGGCACGGGGACTTTCCCCGCAGCTTCAAGGAAGGAGCGAGCTCCCCGTCTGTGCGCTGCGAAGCCGTGCTTCCCCTGCCCTCCAGGAAAGAGAGAAGGGTTCTGAAAAAGACTGCCGCTGATCAGAGGATGCCTTGGCGCAAACTGCCACGGCGTCACCGTGTTCCCCAATCCCCCCCGACATAGGCATGTGATCCTCGTTTCATCCGCCACCGTGCCTGCACGGAGCGGGCTTGTGTACGAACACTTATCTGTTGTCTGGAAGGTTTTTTGAAAGCTTCCTGGGGCCGACCCCCACCCTCATAGCACGCCCCCCCTGGAGAATCGCTCACTCTGAATCTGCTATCCGGCGCTCCTTTCAGCCTCCAGACGACCAAGACGGCCTCCAAGAGGGCTTCCAACACAGCCAAGGTGACAACCAAGACGGCTCAAAGTGGCCCGTGACGGCTCACGAGGCTCCCAAGACGGCCTCCATACGGCTCAAGCCCGAGAAGCATCCCAAGAGACTCCCACGGCCTCTGGCGCACGGAGGCTCCCCGAGCTCTCAAAATGTTGCCACGCTCCCCCGATAATCGGCGACACGCCCGGGTGGGAGAAGAGAGGGGATAGGTTTCCTCAGCAAGCGGCGGGGCTTATCAGAAGCCCTCCGGCCTTCTGAGAAGCCGTCTCTGTCTTCGGAGGAGGCTCAGACAACTTCTCAGCAGGCCCGAGGCCTTCCGCCGAGATATGAGTCTGGGGCCGTTGTGGACGCTTCGAAAAGCAAGAAGCCGAATCTGCTGAAAATGTCAACTTTCCAAAGGGAATGTGGCGACATTAGCTTGAAGGAACCCTTTCGGGGGACCCCTTGGACTTGCCTGGAATCGTCCGGGGGCGTCTTTGGGGCTCATGGGGCCGTCTGGAGAGCATCTTGGGCCGCCTGAGGTCGCCTCGGGGCCTCCATAGGCCGTCTCGTGGCTGTCCTGGGCCCCGCTTGGGCCTCTCATGGGGTCCTCTTGGGTCGTCTTGGGTGCCTCTTGGGCCCGTCTGGAGCCATCTTTGGGCCCTCTTGGGGGCCGTCTTGGGCGATCTTGGAGGCCTCTGGGGCCGTTGTGGACGCTTCGAAGACCAATGAGCCGAATCTGCTGAAAATGTCAACTTCCCCGAGGGAATGTGACGATGTTTGCTTGATGGAGCCCGTTCGGGGGACCCCTTGGACCCGCCTGGAGCCGTTCGGGGGAGTCTTTGGGGCTCCTGGAGCCGTCTGGAGAACATCGTGGACCGCCTGAAAGCCGTCTTGGGTCGTCTCGGGGCCTCCATGGGCCGTCTCGGGGCTTTTCTGGGGAGCTCCGGTACCGTTTTGGGCCCTTCCAGGGGCCCTCCGGAGCCGTTTCGGGGTTCTCTGAGGGCTCCGGGGACCAGGGCCCCCCGCAAACCCACCAGGCATCTTTCGGATTCATTCGCATGGATATGTATATGTATATATATATATATATATATATATATATATATATATATATTGAATCGCTTCACTCATTCCGCCGGCCCGTATTGTGCCATCGCGGGGTCTTGGGGGGTCTTGGGAGCCCTCGGAAGCTTCGTGGGAGCTTCTTGGGAACTTTGGGAGGCCTCGTGGATGGCTCTGGGTGGGCTCTCTTGGTGGTCTCTTGGGGGGGGGTCTGCCTGGCCTCTTGGGGGCCTCCTGGGAGCTTCCTGGGTGTCTCTTGGGGCTTTCTTGCGGCCTGTTGGGGGCCTCTTGGGGCTCTCTTGGGGGCTTCGTGGGGCTACTTGGGGGCTTGTAGGGGCATTTCGGGGGCGTGTTTGGGCGGGAGGCTCAAAATTTCCGTTCGGGTTGCCCCTGTGGACCTCAATCATGGGGCCGTCTTGGGGCCTCTTGGACCGTCTTGAGGGTTTCTTGGGCCTTCTTGGAGCGCTCTTGGGCCGTCTTTGAGCGGTCTTGAGGGTCTCTCGGGCCGTCTTGGGGTGATCTTGGGGGCCTCTTGGACCGCCTTGAAAGGTGTGAGAGACGAAGAGGCGGATATGTTAAAAATGCACGCTTTCCTAAGGGAATGAAGCGATTTTTGCTTGTGGGAGCCCTCTTGGGACGCCGCTTAGGGACCTCTTGGGGCGTCTTGAAGGCCTGTTGGGCCGTCTTGAGGCCATCGTGGGCGCTTGGGGGTGATATTTCGGCGTCTCCCGGCTCTCTTGGACCGTCTGGAGGGCTTCTCGGGCCCCTCTTGGACCGATTTGGAGCCCTCCTGGGCTCCGAAAAAGAGTTCTTGAGGGTTTCTTGGGCCTTCTTGCTCTTGGGCCGTCTTTGAGCGGTCTTGAGGGTCTCTCGGGCCGTCTTGGGGTGATCCTGGGGGCCTCTTGGACCGCCTTGAAAGGTGTGAAAGACGAAGAGGCGGATATGTAAAAAATACACGTTTTCCTATGGGAATGAAGCGATTTTTGCTTGTGGGAGCCCTCTTGGGACGCCGCTTAGGGACCTCTTAGGGACCTCTTGGGGCGTCTTGAAGGCCTGTTGGGCCGTCTTGAGGCCATCGTAGGCGTTTGGGAGTGATATTTCGGCGTCTCCCGGCTCTCTTGGACCGTCTGGAGGGCTTCTCGGGCCCCTCTTGGACCGATTTGGAGCCCTCCTGGGCTCCGAAAAAGAGTTCTTGAGGGTTTCTTGGGCCTTCTTGGAGCGCTCTTGGGCCGTCTTTGAGCGGTCTTGAGGGTCTCTCGGGCCGTCTTGGGGTGATCTTGGGGGCCTCTTGGACCGCCTTGAAAGGTGTGAAAGACGAAGAGGCGGATATGTTAAAAATGCACGTTTTCCTAAGGGAATGGGACGATTTTTGCTTGTGGGAGCCCTCTTGGGGCGCCGCTTAGGGACCTCTTGGGGCGTCTTGAAGGCCTGTTGGGCCGTCTTGAGGCCATCGCAGGCGTTTGGGAGTGATATTTCGGCGTCTCCCGGCTCTCTTGGACCGTCTGGAAGGCTTCTCGGGCCTCTCTTGGACCGTTTGTAGCCCTCCTGGGCTCCGAAAAGGGACCTTGCCGGGACCTTGCCGGGACCTTGCCGGGGTACTTTTCATCCGGGGACCCCCAGGGCCCGCCCCGCGCGCGCGAACTAGAAATATTGTTGAGCAGTTACCGGAGATCTTAGCACGCCTCTGGCCCGTTGGGCCGGCAAATATATATATATATATATATATATATATGTGTATACATATACATATATATATATGTATATATAGATATGTTTGTGTAAGTGCATACACTGGAGCGCATAGCTTGCAACTCATGGACTGCACCCCCGAGTGTGCACCGTATATGTTATGCATTCAGGGTGCAATAACGTACTGCTCGCAGTCCACGCGGGCAAACACAGTGAACAATTCTGGTGGAGTTCCACGATGTTCATTAGCTTTTGGTGGCTATCGACGTTTACATGGCCTCGGCAACATCTTCAAGATCTCCCGTGCTGAGGCCTTCGGGCAACCCTGAGACAAATCATACTGACACCTCGCTGGGGCGCCATCTCTTGGTTCCGCTGACCTTCAACGGCCTTTCCCTCCCCAGACATCCGACGATGCTTTTCTTTTCCAGCCTCCAGGCCCCGGAGTTCCCGACCCCCTCCCCAAAGCAGGGCAGTTCCTCGCCGGGGCCTTTTTTTGGGGGGCGCCGGCGAAGCCAGCGAAGTCGGACCCTTGGCAGCGCCCGCCGCGCCCACCTGAGCCAGCCCTCCGCCTCTGACGCGACCTCCGCCTCCGCGCAGGCACAGGCGCCGCAGCGCGCCGCCGCGCCCCGACTGGCGCAGCAGCCGCGCCGACCGCGGCTCCGCGGCCACGGGCGCTAGGGCCGCGAGCAGCGCGAGCTGCCGCGCGGGGGAGGCGGCCTCCGCCTCCGCCCCTTCCGGCCGGCCGAGCACGCCCCGGCGCGCGGCGGCCGCTCGCCGCTCCGCCTCGGCCGCGCCCCACCACAAGTAGCGACTCGCCCACCCAGCCACGACCCCTGGGCCCAGCGCGAGGGCCGGGTGATGGCGCGGGCCCCGGGGACCACCAGCGCCCACTCCCCGCGCGCCTCCGTTCGGCTCGGCGGCAGCACCGGCACACCGAGGCCCAGGAGTGCAGGCAATGCCGAGAGCCACGGGCCCGCGACCGGCTCCATGCAGGTTCCGAGGCCTGCAGAGCTGAAGCACGGGACGCACGCGGGGCGCTCGGGGGGCCACGCCAGCTGCTGGGCCGGCGCCCGCCAGCGCGGCGACCGCAGCCTGCCCGGTGCCGGCGAAGCTCCCGACGCGCACGCGGCCCTCCACGTGGTAGGCGCCATCGGTCCTGTCCATCTCGGGCCCTGCGAGCCAGACGCCGGTGGGAAGGTCACCCGGGTGAACGGCCAGGAGATCGAAGCCGCCGGCTCGGGCATCGCTGCTCTCGACGTCCTCTCGTGCGCCCGCCAGCCAGACGTCCTCGACCGCGCCGGGCTCCCAGGCCTCGGTGGAACCTTGGCAGCTCAGCTGCGCCAGTGCAAACGCAGCGGCGCGCGCCACGCAGCCTGCCACGGCGCGCGCTGGCGCGCCGCTTGGGAGGCTGCAGGAAGGGGCACTCCTTGAGCCAAAATGGCTACGACTGGGCCATCCTTCGAGCTGGAGGAGGAGCCCACCCCTCCGACGCCGCACTTCTTCCGAGACGCCAGCCACGGGGCCGGATTTTCATCCCGAAGCACGTCTTTCCAGCGACGGAGGGGGGGCGAGAGGGAGACAGCGCAAGCACATCCTTGTTGTTCACATCAGGCTCGTGAGCCGGCAGGCAACCCCGTCGCAGGACCATCATGGCCCTGTCCTCCCAAGCGAAACGAAGCAACAATCTTGGGCGTCCCGAAACGGTGCGGTGACAGACCCTGCAGTGATTTCGACATCCCTCCAAAGACCTCGGCGCACGGTCTGTCACTGCACCGTTTGGGACCCTGGGGCGACTGGGGCCCGGGACATCCTCGCAAAACGACCGTGCCGTCACCCCGAATCCTCACAGACTGACCACACGGTGCTGCCACCGCGCCGTCTGGGGGCCCACGGCCGCCCTCGTTTCTTGACGGTCCTGGGGACGGAAAAGAGCCTCATCATTTTCCGGGCACCTCCCAGAGGCAGAAGTGCCAATGCATCGAAGAAAGCGCTCGGCGGCATGGCCGAAAGCAGCTGCGTGCAGCAGTTTTCGTAGCCCCCGTGCACCTACGGTCAGGAATCCCACCAGCCCTCTGGGCGTAGGTGGTCTAGGGTGTTTCTGTTCCAGCCCCTTCTTCCCTCTCGGGGAGGGGTTTATCACTGTTCCCTATTAAGAAACATCCCCTCCCCAGGCGATTGGTAGCCAACCAAGAACCACGAGGGCACCCCCCCCACACCATCCCTTGTAACAAGCACTACAAACACACACTCTACCTCCAGATTCGGAGCATGCGCAGCCAACCCGATGCGGCCTCACCCCACCATTCCTGTCAAAAAACAATACCGAGTACACTTGGCGGCTGCGGCGGCGGCGGCTGTGGCGGCTGCGGCGGCGGCGGCGGAGGGGCGGCAGGCGGGCGGCGCGGCGGCGGCGGGGGGGCGGCGGCGGCGGTGGCGCGGAGGCGGCGGCGGCGGGCAGCGGCGGCGGCGGCGGACGAGGCGGCGGCGGCGGATTGGCCCCCAGTAGCTGCCCATCCAAAGACGACTGCTGAATATGCTGAGGCTCGGGCCAGACGCGGGTGGGAGTGAGCGAGACGGCTTGCGGGCGGGGCGGGAGTCTTGATCACTGTTCCCTGTTAATATACACCCCCTCCCCCAGGCGACTGGGAGCCAACCCGAGTCAATGAGGGCATCCTCCTACCATCCCTTGTAATTATCCCGGCAAAGCAACCTAACAGCGATGTGTAGGAGCATATCTGGACGCATTCCCCTTAAGATTCAGATGAGAATCCGGTTGTAGAATTCTGCTGTTCCCGCAGTCGTAGTCGCATTCGCGATGACAGTCGCAGTGGCAACGGCAGTCGCAGTCACAGCCTCAGCCTCAGCCTCAGCCTGCCTCAGCATCAGCCTCAGCCTGCCTCAGCCTCAGCCTGCCTCAGCCTCAGCCTGCTTCAGCCTCAGCATCAGTCTGCCTGCCTCAGCCTCGGCCTCAGCCTCAGGCTGCCTCAGCCTCAGCCTGCACCTCAGCCTCAGCCTCAGCCTCAGCCTCAGCCTGCCTCAGCATCAGCCTGCCTCAGCCTCAGCCTCAGCCTGCCTCTGCCTCAGCCTCAGCCCTGCTTCAGCCTCAGCCTCAGTCTGCCGTCGGCCTCGGCCTCAGCCTCAGCCTGCCTCAGCCTCAGCCTGCATCAGCCTCAGCCTCAGCCTCAGCCTGCCTCAGCATCAGCCTGCCTCAGCCTCAGCCTCAGCCTGCCTCAGCCTCAGCTCAGCCTGCTTCAGCCTCAGCCTCAGCCTGCCTTCAGCCTCGGCCTCAGCCTCAGCCTGCCTCAGCCTCAGCCTGCATCAGCCTCAGCCTCAGCCTGCCTCAGCCTGCCTCAGCATCAGCCTGCCTCAGCCTCAGCCTCAGCCTGCCTCAGCCTCAGCCTCAGCCTGCTTCAGCCTCAGCCTCAGTCTGCCTTCAGCCTCGGCCTCAGCCTCAGGCTGCCTCAGCCTCAGCCTGCATCAGCCTCAGCCTCAGCCTCAGCATGCCTCAGCATCAGCCTGCCTCAGCCTCAGCCTCAGCCTGCCTCAGCCTCAGCCTCAGCCTGCTTCAGCCTCAGCCTCAGTCTGCCTTCAGCCTCGGCCTCAGCCTCAGCCTGCCTCAGCCTCAGCCTGCCTCGGCCGCAGCATCAGCCTGCCTCAGCATTCGAAATGTGGCCCGGGAATGGAGTTCTGGGAACTCGAAGAACACGAAGTGGCCTACAGGTGGCTCCGGGCATTCAAAATCATGCCCAGGAATGGAGTTCTGGGGACTCGAAAACCACGAAGTGGCCTACAGTTGGCTCCGGGCATTGAAAATGTGGCCGGTCGGGGCGGCTGGCCGGGGCAGCCAGCCGGGGCAGCCGGCCGCGCTCCCCTCCTCCTCCTCCTCCTGGTCGTCCTCCCCCTCCCCTCCTCCTCCTCCTCCTCCTCCTCCTCCTCCTCCTCCTCCTCCTCCTCCTCCTCCTGCTCCTCCTGCTCGTCCTCCTCCTCCTGCTCGTCCTCCTCCTCCTGCTCGTCCTCCTCCTCCTCCTGCTCGTCCTCCTTCTCCTGCTCCTCCTCCTCCTCCTCGTGCTCGTCCTCGTCCTCCTCGTCTTGCTCGTCCTCCTCCTCCTCCTCCTCGTGCTCTTGCCCCTGATCCTCCTACAATTGGCTCCGGGCATTGAAAATGTGGCCCGGGAATGGAGTTCTGGGAACTCGAACAGCACGAAGTGGCCTACAATTGGCTCCGGGCATTCAAAATGTGGCCCAGGAATGGAGTTCTGGGAACTCGAAGAGCACGAAGTGGCCTACATTTGGCTCCGGGCATTCAAAAAGTGGCCCGAGAATGGACTTCTGGGAACTCGAAGAGCACGAAGTGGCCTACAGTTGGCTCCGGGCATTTAAAATGTGGCCCGGGAATGGAGTTCTGGGAACTCGAAGAGCACGAAGTGGCTTACAATTTGCTCCGGGCATTCAGAATGTGGCCCGGGAATGGAGTTCTGGGACCTCGAAGACCACGAAGTGTGTAACAATTTGCTTAAAACTACTTCCGCGGATCCCTGTCCGGATGCCGCCCAGACCCCCCTGGGGAGTCATGATGCTCTCTTTTGACCCTAGTAGAAACCTATCAGTCTTCGCTGGTAGGTAAAAAAAACAATGCAAACACACACACACACACACACACACACACACTGCCTCCAAATTCAAAGCATGCGCAGCGCACCCTACGCGGCCTCCCCCCACCATTCCTGTCAAAAAACAATGCAGAGTACACTTGGCGGCGGCAGCGGCTGCGGCGGGGGCTGCGGCTGCGGTGGCTGCGGCGGTGGCGGCGGCGGCGGTGGCGGCGGTGGCGGCGGCGGCGGCGGCGGTGGTGGCGGCGGCGGCAGCGGTGGCGGCAGCGGCTGCGGCGGCAGCGGCTGCGGCGGCGGCGATGCGGCAGCGTGTCGGGGGCGGCGGCGGCGGCGGCGGCGGCGGGCGGCGCGGTGGCGGCGGCGGCGGCGGACAGCGGCGGCGGCGGCGCGGCGGCGGCGGCGGCGGGCTGCCCTTCCACAGACGAGTGCTGCATATGCTGCGGCTCGGGCCAGGCTCGGTGCTACGTATGTGTTGGGAGGGCGGGTGGGAGTGAGCGAGACGGCTTGCGGGCGGGAGGGCGTCTTGACCCCCCCCTACCCCCTCCCCTGGACCTGGACGGGGGGGACCGCGACGCGTCGCGTTGAAGCGTCCAAAACGGCCGCGGCGAGGAAGCCACAATTACTAATGTTACTAAGGTTTTGGCCCCATTTTGACCTCTTGGGAGGGGCAACGCTAAATTAAGCTCCCCCTTGTTTGATCGATGTCCTCCAAGATGGCCCCAAAAGCGCTGCGAAGGGTCCCAAGAGCGCTTCAAGAGGGCCCCGAGAAGCGCCCAGGAGGCCCCATGAGGCCCCAAGAGGCCCCAAGAAACTCCCCGAGGCACCCAAGACGCTCTAAGATGCCTCCAGGACCGCCAAGAGGCCCCCTAAGACGCTCCAAGAAGCCTCCACTGGGGGACCCTTCCTCTGCGTGCTGCCCACTTCCCTGATCGGGGCAACTCCTCCGGGCATCGTTTCTGGAATTTGTGCTTAGCGTGTCGCGGCGGCGGCCCCAGTGACACGCTATGTCCTGCAATCGAGCAGCGCGTCGCTCCGCTCTGCGGGGCGGGAAGCTGGGAAAAGCTCGAAACGTTGATGCTTGGGGACCAAGACGTGGCTGGCGTGTCGCGTCGCGCCGAAGCGTGGTGAACCAGAACCGGCGGCACGGCACGTTAAGCAAACGTTAAAACGGAATCCCCAGACGTCCCGGCCCTGTCCCCAGGGGTGGCTTTTCATCTTGGCTGGATCGTTATTTGACGGCCAGGGGCCTGGCGAAAGCCCCCAAAGGCCGAAAACGGCCAAAACCTCCCGTCGTGATTTCCCAACGAGAGCACAGCTGGGACTGTAACGCCCCCCTCGCCCAACCCTAGAGAAGGCGGAAGGCGGCCGTCACGATCTCTCTCTCTCTCTCTCTCCCTCTGGAGGCCTCGTGGATGGGGTCAGAGGATGACGCCGCATCGCCGATGCATCGGCGACGCATCGCCAACGTATCGGCAATGCATGGGCAACGTCGGCGGTGCATGGGCGACGCCGGCGCTGAGAAAATCGTGCCCTACATCGGGCCACATCGCCGATGCATCGACGACGTGGCGCGATCCTCCGACCCCCTCTGCTCCGACCCCATCTGGGAGGCCTGGAAGCACGAACTCGCCCTCTCTCTCCCTCTCTCCCTCTCTCTCTTTCTCTCTCTCTCTGCGTCGCCCGGCATCGGCAGCTCGGCAACTCGGCGTGGCAGGCCGCCTCGGCCAGCCCCGTGTCCGCGAGCGCGGACACCGCGTCCCCCTTCCTGCGCCAGAACCGGTGGGGGGGGGGAAGGGAAGAGCGACCGCACGTGCCGGTGTAAGGCGGGCCTCTAGTCCGTCCTCGTCCTCGTCCTCGTCATCGTCCTCATCCTTTTTCTCCTCCTCATCCTCCGTCGTCTCGCTCCTCCTCCTCTCCTCCTCCTCCTCCTCCTCCTCCTCCTCCTCCTCCTCCTCAGCAACATCAGCATCATCAGCATCATCAGCATCATCAGCATTAACATCATCATCATCAGCAGCAGCATCATCATCACCATCAGCATCAGCATCAGCATCAGCATCAGCATCAGCATCAGCATCAGCATCAGCATCAGCATCATCATCATCATCATCATCATCATCATCATCATCATCATCATCATCATCATCATCATCATCATGAGTAGCATCATCAGCATCATCATCATCAGCGTCCATCATCAGCGCATCAGCATCATCCTTACTCTCCTCCTCTCCTCATCATCATCATCATAGTAGCATCAGCATCATCATCATAATCCTCATCACATCACCGTCATCAGCATCATCATAATCCTCTCATCCTCATCATCATCATCACCTCATCATCATCATCATCATCGTAATAATCAGGCAGCATCATACTCATGTTCATCATCATTTTCATCTTCATCTTCATCATCATCAGCATCATCATCTTCTTCATCCGCATCGCATCGTCATCGTCAGCATCATCATCATCATCATCATCATCATCATCATCATCATCATCATCATCATCAACATCATCATCATCATCATCATCATCATCATCATCATCATCATCATCATCATCATCATCAGCATAGCATCAGCATCATCATCATCATCATCATCATCATCATCATCATCATCATCATCATCATCATCATCATCATCATCATCATCATCATCATCATCATCATCATAATCATCATCATCGTCATTATCCGCCACTACCTCTTCCCCTCCTCATCCACCGCCTTCTCGTCCTGCTACCCCTCCACCTCCTCCTGTCCGAATCCCAGCTTGGTCCGAAAGCCCCTCCGTTCTGGCTGGCGCGCAGAGCCCTGAGGAGCCGCTGCTCCAAGCCGATGTTGAACCGTCGTCCTCTGGCGGCGGGGTGGGATGCGTGGTGGACGGCTCTGGTGAGCGCAGCCGCCTCGCCGATGTCTGGGCAGTCCGCGCCCTCGGCCATGCAGTGGCCGAGGTCAGAGCCTTCGTGTTCTGTCGTCGGTGCGCCTGGGTTGCGGACGGTAAGGGCCAGATCAGACACCTTCGCCTCCTTTGTAAACGGCTCTCGCGTGAGCCCAAGACAGGCGCTGACCAACGGTCAGATTCGTTACATAATCCTCCTCATCCTTCGTTCTCTTCATCCTATTCCTTCCTCCCCCCTCCCCCATCCGTCTTTTCTCCATCTGATCCACACACCTCCTCCCTCCCTCCTTCCCCATTCTCGTTTAGCCCACTGTGTGTGGTCACCAAGCCAATCAATAATCGACGTGTGGCTAAACTTGTGCAAGCCGTATCAGGGTGGACGGAACCATTTGCCGACTTTCTGGTGAGATGCTCCTCTTCCCTCTCCTCCTCCTCCTCCTCCTGCTCCTCCGCCTTCTCCTCCTCGGGTTATCTGGTTTCTATTCCTGTTCCTCCTCCTCTTCCTCCTCCGAAATGCTCCTCCTCCTCCTTCCCTCCCCTGTTTATCATTATCCCTTTCCCTCTATCTGCAACGACCATGGGCCCAACATCGGCCTGTCATGGACATGTGCAGGCGAGCAATCTGCGCTATCCGACAGCCGCAGCAACAATAGCAGCGTGATATTGTTGGTGAATGAGCCCAGCACATACGATAATAGTCTGGCAACAACAAAGGGTGTGACCCGAATGGATCGGGGCATACGGTAACCTGCAGGTGCAACAACAACTAACGATCCAGAGCGGGAGAAGAGTAATTAGCGGAGGACAAAGGAACGGAACAGGCGAGGGAGGATGAAGAAGAGGACAATAGTGTTGATCGTCAGAGAAGGAAGCGGCGAATTACGAGGTCCTCACACGTGCGCAGTTGGCAGCGCCCAGAGAGAGCGGGGTACCGTTTGCATATGCGTAAAACCGCACCCCGCTGGCCGCTGGACCTCCTATGAATGGCGACAGGTAGGCAGCTGGCAACACCCGAAGAGCGCGAGGTCCCGTTTGGGTCTGGGTGGTACCGCACTCTGCTGGACCACCCACAGGTTCACGAAAATGAAGACCATTGCGAAATTGGCAGCACCCAAAGAGAGCGAGGCCGCATTTGGATCTGGGTGGGACCGCACTCCGCTAGACTCCCATGCAACAGCTGCATTCCTGGCATCCCCTGGGGAGGGCGAGGTCTAGCATGAGACATCACTCGCTGGGGCTCCCAGGAGGCGGGGCTGGAGACAGGCACATGGCAGGAGGCGAGGTGGAATAGGAGGCA
>CAUYUJ010007779.1:427500-472500 GCA_963575745.1 Prorocentrum cordatum
CAGACTCGCCGGAGGCAGCGCGGTCCCTGCAAGGATCCGCGCCGCCCCGCGACCGTCAATCGGAGATTGGGGGGTGAGATCGCAGTGGAACGGAGAGCCTCCAACTAGGACATCGGTTTCGGCTTCGTGTTCGTGTCGTGCGTGCGGGCGACGCGAAGCTGCGTGGGCGCGCGAAAGGAATGGCCCCGCCGTCGCTAGGGCGATTCGGATGCAGTGGGCCGCCCCTCTGCCCCAGGTGGGCACGCGGTGGAACGAGGTGTCCCGCCGTGGTGTCCTGTGGTGTCCCGTTGGTGCCCCGTCGGTGTTCAGTCAGCGGTGAGCGGTGGCCAGGGGTGTCTCACCTTGGTATCGACAGTGAAGTTGATAGTGAGATCGATAGTGGAATCGCTAGAATGGCATGGATAGTGGGATCAATTTGAGATCGACAATGAGGCTGGTTGCGGCATTGGTTGTGAGATGAAAAGCGGGGACGACAATGACATTACATCGCAGCGCAACAACGTCATCGCACGTCGTCGCTAACTCGAGGGCGCGTCACCAGCATCGTCATCATCGCACCCATCGCATTTGTCAGCAGCTGGTCCCCCCCACCCCCCAACCTCCTTAACACCCGAAGAGGGGTCGTATAGGTAGGCTACGACTGCAGCCCATTATCCTGTCTTGCATCGTCGCTGGTTGCGATGTCGGTTGTTGCTTCTGGGCCGTCGGGTGCGATATGGTGGGTGGGGCCCGCTGGGTTCGATAGTAGCCCCTGGCGTTTTCCTTGCAGGTGAACTCCTCGTCGCCAGCGCCGGGTGTTTGCGAGCTGGTGGCAAAAGGGATCATCTCCCAGGCACGCCGAGGAACTTCCTCCGTGGTGCGTTGGCTTTCGGGGTGAACGGCGATTGTGATACCGTCATGTCTCTTCAGCTGTGCGGATGGCGTGTCCAGCTCGATCGGAATGACCTCGCTGGTTCGTTGCCATCGGTCGACGTGTGCCGAGATCGCCGCTCTCGTCGCCGATGATGCGCCTGCCGTTCTGGAAGGTCTGGTCGGGTCGAAGGGTGGAATTGATGTTCCTCTGTGCCCTGTTGTGATATCATTACTCCATAAGCGGCTGAGTCCCTCGCCATCTGGTCGCTGGGTGACCGCGTGGGCTGAGCCTCATCCAGGTCCGTACCTTGTGATGGGAAAGTACTCGACAAGTGGCATGAACGTCCGTAGCTCCTCGTCGTTGGTAAGTCTCTGTATAGAAGAGGGCCCTCTCGATCGCGTCGACCGTCTGTTCGCTGCTCAATCGTTCCTGTGCTACACAAACAGGGTGTTGCGCACGGTGGTGCTCCTCCGTTGCTTTCTCGGTGCGCCTCTCGTGTGCTACCTTCCAATACCTCCGATCAACCTCCTTCTGCTGGTAGATCTAGATCTCGGAAAGAGCGTGATCTACCGCTGCTGGCGGAAAACCGGGGGGAGGGTCACTGGGGGTTCCCAACCCGGCCCCCACCTCCTCGAAAACCGAGGGGGGTCACTACCGGTGGTTCGAACCGCCCCCCCAACCCGATCCATCATGAAAAGGGGGGGGGGTCACTACCGGTTCGAACCCCTCCCCCTCCCCCCCCCTCTCCCGAAAACCGAGGGGGGTCACTACCGGTTCGACCCCCCCCCCTCCCGTCGCCGCCAGCAAACGATTCCCGCTCCTCGGGACAGTTGGACAGTGGTTGGGACACTGGGACAGTGGTGGGAACGGTGGTGGTGGGGACAGTGGTGCGGGGACAGTGGGACAGTGGTGCGGACAGTGGTTGGGACGGTGGTGGTGGGGACAGTGGTGGTGAGGGGACAGCGGGACAGTGGTAGGGACGGTAGTGGTGAGGACAGTGGTGAAGGCGGTGGTGAGGACGGTGGTGGGACAGTAGTACAGTGGGGAGAGTGGTGGGGACAGTGGGGACAGTGGGACAGTGGTGGGGACAGTGGGACAGCACAGTGGGACAGCGGCGGGGACAGTGGGACAGTGGTGGGAACAGTGGGGACAGTGGGACAGTGGTGGGGACCGTGGGGAAAGTGGGACCGTGGTGGGACAATGGTGGGGAGAGTGGGGACAGTGAGACACTGGTGAGGGCACTGGTGGGGACAGCGGGGACAAGGGTGGGAACACTGGGGACAGTGGTGGGGACTGTGGGACAGTGGTGGGGACGGTTGTGGTGGGGACAGTGGTGTGGGGACAGTGGGAATGTGGTGAGGACAGTGGGACTGTGGTGGGGACAGTGGTGGTGGGGACAGTGGTGAGGGAGGTGGCGACGACGGTGGTGGGACAGTGGGACAGAGGTACAGTGGTGACAGTGGTGGTGACAGTGGTGGGGACAGTGGTGGGAACAGTGGGACAGCTCAGTGGGAAAGCGGCGGGGACAGTGGGACAGTGGGACAGTGGGGACAGTGGTTGGGACCGTGGGGAAAATGGGGAGAATGGGACCGTGGTGGGAACAGTGGCGGGAACAGTGGGGGCAGTCCGACAGTATTGAGGGCACTGGTGGGGACAGTGGGGACGGTGGTGGGAACAGCGGGGACAGTGGTGGTGAGGAAAGTGGTGCTGGGGACAACAATACTTAGGGGATGTGGTGCGCACGGTGGTGGGGACCCGGGAGTCGTTTGCCGGCGGTGAGTGGGGGGGTACAGTGGGGACAGTGGGACAGTGGTGGGAACAGTGGTGGGGACAGTAGTGGGAACAGTGAGACAGCTCAGTGGGAAAGCGGCGGGGACAGTGGGACAGTGGGACAGTGGGGACAGTGGTTGGGACCGTGGGGAAAATGCGGAGAATGGGACCGTGGTGGGAACAGTGGTGGGAACAGTGGGGACAGTCCGACAGTATTGAGGGCACTGGTGGGGACAGTGGGGACGGTGGTGGGAACAGCGGGGACAGTGGTGGTGAGGAAAGTGGTGCTGGGGACAACAGTAGGGGATGTGGTGCGCACGGTGGTGGGGACCCAGGAGTCGTTTGCCGGCGGTGAGTGGGGGGGTACAGTGGGGACAGTGGGACAGTGGTGGGAACAGTGGTGGGGACCGTGGGGAAAGTGGGGAGAGTGGGACCGTGGTGGGACAATGGTGGGGAGAGTGGGGACAGTGAGACACTGGTGGGGGCACCGCTGGGGACAGCGGGGACGGTGGTGGGAACAGTGGGGACAGTGGTTGGGACTATGGACTATGGGGCAGTGGTGGAGGCGGTGGTGGTGGGGACAGTGGTGTGGGGACAGTGGGAATGTGGTGGGGACAGTGGGACCGTGGTGGGGACAGTGGTGGTGGGGACAGTGGTGAGGGCGGTGGCAAGACAGTGGTGGGACAATGGAACAGAGGTACAGTGGAGACAGTGGTGGGGACAGATGGGACAGTGGTGGGAACAGTGGGACAACTCAATGGGACAGCGGCGGGGACAACGGGACAGTGGGGACAGTGGTTGGAACCGTGGGGAAAGTGTGGAGAGTGGGACCGTGGTGGGAACAGTGGTGGGGACAGTGCGACAATGGTGGGGGCACTGGTAGCGACAGTGGGGACGGTGGTGGGAACAGCGGGGACAATGGTGGTGAGGAAAGTGGTGCTGGGGACAGCAGTGGGGGATGTGGTGCGCACGGTGGTGGGGACCCATGAATCGTTTGCCGGCGGTGATTGGGGGGGGGGTTGAACCGGGTAGTGACCCCCCCCCGGTTTTCTGGAGGGGGGGGGCGTCGAAACGGTAGTGACCCGCCCTGTTTTCTGGAAGGGGGGGGGCGGTAGTGACCCACCCCGGTTTTCTGGAGGGGGGGGAGGGGTTCGAACCGGTAGTGACCCCTCCTGTTTTCTGGAGGGGGGGGAAGGAAGGGTTAGCACCGGTAGTGACCCCCCCGGTTTTCCGGAGGAAGGGGGAGGGGTTCGAACCAGTAGTGAATCCCCCCCCCGGTTTTCCGGAGGGGGGGGGTTTGGGGGGGGAGGGGGTTTTGCCGGGGGGAAGGGGGAAGGGGGTCCAGCAGGGGGGAGGGATTTTCGGAGGGGGGGGGACCCCCGGGTTCCGGAGGAAAAGGGGGGAAATTTTCCACTGTAAAGGGGCGGTGGATCACGCTGTCTCGGATCTCGTGCAGGTGGGCCTCATGTTGCTACGCCGTGCCCATTTCCGCGCGTTGGAATACGAGGTGCAGTTGCCCCTCAATTCGTAGGGCGTTATGCTGGGCTTGCTGCTCGTGCGTGCTCGTGTCGGTCAGTACGAGCACGCGTTGGAGGTAATGCTCGTGGTGTTGGACCTGTTCAGCATGCCTTCTTCTGACACTTCGTACAATGTCGGTGACTCTTTGCTGGCGATCCTCTTGGGCATCTAGGCGCCTGTCATCAATATCTCCCCATTCATTGTAAAGCATTGCGTGCTCGTTGCGGTCATTGGGCCGTTGCGCTTCGATGCTGGCAATATGCTGCTCGGCCTCGTTGGTCATGTAGAAGTATGTTCGCCTTTCCTTGGCCTGCTGTTCTAGCTCTCGTAGCTGTTGTTGTCTGTTCGCGCGGTCGTCGTTGCTCTCGATGAGCATCTTCTGCGCGATCCTGGATTCGCTTTGCACTGCATCTGCCTCGGCGTTGTCGCGACGTCCTGCAGCGTCCCTTGCAATAGTCCTCGTCGCCTCGAACTCCTCCTTCGTCCTGTTCAGGGCTGCCGTGCCCCTAGTTTGCAAGAGTCCGTGGTGGGCGGCCAAGTTTTCGTTCGTCAACTTGGCGTTGCCGATCTCGTTCTTCAGCTCGTTCTGTTAGTGGCGGGGTTGTGTTCATTCCTTACGTTGTCTTGCTCCTGTGCGCCCTCCCCCGCCATACGGAGGTGTTTCTGGAGGACGTGAATATCGGTTTTGCCGTCGCTATTGTTTTTCTTGATGTCGTGGCCCACTCGATCGTTTTGAGTAGCGTGCCGACGTCCTGGCCCTCGGTCGTCTCCCCAGCCCGTGTTCGCCTTCTGGGAGCTGGTGTGGGCGCCCTTCTCTGTGGTGTATCTCCCTGTGGCTTTTCGGCCCCGTCGTCTGCAGCACCTGTCTGTGTCACTGTAGATGACGTCCCTGACTTTGCTGGTGTCACGGCGGAGGGAGTTGAGCTCGCATGTGCTCGTAGTAAAATTTCATGGCCCGCTCGGTGTTTACTCAATCCCTGGTCTGTTAAGATGGGGGCATACTGCTGAGGATCATGGCTTCGAAGGCCATCTGGGCGACTGCATCTGTGGTGGTTAGAGTAGGTAGACCTGCAAGGCTGTTCTTCATGATAGCTGAGGCTGACCGCGTTTGGTCGATGAGCTTGGTCTTGCTCCTATCGTCTCTGAACTTGGGGTCGTTTAGTGGTGACTCCCAGTCAGGCATTCGGACAACGTAGACCTGGCGCATCGGCATGGCATTGTTGATGGTGTTCGTGATGTGGTCGTTGTAGTCCTGGGCGGTATCCCTGGGTTTTTTTTGGGTGCGTTGTGCGCCCCAGGTTGTGTCTTGGTTTTCCCCTTGCCCTTGTTGTTTTTGTTGTTGTCTTTGTGGCTGCGGCTATCGGGCTCGATGTCGTCGTAACAAGGTTTGGGACAACTTGCGTTTCATGGCCTGCGTTGCCGTTGCCGTTGTGGCCCTTGTGCCAGTAGGTATCGGGGTGGTCGTTGGCCCATTGCTCCGTCCACTTGTTGCTCCTCCAGCGCTGGAGGCCTGCTCCAATCGCCAGTGGTGTAAGGCGTGGTGTCGGTCCTCTGCTTGGAGTGTGGCTCGCGGTTGATCTCCAAGGCGGTGGCGTAGTCCATGAGCCGCTCGAGGTTGAACCTCCATGGTGCTGCCGTTGTCGGAGCTTGAGGTGGATGTGGTGCACCTGGAGTGGACCTCGTGCTTCGTGAAGCCGCAGTAGAACTCGGGCGTCAGCACGCTGTCGACGTAGTCGCCTGTGCTAGGCTGGGTTGCGGGACCTATCGTCCCGTGATGCCGTAGTTGTGAACGTGGCAGTTGCCGCGGCCGGTGTTGGTCGCGAAGAGATCCGGTGTAAATATCGCTGGCCTGATGGGCCCGTGAGGGCCACGCTGGCCGCCGCCTCGGCCCCCTGCGGGGCACGTGGGGGCGGGATCGGGCGATCGCGGCATCCTCCCTCTCCTCATCTTCCTCTTCCTCCCCCACGTGTTCCCCTGAGGGCTTCCAGAAAGGCTGGGGGAACGCATGGCCCAATAGCGTGGCCAAACTTTGCCCAAACGTTTGGCCACATAGGCGTATCCTATGAGGCAGGGGGCGGCGGTGACTCGCCGCAGGCGTCTACGATACATGGCACAATCAAGAAGAACAGAGGGAATGAGAGGGAGGATGAGCAAGACCATTGTAACTGCATGCGAACTGGGCCTCGCTCAACGACGGGTGCCCAGCGGGTCGGTCGCGCGCGGGAAGGAGGAGAAGCAGGAGAAGGGGCTCGGAGGCAGCGGCAAGGGGGCAGGGGCAGGAGGAGGCAGGAATTGAACAGCTGTACAGGTCCACCTCCTTCCTCCTCCCTCCCTCTCCTCCTCTGACTGTGTTACCCCCTGTTCTGGGAAGGGGAACCAGGTGGAGCCGTACAGCTGTCCTCCTCTGGAAGGGGCTCCGGGAGGAGCGGCAGAAGAACAGAGGCAGGAGGGGGGAGACGGGGGAGCGGGAGGAACGCGGAGAAACACGAGGGCAGGACGGGGACAAACTCGGGTGTGGATCTGAGAGCTGGCGGGTCTGGAGGGTGCATTTGACTACCCACCAATCCACCCCGACCCACCCAGAAGTAGCCGTTGGGCCTGTCAGTTTCCAATGGTTTGGGGGGGGGGGGGAGCGTTCCGGAAGATCGAGACAGCACGATGGAACCCGCTTACCCCCCCCCAGACCGAAATTTGGGGGTGTCCAGGACCTTCGGGTTGGGTTGGTGCGACATGGCAAGTAATGAGCATCGGGCGCCGCGGCCCCTCCGGGGAAGGACGGGTGCCGTCCCCTCTCGGGCTGCGAAGCACCCCTCCGCACCCGGTGGGGCACGCTGGGAGAGCGAGCCTGACCTGTCCATGGGGGTCGGGCTAGGTCTGGCATGTCCTCCTACAGGCGGACTTGGGAGGGAACGCAAAAATTTGCAACAAATGCAGAAAAATCAGCCGATCCGGCGTGTGAGCTTCAAAGACCCTCAGATATAGCCTGAGCCTCAGATCTTGAGCTTCAGCTCTGCTGGGGGGGTGGGTGCTGGGGTGGCTCTGCTGGGGTAGGGGGGAGGGGGGGGTCCGAGTCAGTTTTGGTGGCGAAATCGCAGCTCCAGCTCACTCTGGGTCGGCCCCACGAGAGCTCGAACGCGGGCTCATAAAAAACCCAGCGGCCGCCCAGACGGCCCAAGAGGGCCCCGAATGGCCGAAACATCGCTCCAAGACGCTCAATATGTTCCTCAGACGGCTCCAGAAGCCTCCAACGTACCCTCCCGACACCTCTTAAGAGTGCCCAAAGACAGAACATCTGCCCCATTCCCTGAGGAAGACGTATCTTTTTGGCATTTTCGCTTCTTCGGCCTTCGCAGTGTCCAACACGGCCCAAGAGACCCAAAAACAGACCCAGAGGCTCTCAAGAGGGCCCCAAATCGGCCCAAGAAGGGCCCAAGACGGCCCGGGAGGCCCCCAAGACAGCCCAAGCGGGCCTCAGGACGGGCCCAAGAAGCGCCCAAGAGGGCTCCATGACGGCCCCATCAGGGCCCAAGACGGCCGCAGAGGCGCCCACGAGGCACCAAAATGGCCCTAGGATTCCCCAAGAAACCCCGAGAGGCTCCAAGTGGTCCTCAAGAGGCTCCCAAAACGCGCCCCAAAGAGCTCCCGAAGGCTTACACATTACCTCCTACACACCCCCAGGAGGCCTCCAGGATGCCTCCTGCATGCCCCCCAAGAAGCCCAAAAGGCCCCCAAGAGGCTCAACAATCACCTCCAAGACGCTCCCCCAGGAGGCCTTGAAGATGCGTCGTAGGGGCCCCTCAAGAAGCCCACGCAATGTCTCCAAGCTGTTTCCAAACCACTTACATTTGAACAAGCACACTGGGGCGAAAACGTCCTTCTGATAGCGGGATCGTCCCAGATCGGCGGCACCGGCCATAGGCCTCTACAATAGTGGAAACAAACGTCGAAACATCGTCCCCTGACTATTCGTTTGACTATTTTTGTATATTTCACCTGTAGAGGGACATGCCCGACGTAAGGGTTGAGATGGTTCTATCGGCGGTGAGACCTCCCCGTCCTGCACGGGGTGGTCGAGCGCGGGCTCCTCCACCGACGGCCTCTCCCGACGATGGAGCGGTCGTCGTGCAAAAGGGGGTCCAGAGTGGCAAGCGGCCAGCCCGAGGTGATCGAGGAACGCAGGTCGGCGGCGGGCGAGGCGCGGGGCTTCTCAGAGACCCTCGCGCCTTCGGATGAGAAGGTTTCTGTGTCTTCGGGGAGGGCTCAAAGACTCCTCGGAAGGCCGAGTGGCTTCCGAGCCTTCCGAGAAGGCCCGCCCCCTCTCTCACTTCCCCCCCGGGCTCGCCGCCGACCTAAGAACGATGCTCGAACGCTCCGAGAGCGCTCCAAGAAAGCTCTGGAGCGATCTGCCTTCATCCCGGGCCTGCCCGAGAGGAGCCCGAGGGCTTCGGGCAGGGAGGAGGGCCCGGCGGAGCAGGAGGAAAGCAAGATCGGTCGGCATCGACGAGCAGGGAGGAAGGCCCGGCGTAGGAGGGGGAAAGCAAGGTCGGCTGGCATCGCGTCAGGAAGCAACATCGAATCGGAATGTGCGTTGGATCGGGCCGCTTCGGCACGGAGTCGGAATCGACTCAGATCGGCGCGCAGCATGCACACGACAACGCCGTGTGGAGTCATCGGGCACCATCAGACCGTCGGAAAATTGGACTCGGAGCAGGTCGACCTGGCCGAAAGCCGATGTCGAGCCGGAGTCGGACAGGCACGGGCCCTGGCAGGACTGCTCCATGGAGGGCGAGGAGGGCCTGGACGGAGCAGGAGAAGGGGGGCGGGCACGGGGAGGAGGAGGAGGGGAGGAGGGGGAGGAGCAGGAGAGGGGAAGAGATGAGAGAGGAGGAGATCTGTAGCCCCAGGCTCAAGTTGGAGCAGAGCACCGACGGCTTCAGCTTGTCGGCAAGCAGGGAGCAGGCCCAAGCCCACTTTCTACACGACCCCTGTCACCAGTGACTTCCCAGTTTTGGCAGGCTTTTCGTCTCACTACTGTCGAACATTCTCGCCCGCCAGCAAGTCGATGGGCACACAGGAGTGTAGAAAGTGCGATCGTCACGTTCCAGAGAAGTACAGAGTGTGCTTAAAGTGCGCAAGGATGGCAGATCCAGCCAACGACCCCCGAGCACCGCCCCCGAGCACACTCCGGTCACAAATCTCGCAACGCTCCCTCGACCAGCCGTCAAAGCGACAAGGACCGGGACCGTGGCTCGACGAACTCCACGGCGGTCATCAGAGAGCCAAGGTCCAGCAGCTCATCGACAAAGCCCCGCCTCTCTCGGCATGGAAACTTAAAACTCACCCGAAATTCAACCACCTCCTTCTACGCCGTGCCAGATCGAAGGTATCGTTTGGACATGAAGGACGGGCTGCACATACTCTCCATGTTAGCGTGTGCGACGAGGGCCAACGGAGATGAAGTCGAAGAAGCGCTCCTAGACATTGGCCTTCTGAAGTACTGTATTGCAGCTCTGGAACCGTTGGAAACCCGTAAGTTACGGAACCACAAATAGCAGCAAAAAGTCCCCATGCGTATTGGCAATATATCAAAACAGATCGAGGCGATAGAGAGGACCAGTAAGAACTGGGACATTTAACTCGAGAGACTGGAGAACGCGATGCACGCGATGCAGCAAGAGGAGAACTACTCGGAAGCATTGGGCGGCGGTGACGGCCAGAACGCATCTCAACATCAGCGTCCAGACCAGCCAGCTGGGATGCCGCGTCACAAGCGCCAAGAAGCTCAGCAGGCACCCTCTGCGGCAACTATTTCCAAGGCAAGCCTCCATCCTCCCTTGGCCCCCGCGGATACCGCCGTGCACGACGATTCTCTGCAGCGGCTGATGCAGCAAGACCAAGACGCAACTCAACACGCGAGACGGATGCAGGCAGCCGTGATCCAAGCCACGGGAGCAAGCAAAAGGTTGCCCGCCCCCACCTCCAACGCCGACGGGGTTGTCTCAATGGACGCCAGACCCCTGGGCGCCACCTGCGCCGCCTCTGGCGCACACCTGCCGTGACAGCGGCCTCCTCCTCCGCAGCAGCGGCCTCCGCCTGCCCAGGAAGGAGGTCCAGATCCCGAGAGCATCGTCGCAGGCAGTCCCGCTCTAAGCTGGAACCGAAGGGCTCCTCCAACGAAGCGGCACCGATCCCAGCAGAAAATGAGATGAAGATGATGCGGGAGGCCATTACGTAGCCAATCGCACAGGCGCATCCCTCATCCCAGCGGGAGGTCATCCTGCGCCGATGTTGTTTGGGGACGGCCCAGGTGATCCCAGGTGCAACGCCAGCAGACTCGACCCAAGAATGGCAGTACTACCGTCCCAGGATGGCACCAGTGGCTGCAGCAAGTCCGATTCCGCCAGACAGTCAAGAACACCAGAATGGAGAGTCCAAAGAGACGACTGCTCTGTTCATGATTGGATGCAACGAGGACCCGGTGATGGAAATACCCTACCATGCGGTTCACCCAAGCACTCCTCAGAAATACGAAGCTCGAGTAGTTTGGTACAATGCTGCCGATGCTCATCCCTTCTTCACCAGGGACTGGATCGCCAACGGGTGGCGCGAGCTTCAGCCAACCTTCAACAACGGCAACTGGGAACGGCAAGCCACTGCCCCAGACACGAGCCGTGATCGCCTGCACACTGCTGGCGCCCACCCAAAGCACGGACACGTCGGGAGCTACACAACAGCAGTTATCAGCGGCGGGTGTTGTGACATGCGCTGACCACTACGAGAACTCTACAAGTCTACGCATCGTCAGCACGAAAACATCCAGCAGCGCAGCACGCGCGGTAGCTCCATACCTGTTTCGCTAGTGCTCAACCTGTATATGGGCCTCGGACGCTCCAACACCCGCAGTGTTGGCAGTTTGGGCACCCTGGTCCACGACATCCAGCAATTAACAAGCGTGGACCAGTATCTGCCTATTCCGGCTGTCTGGGCGAGTACGCGAGGTCAAGAAGGTAGTAACATGGGCGAGTTGTCAGTCCGCCCAGGTGCTCGCCGCGGGTTGCGCAGTGCCTCAGATGGCAACCGTTTTCATCCAGAGGACACGCCAAACACTGAGTATAGAATCGGCCGCCTCATCCTTCCTTTGTTTCCCACGCCTCTGATTAGCTGCCGCCTCATGGCAGAGATGCAGTCCCTGTGTAGTGCCTGGTAGAGCCGTGACTGCTTTTGTTCTCCTGGGGGGTAACGCATGTTACGTGGGGGGGAGGGGGGAGGTGACGGTAACGACGTCCGCCGTGGCGAGTACGAGTACGAATGCTAGCACAAATACTAGCACAACATACGAGTAGCACGAATAGTACGAGTCGTCCTAGGAGTAATCGTAACACTTAGCTCTCGTAGTGTTAGTAGCACGAGTGGCGCTAGTAGTGCCAGTCGTACTAGTAGGGCGATTACAAAACACGTAGTAGCAGTATTAGTAGTAGTGGTAGTAGTACGACGAGTAGAAGCAGTAGTAGTAGTAGTAGTAGTAGTAGTAGTAGTAGTAGTAGAAGCAGCGGTTGTAGTACTAGTACTGCTAGTAGTAGTAGTAGTAGTAGTAGTAGTAGTAGTAGTAGTAGTAGTAGTAGTAGTAGTAGTAGTAGTAGTAGTAGTAGTAGTAGTAGTAGTAGTAGTAGTAGTAGTAGGAGGAGGAGTGGTAGTAGCAGCAATAGCAGTACTATTATAGTCGTACTAGTAGTAGTAGTAGTAGTAGTAGTAGTAGTAGTAGTAGTAGTAGAAGAAGTAGCAGCAGTAGTTAGTAGTAGTAGTAGTAGTAGTAGTAGTAGTAATAGTAGTAGTAGTAGTAGTAGTAGTAGTAGTAGTAGTAGTAGTAGTAGTAATAGTAGTAGTAGTAGTAGTAGTAGTAGTAGTGGTAGTAGTAGTAGTAGTCGTAGTAGTACCCGTAGCAATGGCCGTAGAAGTAGCAGCAGTAGTCGCAACAGTGGTTACAATAGCACTCGTCGTAGCAGTAGTAGTAGTAGACGTAGTAGTAGTAGTAGTAGTAGTAGTAGTAGTAGTAGTAGCAGTAGTAGTAGTAGTCGCAGGAGTAGTACTAGGTAGTAGTAGTAGTAGTAGTAGTAGTAGTAGTAGTAGTAGTAGTAGTAGTAGTAGTAGTAGTAGTAGTAGTAGTAGTAGTAGTAGTAGTAGTAGTAGTAGTAGTAGTAGTAGTACTCGTAATCCGAGTAATAGTAGTACTCGCAGTATCAAAGGTAGCAATAGTAAACGTAGAAGTCGTCGTAGTAGTCGTAGTAGTAGTAGTAGTAGTAGTAGTAGTAGTAGTAGTAGTAGTAGTAATAGTGGTAGCATTAGCAGTATTAGCAATAGTAGTCGTCGTGGTGATAGGAGTAGAACTAGTAGTAGTAGTAGTAGTAGTAGTAGTAGTCGTAGTAGTAGTAGTAGTAGTAGTAGTAGTAGTAGTAGTGGTAGTGGTAGTAGTGGTAGACGTAGTCGTAGTAGTAGAAGTAGTAGTAATCGTAGTAGTAATAGAAATTATAGTAGTAGCCGTAGTCGTGGTAGTAGTAGTAGTAGTAGTAGCCGTAGTACTAGTAGCGGTAGTAGTAGTAGTAGTAGTAGTTGTCATAGTAGTGGTACTACTGATAGACATGGTAGTGAAACTACTGATAGTCGTAGCAATAACATTACAGTACTCGTAGTAGTAGTAGTAGTAGTAGTAGTAGTAGTAGTAGTAGTAGTAGTAGTAGTAGTAGTAGTAGTGGTAGTGGTAGTGGTAGTGGTGGTAGTAGTAGTAGTAGTAGTGATAGCAATGGAAGTATCAGCACTCGTAGGAGAAGAAAGAATGGTAGACATCGTGATAGTCGTAGCCGTAGTAGTAGTAGTAGTAGTAGTAGTAGTAGTAGTAGTAGTAGTAGTAGTAGTAGGAGAAGTAGTAGTGGCCGACGTGATAGTAATAGCAATGAACATCGTAGTGGTAGAGGCAGTCGTAGTAGCACTGCACCGCAGCGCTCGTGTAATAGCAGTGGTAGTGGTAGTAGTGGTAATAGTAGTAATAGTAGTAGTAGTAGTAGTAGTAGTAGTAGTAAGATTCGTAGTTGTTGTAGTAGCCGTCGTAGTGCTAGTAGTACAGGTAGTAGTAGTAATAATAGTAGTAGTAGTAGTAGTAGTAGTAGTAGGTATTGTTGTTGTAGTCGAGTAGTAATAGTAGTAGTAGTAGTAGTAGTAGTAGTAGTAGTAGTAGTGATAGTGATAGTAATAGTAATAGTAGTAGTAGTAGTAGTAGTAGTAGTAGTAGTAGTAGTAGTAGTAGTGGTAACAGTAATACCAGTAGAAGTAGTACTACTACTACTACTAGTCCTGAAAGAGGTTGTTATGGTTGTAGTAGTGGTCGTAGATGTAGTCGTAGTCGTAGTAGTAGTAGTTTTAGTAGTAGTAGTAGTAGTAGTAGTAGTCGTAGTAGTGGTAGTAGTCGTCGTAGTAGTAATAGTAATAGTGGTAGTAGTACTACTACTACTAGTAATAGTCGTAGTCGTAGCCGTAGTAGTAGCAGCAGTAGTAATAGCAGTAGTAGTCGTAGCAGATGTAGTAGTAGTAGTAGTAGTGGTAGTCGTAATAGTAGTAGTCGTCGTAGTAGTAGTCGTCGTCGTCGTAGTAGTAGTAGTAACAGTATAGTAGTAGTAGTAGTAGTAGTAGTAGTAGTAGTAGTAGTAGTAGTAGTAGTAGTAGTTGAAGTCGTAGTAGTAGTAGTAGTAGTAGTAGTAGTAGTAGTAGTAGTAGTAGTAGTAGTAGCAATCGCAGTCTCAGCTGCAGTAGTCGTAGTTGTAGTAGTCGCAGCAATGGTCGTATAATAGTCGTAGACGTAGTAGTAGTAGTAGTAGACGTAGTAGTAGTCGTAGTAGTAGCAGTAGTAGTTGTAGTAGTAGTAGTAGTAATAGTAGTAGTGGTGGTGGTGGTAGTAGTACTAGTAGTAGTCGTACTAGTAGTAGTAGTAGTAGTAGTAGCAGTATAGTAGTAGTAGTAGTAGTAGTAGTAGTAGTAGTAGTAGTAGTAGTAGTAGTAGTAGTAGTAGTAGTAGTAGCGATAGTAGTAGTAGTAGTAGTAGTAGTAGTAGTAGTAGTAGTAGTAGTAGTAGTAGTAGTAGTAGTAATAGTAGTAGTAGTAGTAGTAGTAGTCACAGTCGTAGTAGAAATAGTCATAGAAGACAAACAACCAAGTGCACCGCAACGCTCGTGTATACCACAGTGCCTGCGTGCACCACATTGTGTGTGTGAACTTGCCCTGCGTGCACCCCGATACCTGCGTGCACCACAACATTTCTGCACACCACCTGTTGCCGCAGCAGCAGCGGCAACAACCGTGTGCCCCACAAGGCCCCGGTCTCTGCGTGCAGCTCTCGGGGCCGCTGGGCCACATCGGTCGTCGTCGTCCTCGTCCTCCTCCTCTTCCCCCTCCTTCACCCCTTCCTTTTCCTCCTCCTCTTGCTCCTTCTCCTCCTCCTCTTTTCCCTCTCCTCCTCCTGCTGCTGGTCCTGCTGCTGCTGCTCCTCCTCCTCCTCCACCTCCTCTGTGGGGAACTGCACACGTTCACGCCTGTAGCCGGTTTCCCAGCGTTAGCGTTACGTGAGGGTAGGGGGGGGATAAACTGCGTTACGTCGGGAAGTGATAAAAGAACAGTCACGCCATGGGCCCCCTTCGCCCCTGGCGGGGAGTCTCTGGTGGGGAGGTCGCGCTGGGACAAGCTAACTCGGCTTCCGTCCATTCTGAACCGCGTTGCCTCTTCCTTCTTTTGTATGCTCAATTTCGCTACGACCCGGTCATGCCGTGAATGTCCGACCGACCGACCGAGGAGGAGGAGGGGGGCGACAAGGAACAGCAGGAGGAGAGCGAGCAGCAGCAGGAGCAGGGGAAGCAGCAGGATAACGAGGCTTCCAGGAAGAGCATGAGGAGGAGGGGGAGCAGGAGGAGCAGGAGAAAGACGATGATGATGAGGAGGAGCAGGAGGAAGAGGAGGAGAAGGACGAGCAGGAGGAGGAGGAGGAAAAGGAGAGCGAACATCAGGAACAGGACGAGGAGCAGAATCCGCGCGCGCGCGCCCGCGAAGCCCCCCGCAGGAGCCCCGTTTTAGTGCGTGCACCGCCCGCAGAATCTGCGAATTTCGCGTGCTCGCCCTCCTCCTTTTCCTCCTCATCCACCTCCTCCTTTTCCTCCTCCTCCACCTCCTCCTCCTCCTGCTCAGTCGCCTCCTCCTCCTCCTCCTGCTCCCCCTCCCCTTTCTCTGCTTCCTTCTCCTGCTCCTGCTTCTGCCGTTCTCCTGCTCTCGCCCCTCCTCCTGCTCCTGCTCCTCCTGCTCCTCCTGCTCCTCCTGCTCCTCCTGCTCCTCCTGCTCCTCCTCCTCCTCCTCCTCCTCCTCCTCCTCCTCCTCCTCCTCCTCCTCCTCCCAGATGCACATTTAACGCCAGCAAAGGAGCACTATATTACAGTGCCAGGCAGTTCCAAACAGCACAAGGTGCCGACCGAACCGAAAGAGCTCTGGGAAATTAGAGATCTCAGGAGCAAGGCGCCCTAGATCCAAAGAGAGTCCCACGGGGGGCCTAGGAGAGGCCCCAAACCACCCGAAGAAAACCTGGGCCCGCACGGAAACGGAAAGAGCGCCTCAGGAACTGGCCCGAGAGGGCTCATGGTACCCTTCGCCCTTGGGAGCCTTGGTGTGAAGAGCTTGTTACGTCGCCGCTCGCTGTTGGGAGCCCTGGTGTTCAGAGATTGTTACGTTGCCGCTCGCTCTTGGGAGCCTTGGTGTGACGAGCTCTGTACGTCACCGCGCTCTGGGGAACCTTGGTGTCAAGAGCTTGTTACGTCACCGCTCGCTGATGGGAGCCGTGGTGTTCTTGAGCGTCTCTTGGGCCTCGTCGGGGTCTTCTTGAAGCCCTTTTGGAGCCCCTCGGGAGCCCTTTTGGGGCAATTCTGGGCCGTCTTGGGGCCCTTTTGGGACGTCCAGGGGCGTCTTGGAAGCCTTTAGCCGTCTCGGGGCTCTCTTGGGGGCCTCTTGGGGCGCTCTTGGGAGCCTCCTTGGGCCTGTTCTGTTGGGGCTCTCTTGGGGCCTCTTTGGGGGCCTCTGGGGCCGTCTTGGGACGAGCTTTGGGACCTCATGGGGCGTGCTGGGCCCGTTCTGTGCCCGAAAAGGCGAGAACCCGAAACACCTTCAACAACCCTGGAGAAATCAATGTTTTGGGGCTCCTGCGGCCCTCTCGAGGGCACTCTTGAGGTTCTTTGGAACCGTCTCGAGGCTGTCTTGAACCGTCTGGAGGCCATCCGAAAATCTCTTGGGGCCGTCTTTGTGTCGTTTTGGTGCCCTCTTGGGCCGTCTTGGGGCCCTTGAGCCGCTTCACTCCAAAACATACTACAACCCTCGTCAAAAATAACCTCAAAAATGCCTCACGTAGCTGAACTGATTGTGGGAGATATCGGACCGAGTGCCGATGAGTGCGATGTACTTGTATGCGCCGCCCCTCCAATGTCGGTCATCTTTGAATTTTCGAGTCGCTCCCGGTCACACCACATCTGCCCTGGCCCCGACATTGAAGGGGCGTCGTATCGACATTGAAGGGGCGCGCCGACATCGAAGGGGCGTGCCCGCCATTTTGAGGTTAATTTTGACGAGGGTTGTAAGAAACGGGCCGTGGAAGGCGCCCGCGAGCCGCTTCACTCGAAACAATAAAATGAAACCGGCCCCTCAGCGGCCATGAACGCCGGGGCGTGCCCCACTCGCCCCTCTCCTGGACCCCTCCCTAGAAAGCGTCGCCCGACCAGAACGTCATCACTCGCACCTCGCGCTTTCCGTTATCCCAAGAGCGTCGTTAGACACGCTCAAAAAGGGGGCTCAAGAAAAGGCACAAGACAGCTCAAAGAGGCAGCGGACCTGAGTACAGGAGTGCCCTGATAGTCGTCCGAACATGGCTCACAAGCGCCTCAAGACAGCCTCCAAAGGGCCCCGCAAGTGCCAAAGAGATCCCGAAAGGGCCCGAAGTGAAAGCCCTAGAGGGCCCCAAGAAACGCCCTGAAAAAGTGTCTGGATAAGGCCGAAAGAGGTCCCAGGAGGAGGCTCAACAGTGGCATCAATATGGCGCCAACATGTGCTCCAAGAGGACTTGACACACATTTGTGGTAGAACTTCTGGCACGGGGGGCCAGTGCTTTGTCGCAAGTTATATGTATAGGTGTGCAGGTGTTGTTGTGTTTAGGTGTACAGGTGTTTGGTGCATGTATGTATGTATGTATTCATGCATGAATGAATGTAGGTATGCGTGCATACAGACATGCATGCATGTATACATGTATGTATGTATGTGCCTGTATGGATGCATGTATGTATGTATGTGTGTATGGCTGTCTGTATATATATATATATAGATGGGTAGGTCGGTAGGTAGGTCGGTATGTCAGTACATAGTGGTATAGGTGTATATGTATGTAGCTATGTGTGTGCAGATACGTAGTTATGCATACATGCATTTATGTATGTAGGTAGGTAGGTGTGACCGTGTGCATGTGCATGCATGTATGTATGCATGCATACATGGATGCATGCATGCATGAATGCATGTATGTATGTATGATTGCATGTGTATACATGCATGCATGTCTAAATGTCTGTACGTCTGTGTAAGTATGTGTGCATGTATGTATGTATGTATGTGTAATTGTGTGTGTGACATTATATGCATGCATGCGTGCATGTATGTGTGTGGCCTGTGACCTGAATATATGTCTGCATGCATGACGTTAGGTGTAATTATGCATGTACGTGTGTACATGCATATATGTGTGTATGCGTGCATGCATGTATGGATGCATGCATGTGAGCACGTATGCGTGGGTGCATGTATTTGTGTTGTGTGTATGTATGCATGTATGCGTGCACGTATGTATGGACGCATGTATGTACGCATGGGTGTATGTGTATGCATGCATGTATGCACGTATGTATGTATGCGTGCATGGATGTGCCTGTATGTATGCCTGTGTGGTTGTGTTTATGTATGTATGTAAGCATGCATGCATGCATGCATGCATGTATGTATGTATGTATGTATGTATATATGTATGTATGTACGTATGCATGTGTGTGTGCATACAGGCATACATGCATGCATGTATGTATGCATGCATGTATGTATGTGTATGTATGTATGGAAGTATGTATACATGTATGTATGTCTGTATGTATGTATGTATGCATGTATGTATGTATGGATGTATGTATGTATGTATGTATGTGTATGTATGCATGTATGTATGTATGTATGTATGTATGTATGTATGTATGTATGTTGTATGTGCATGTATGGATGGATGGATGGATGGATGGATGGATGGATGGATGGATGGATGTATGCCCTCCACCGTGCCCCGAGGCACGAATTGGAATGTCCCCAGACCCTTCGGGTCCTCAGTCCCGCACTCCGCCCCAAGACGCCCCCTCCCTCTTCCTCCTCCTCCTCCTCCTCCTCCTGCTCCTCCTCCTCCTCGTCCTCCTCTCCCTCGCCCTCGCCTCCTGGTCCTCTTCCCCTTCGCGCCCTCCTCTTCTTCGCCCTCGCCCAAGAAGTCAGAGATCCTCCACCTCCTCCTCTCGCCCCTCCTTCCTCCTCCTCCTCCTCCTCCTCCTCCTCCTCCTCCTCCTCCTCCTCCTCCTCCTCCTCCTCCTCCTCCTCCTCTGCTCGGGGCGGGCCGCGGTTCGGCCGCGCCTCGCTCTATGGCGCGCTCCTCGTCGTCCTCCTCCTCCTCCTCTCCTCTTTTCCTGCCTCCTCCTCCTCCTCTTCCTCCCCCTCCTCTTCCTCCTCCTCCTCCTCTTCCTCCCCCTGCTCCTCCTCCCCTCCGTGTCCTCTTCCTTCACATTCCTTCTCCTCCTCCTCCTCCTCCTCCTCCTCCTGCTCCTGCTCCTGCTCCTGCTCCTCCTCCTCCTCCTCCTCCTCCTCCTCAGATTACTTATGCAGGACGAAAAGTGTTCCTCTTGGGGCGCCAGAGGCGGCCAGCGGTTGGCGAGAGAGCATCGGCGCCGCCAGACGCACAGCGTCATGGCAAGACATCTGCAGCAGCCAGGGGAGGGAGAGACGCATTCATGTTGGGTGCGAGCCGCGTGCGGGGAAGGTCGATGGGGCCCGCGAAACAAAGCGCTACCTATCTGTGACAGTTCGTAGCCACCCCCCTTTCTCCCCCGTATAAATCTTAACAACGGCGGGCTTGGATGTCGCGGATCCGACTTCCGTCCGCCAGCTGATTTGATGTGTAATATCAACTCAATTAACACATGCATCGGATCCAGGCGCACAAAGCATGAAAGAAATCAGATCCACAACATCCGAAATCGGATCCGCGCGGAGGGAAGCGGAACCACGGCAACAGGATTCCAAACCAAACTCGGATCTGCGCCAACTGGTTTGGACCAGCCAAGATCAATTTCATGCGCGCTGGCGCAAGAGATGAAGGCATCATGTCCAGGCCCAAGGGTAAAACCTTTCGCCCTGGGGATGGACGATTTGGCTCTCGGACTCGCCTATTATCACAGAGCCGACATGCCACGTCTGACCTTCATTGCCAGCGACGCACGCTTAAGAACTCTCGCTCGAGACCTTCTCGCAACAATCCGCGCCGTGGATGTGAAATCGCGGTGGGCCGCGCCAGGGCCCGTCAACCAGGGGGACCCCCTCCTCGTCTAGCGCTGCGCTGGACGCCAAATCATGCTGCAACATACCAGCGTCCACAACGCAACGGAAGTTGCCGGGCCGGACGAAGCGGGGCCCAACGCGAGAACCCATTGTGGGGGCACTCAAGACATGCGACGACGGCGCGCGCGCCGTGCGCTGGGCCAGGAGACGCAGGCCGCAAAAACGCCGGGCGTTTCGTCTTTCGCACTCGCTTGCTGTCACAGAGCCGCCATGCCGCGTCTGACCTTCATTGCCAGCGACGCACGCTCAATAGTTTTCGCTCGAGACGTCATCGCAAAAATCCGCGCTGTCCATTTGGAATCGCGGCGGGCCACGCCAGAGCCCGCCCTCGCCAGGAGACACCCCCCTCCTCGCCCAGCGTTGCACTGGGCGCCAGATCGTGCTGCGGCACGCCGGCGCCCACGCAGCGGACGTCTGGGGGGGGGGGGGGCCCAGCGCGGGAATCCATTGCGGGGGCGGCAGGGACTCGCGACGACGGCGCACGCGCCGTGCGTTAGGCCAGGAGACGCAGGACGGGCGATTTTCCTTTCGAGGCGCCAGCGGCGGCAGCAAGGGTTGGCGAGAGAGCATCGGCGCCGCCAGACGCGTCAGGGCAAGATGCACGCGGCAGCCAGGGGCGAGAGTGATACGTTCATGTTGGGTGCGGGCCTCGTGCGGGGAGGCTCGATAGGGCCCGTGAAGCAACGCGCGACCTGTCTGTGGCAGATCGCAACCACGCCCACCTCCCCCGTAGAGTCTTAACAACGGCGTGCTTGGGCGTGGCGGATCCGACTTCCGTCCGCCAGCTGAAACAACTCATGAATCGGATCCGCGGAAAAGACGCAAGGCGGAAATCATATCCGCAACATCCGAAATCGGACCCGCCCGGAGGGGCAATAGGATCCACCGCAACACAATTCCAAACCAAATCCGTATTCGCGCCAACTGAATCGGACCAACCAAGATGTATTTCGCGCGCGCTGCGCAAGAGCAGAAGTCATCATCTCTGGGCCCGAGAGTAAAAAACTTTCGCCCTGGGGACGGGCGCTTCAGCGCTCGGACTCGCTAGTTGTCGCAGCGCCGACATGCCGCACCTTTGATGCCAGCGACGCGCGTTCGAGAGTCCTCGCTGGAGACGCCCTCGCGAAAGTCCGCGTCGTGGATTTGTAATTGTGGCGGGCCACGCCAGAGCCCGCCAACCAAGGGGGGGCCACCTCCTCGTCTAGCGCTGCGCTGGACGCCAGATCGCGCCGCAGCATGCCGGCACCCACTACGTGGCGCAAGTCCTGGGGGGTGGAGGGGAAGGGGCCCGACGCGGGAGCCCATCGCAGGGGCGCCCAAGACGCGCGACGACGGCGCGCGCGTCGCGAGTTGGGCCAGGAGACGCAGGCCGAAAACGCACTGCGCGTTTCTGCCCTCGGACTCACTCGGTGCTGCAGAGCTGACGTACCACGTCTGACATGCATTGCCAACGACGCACGTTTAAGAGCTCTCGCTCGAGACCTTCTCGCGAAAGTCCGCGCCGTGCATGTGAAATTGCGGTGGGCCGCGCCAGGGCCCGTCAACCAGGGGGGACACCCTCCTCGTCTAGCGCTGCGCTTGACGCCAGATCATGCTGCAACATGCCGGCGTCCACAACGCAACGGAAGTTGCCGGGCCGGACGAAGCGGGGCCCAACGCGAGAACCCATTGTGGGGGCACTCAAGACACGCGACGACGGCGCGCGCGTCGCGCGTTGGGCCAGGAGACGCAGGCTGAAAACACACTGTGCGTTTCTGCCCTCGGACTCGCTCGTTGCTGCAGAGTTAGCTGACGTACCACGTCTGACATTCATTGCCAGCGACGCACATTCAAGTGCACTCGCTCGAGACACCCTCGCAAAAGTCCGCGCCGTGGATTTGGAATCGTGGCGGGCCGCGCCAGAGCCCGCCAATCAAGAGAGAACCACCTCCTCGTCTATCTTTGCACTCGGCGCCAGATCGCGCCGCAGCACGCCGTCGCCAACTACGTGGCGTAAGTCTTGTGGGGCGGATGAGGCGGGGCCCAGAGCGCGCGCCGCGTCTGGGCAAGACGCTCGCAGCAGCCAGGGGTGAGGAGAGACGCTGTCATGTTGGGCGCGGGCCGCGCGCGGGGCGGGCGGTTAATGGGGTCCGTGAAACAAAGCGCGACCTGTCTGCGACAGTTCGTAACCGAATCCCCTTCCCCCCAATAATCTGAAAGAATCTGAACAGCGGCGGGCTTGGACGCCGCGGATCCGATTTCCGTCCGCCAGCTGAAACAGCATGTAAATCTGATACGCGTGGGAAAAAAAGCAGGGCGGACATATCATATCCAAAACGTCCGAAATCGGCTCCGCGCGGAGGGAAATTGGATCCACCGCAGCGCAATTCCAAACCGAATTCGGATCCGCGCCAAATTCATAGGACCTGCCAAGATGTATGTCATGCGCGCTGGCGCGAGAGCTGAAGGCAGCATGTTCGGGCCCAATTTTTACAACAAAAAACTGTCGCCCAGGGGTGGGCGAGTTGGCTCTCGGACTCGTTTGTTGTCGCGGCGCCATCATTGCCAGCGACGCACATCCAAGAATTCTCGCTTGAGACGCACACGCAGAAACCCGCGGCGCGGATTTGGATCGTGGTGGGCCGCACACGGAAAGCGATATTGTTTACCTCCCCGGGCTCTCTCGGATGGCCTCGTGGGGGCCTCCTGGGCCGTCTTGAAGCCATGCCGGGCCCTCTCGGAGCGCTCTCGGGCCGTCTTTTGGGGTCTTCGCGGGCCTCTCTGGCTCCGCCTCGGCAACGTATTCGGCAGTCTTGGGGGCCCCGCGTGGGCCTCGCGGCGCCCTCCCAAGACTTCCGGGGGCTGCCTCGGGGCAATGTTGAGCTCCCTTGGGGGCCTCTTCGGCCATCAGGCGGGGGCCGCAAGCGTACACGCGGGGGCCCCGGGAGGAGTGGGATGACGGTGGCAGACCGGGTTTCTGATGTCATTTCACAGGTAGAAAGAATGTAGCTGAACAGTGAGACCGATACATATTCATATGGTTGCCCCGGTGGTTCTCCGTGCCATTGTAACGTGCTTGGTCGCCATTGGCAGTAAGGATGAGCAGAGCAAGAGGCCAGCTGGTCCCTGGTCCACGAGCTGCAGACCAAAACTGATATAAGTTCAAGGAGACTGCCGAACTGTAGGCTTTTATAAGGCTCAGGTAACGCAACTGTTTGTTGTAACTGCGCCGGCGGTAGGGGTAATCCTGGTGCTCCCCAACTTTTTGTCGTAACGGCGCTGGCGGTGCTGATGATTCCAGTGCCCCCAGCTTTTGTCGTGACGGCACCGCTGCTCCTGACGATAGGGCTTGTACACTTTTACTGCTGTCGTAACGGCACCAGGGATGGTTGTCCCAGAAAATTCTGCCCGCTCCATTCGTCCTCCTCCTGCTCCTCCTCCTTCCTCCTCCCTCCTCCTCCTCCTCCGTCTCCTCCTGGTGGCCAGCCGCTCCGAGTTCTAAGTTCACATGTCGTTAAAATTAATGTTTGCCCTCCTCTTGAACTTTGGGATGTCGTTAGGGAGTCTGCGGCCCTCCCGCTCTTTGTGGGAGACGTTGTGCCTGTACGTAGGTGTTCCGTGGTTGGAGAGCGTGAGGGGCCTGTGCGGTCGACACCCTCGCATTTCGCTTGAAGGAGGGGGCAATGCCCAGAGCGGACGCCATTTCTACCGTGGCCTATGTGAAACCTGCTCGCCCTTTTGGAGACCTGTCTACGTTGGCGCTCTGTGTGTGTGTGTGGACATTGGCCTTTCGCGCAGCCGCCCAGTGCCTTGGCGCAACCACCCAATCGCTGCGCCGTGTTGAATTTGGCTGGTTTGCAGCCCATTCCAACCCTCGCGGACATGTTTCCCGTCCATCGGGGGCGTCCAAGAGGGGGGCGCCCAAGAGGGGAGGCCGCCATTCGTGGCCAGAAGCACGTGCGCGGACGAAGGAAACCATGCCAAGGAAGGCAATGCAAGAGGACGAGAGGGCCATGAGATCCGGGTAGCTATCATGGCCCAGGCCATGATATCCGCAGCCCCCTCAGTCATCACCCCCCCTCTGGCCATCGCTCGGACGTCCATTTCCCTGTGTTTTTTTCGGTTTCGTGCGCGGTTTTTTCGCCAAATGATCAAAGATGCTCCTCGATGGTCCTCGCCGAAGGAAAAATGCACACGTCCGAGCGATGCCAAGCCCTTGGCCCTTGGCCGCTCCCGCATCCACGAGCCCCCGCTCCTCGAACCTCCATGTCTGGGACGGCGGGGAGGGCCGGCGCGCGGCTCACGCTGCTGCCAGCCCTGCCACCGGCTCGGCCCAGGGCCTGAGTGCTCGGTTGATCTCTCGGCCGACCACACCGCCCGATCACGTGGTCTGATCGCAGGCCCCGATCACGATGGCTGCCTCGCCGATCACGGATCGATCGCAGACTCCAGCTCGGACGATCGCGTGATCAAGCCGCGTGCTCAAGTCCCCCGATCACCGCGGCGATCTGCGTTGGCGACGCGCAAGAGGGGGGTATGGGGGAGGGGGGAAGGCTTCTTAGAAGCAGAGGTGCTTCTAAGAAGCCTTCCCCCTCTTGCGCGTGGCTGACTGTGCCCGCCGATCGCGTGTTCAGCAGACACTGGGCCCCAGGCAGGCCCGCCGAGGCCGCGGCAGACAGCCGGCGGCGCGTCACCTCGGCGACGACGGCGACGACGACGCCGCCGCCGCCAGCGCCTCCTGGGCCGCCGGTGCTAGAGGGCCCTTTTGGCCGCCACCGGCCTCCGCGTCAAACCGACGGCGGAGACGACGGCGACACAAGACGGTGGAGACGACGGCCACACAGACGAGGACGAGGACGACCACACCGGCGGCGGAGACGACGACGACGACGACGACGACGACGACGACGACGACGACGACGACGACGGCGGACACGACGATGACGACGACGACGATGACGAGGACGGGGACGACGCCGACGAGGACGAGGAGGACGAGGACGAGGAGGAGGACGAGGACGAGGACGAGGACGAGGACGAGGACGAGGACGACGGCGAGCGACGACGACAGCGACGACAGCGACGGCGGCGGCGACGACGGCGACAGCGGCGACGGGATCGACATGTTTCTGTTGTCGCATTTTTCGATGCTTGATGCCTCGGGGGGTCTCTCGCTGCCATGCTTGGGTCGCTCTGAAGTTTTGGTCGGAACGCATGCCCTGGACAGGCCCCGGCGCCGATCTCCGAGGGGCAACAGCGACGACAACGACAACGACGACGACGACGACGACGACGACGACGACGACGACGACGGTGACGGCTGCAGCGGAAGCGGAAACGACGGCGGCGAAGTTATGTTGCATCATCAAGAACCCTTGTCTGTACCATCGCGCCGCTATCCGCGTTGAGTCCGCACCACATCCACGCCAGCCGTGTCGAAGATACATCGAACCCACGTCGAACCCGCGCCAACCCCACGCAGAGTCCACGCCGACTCTGCGTCGAACCCTCGCCAAGACCGCAACTTGCATGACAAGCGATGCCCCTCGAGGATGCAAAGGAAATGACGGCGACAGCGAACGACGGCGACTACGAGGCAAACCAGCACGCCACGACAGCGGCGATAACGACGGCGACGACGACGACGAGGACGACGACGACAGCGTCGACTGCGGCGACGGCGGCGGCAGTGACGACGGGGACAGCGCTGGCTCATGCGCCATGACGGCGACGACAGCTACGGCAGCGACGACGGCGACGACGGCGGCGACGGCGACAGCGGCGGCGACGGCGTCGGAGCCGGCCAATGCGCCACAACGACGAAAGGCCGGTGCGCCACGACGGCGGCGAACACGGCGGCGAGGCCAGGCGGCACCACCTCGGCGGCCCGCGGAACGCCATCGGCCCCGCTGGACGCGCCGTGGAACCCCGGCGGGACTGCGCCGTCAGCTTCCTCGTGGGAGGATGGGGGAGGATGGGGGAGGATGTTGAGGAGGAAGAAGAGGAGGCGGAGGAGCAGGAGGGGAAGGAGGAGGACGAGGGAGAGGAGGAGGGAGAGGAGGAGGAGGAGGATGAGGAGGAGGAGGAGGAAAAGGAGGAGGAGGAGGAGGAGGAGGAGGAGGGGAGGAGGAAAGGAGGAGGAGGAGGAAAGGAGGAGGAGGAGGAGGATGTGTGCAAACTCGTTCCGCATCAACGACGTTGCAATAAAGCTTCCCTCCAAGTTCCCTCTTCATGAGTTCCCGAACAAAACATCCAAACAAAACTTGCACTTAGGGGTTCTCATTTGTTGATGAATAGCTGGGCCTGTCTGTCGGTGTAGCGGCTATGTTGCAGCCGTCGCCGCACCGTCGCCGCCAATCGTCTGGGCATATCTGTCGGTCGCCGCGCTCGTTGCCGTCGTCGCCACCGCGTCGCCGCCCTTTTCTTTATCGGACCTCTGCAGCACGGTTATCTTCACCAAGTCGCATCGAAATAAACGACTACATCAAGGGCAAAACAAACGTTTACGATAATTTCTGGAATTTGTTCTGGGCTCTCCAAGCAAGATAGCACCCGGCTGGGCACACGGGTGCCCAACAAAAAGTCTCAGAAGCGCCAGTTACTCCGCCGGCTCCCAGTCAAAATAATGCCTCCGAAAGCGAGACGCCACTAGCGCACACCAAGTGAAAAACTCGGACCACAACGCTATCTGAGTAGAGCACAGCCATAAACATCAGACAACATGCGCTGAACATGTTTTACATCTCGTGCGCACACCGCAGAACCAAGAAGAAACAAGTTGTACACTCTCATGCCGCCATGTACAAGCCGCAAGAGGTAGTCTGGGGCACGGAGGAGGGCACGGATCCCGCAAGTGGCGGTGGTGACGACGAGAAGAGGACGAGGAAGGAGAGAAAAGAGACCAGTAATGGAAAAAACAAACATGGCGTTGTACGGCGAACGAGGCCTAAATTTGCAATGTTCTGGCGGGCGCGGAGAGGAGCAATATCAAAATGCTGAAGGGCGGGTTCGTCAGAAATGCAAGGGCACGCAGAAGTACAGGGAAAACACATCTGGAGACATGAGAAAGAAGCAACCGTGCGATATTCTATGAAAAACTTGATGTGGGATTACACCACAAACTGAAGCTTCACTTCAGTGCGGAACCAGCGCGGGCGAAGAAGGGAAAGAGTCGCCACCCATATTCGTGCACGAGGTCTTGTGCATCAGCAGACACGACAAGCTTCCAATCAAAATTAAGATCGAGGTTTGGTTTGAAATTGCTTCCACAAAAGAGGGTTCGTGAGATGATGCGCCTGCTCTCCTGTGAACCGTCAGACGCGACAGCGTTGGTAAAGCCCCACTCGTAGAGGCGCGATTGGCATTGCCATATGGTTACAAAAATCTCTGAATCGTGGACGGGAGAAGGGAATGAACGGATGGCGTTAAAATCATATGTACACTACTCCCTGACCAAACAATCGCAATAGGTTCGTTGGCGCCACTTCAAAATAAATTATGAGATGGACGGCCCAGGACGAAGCCTTGAAGCACCATGTTTGTCATCTAAGTGGCACGTGAAAAAGCTCCGCTCACTGTAATGCCGCCTGCTTGGGCCCCCAACCAGCCTGAAATTGAACATACTCCGCACAAGGCCAGGGATACTCCACAAAAGCGCAGCTTCGAACGCAGACGGCCAGAAACATTATGATGACATGGGCCTACTTCGCCGCTGCGAAAGGCTCGGCCGACATGTTGTCAACAGAGGACAACGTTGTCAACGGAGGACGTTTTAAAAAGGCCTCAGTACAATGTTGCCCGCGTGCGTCTCGTTGCTTCGTGCAACAAAGGCACGCGCACGTACTTTGGACTTCGGGCACGGGAATGTCCGCGTCGGTGGAACACGTTGCGTCGGAGAAAACTGCGCGGAATCGCCATGCCGAATTCGGGCCAAAGTGTTTCGATATCAAGTCGGAATCGCTCTTGCGACGAAATAGATCCCAAGCGAAAACCACCCCTTTCGACTGTCGGGCTACCGAGTTCAAAATGTTCAATGCCGAACGGGTTGCCCGAGTGACAACGATTCCGCTTGAGAATTCAGCAGGAAAGCAATTTCGAATGAACTGGAAATTTTCAAATTCGAAGTCGAATCCAGTTCGGTTCAAAATCGAAATGGCGATTCCTCCCATGACTTCCCCAACTCACATCGAAAGTTTTTGGAGTCGGAATCGAAGTGGGGCATTTTGCTGCTCGCAGGCTCTGATGCTCAATGGCGCGATGGTGATTGCGCACCATTGCACATTTCTTCCGGCGCGGTTCTTGTAGGTCCACGACATGCGTCGAAATGTTCGTAGCGGCGATGGACACGCATGGTTGGCATTAGCGTTTGCTGTGGTCTCTGCGGCACCTACTGTCCGCCGCCGAGCGCGACTGTCAAGTGCGCGGCGCTGCTTTCAACGCGACCACACCTCGATTCAGATAGCATTGGGCCTGCATGGTTGTCATGAATGCTTTATTTGGTCTCAGAGGCACCTACCGTCAGCCGCCGAGCGCAAATGTCACGCGTGCGGCACTGCTTGCAACGCGATCTTACATCGCCTGAGATCCTCTTCGGCCCGCGTGGTTGACATGAACGCTTTACTTGGCATCAACGGCGCCTACTGTCAGCCGCCCGGCACGAATGTCAAGTTCGCGGTGCTGTTTGCAATGCGACCATACTTCGCCCGATCCCATTGAGCCTGCATGAGTGACATGAACGTTTCTTCTGGCCTCAGCAGCCCCTACTGTCAGCCGCCGAGCGCGAATGCCGCGCGCGAGGCAATGTTTGCAGCGCGACCATACTTAGCCTGAGATCCCACTGGGCCCGCATGTTCACCTTTGGTCTCGGCGGTCCTTACTGTCCGCCACCAAGCACGGATGTCAAGTGGGCGGCGCTGTTTGCACCGCCGCCACACTTCGTCTGAGATCCCATGACGCCTGCATGGTGGACATGATCGTTGGCTATTGTCTCAGATGCCCCCACTGTCAACTGCCGAGCGCGGATGCTACGTGCGCAGCACTGGCTGCAACGCGAACATAACTCGCCCGATATCCCACTTGGCCAACATGTTTGACATGCACGTTTGATTTGGGCCGGGCGGCCCCTACTATCAGCCGTCAAGAGCGTTTGTCGAATGCGCGGCGTGGTTTGCAACGCGACCATAAACCGAGTCAGCTCTCGCTGGGCCCTCGTGGTCGACATGCCTGTTTCCTCTGGTCTCATCGACCATCGACCCCTAATCGGCCTGCATTTTTGACATGAGCGTGTGCCTATGGTCTTGGTGGCCCATGCCGTCGGCCGCCGACCGCGGGCGTCATGCGCGCGGCGCAGTTTGCAACGCGACTACGGCCTGCGTGAGACCCACTTCGCCGACGCGATAATTCGGCCGACATTTAGCCCTCCCCGCTCGGGGGCGTGGCCCCGGTGTAACATCGTCAACGGGGCCGGTACTTCGCCGCCGGGCTCCTGTGAAGTATAGCGGGCGGCGTCGCAGCTGCGACGTCGGGCCGGCGAGTTTCGACATCAGATCGAAATCGCTCTTGCGACGAAGTCCCGAGCGAGCGTCCCCCCGCGGAACTTTTCGGGCTGGTTGGTTTAAGATTTCAATGTCGAACGGGCCGCTCGAGTCGAAGCGGCGACTCCGCTTGAAGACTTCAACGGGGAACACAGTCTCGACCGAACAGGACATGTTCGGGCTCGTAATCGCAAATGCGATTTCGCTCGGAGTTTGCTCCAAAGCAGAAATCGAAATCCGCGCGGTGCAAAATCGAAATGGCGATTTCCACTTTGACTGCCCGAAAACTCACATCGAACGTTTTCGGATTCGAACTCGAAATGGGGCGTCTTGCTGCTCGCGGGTTCTTTGGTGCTCAAAAGCACGATGGCCCCTGCCCGCCGTTGGAAATCTCGTTCGGCACTGCGTTTGTAGGGTCACGAGATGGGTCAAACTTTATCTACGGCGATGCACACGAATCCCTTATGCCAACAAGCGGGGCAAAGTAAGGCGGCAAAAGAGATGGCGGGTGACTCGACCTGGACCGTAGGCGAATTCGCGCGAAACGAAGCACGGGGGGCGGGAGATGCGAGGAGAGAACAAGGACAACATAATACGTCCTGTGCACTTCGAGGGTTGGCTTGTGAGATGAGTTCAGCGGCTTCTTAAAGGATCGCGCATCGACTTGCACATGTGGAAAGGTGAATCTGACGCAAGCGCCACGGCGCCACCAACCTGCCCGCGCGCAGAATGGACCGCGCCAGCAAAGCGACAGGCAACGCGAGAGATTGTACACTATGATAGAACTCGCACAAGAATCCTGTCTGGACCTGTATCTGAAGCACGTTTCCACAAGATGAAAATATTTCAAACGTGTCTAGCGCAAACCAGAAATAAACTTGTCTCTTCCACGGGGCGCCGCTGAATAATGCGAGAACAAACGGTTAGCATGCAGCCTCGGGATAATCCAGCGCTCAGACAGTGAATCATCAAAAGCATGGTTTCCTCAACTCTCACAACCCAGGCGCCATTCGCCCGGCGCAAAGCTGAACCAGCAGATTGGGCAACTTTGCCGGGCAATCCATTCGACCATCGCCGCAATGCTTCTGATACGAGTGATGAGAATATGATACTTGGTCAAATTTTGCTGCAATGCGAACCAAAATTTCTTAGTGAATGCGGCTGCGTTTGCGCACTGCAAACGGAAACTTCGGCGCATCGGCCGCCGCGACGTTTCGCCCAGCGGCGTCAAAACGTTCCTGCGTCAACCAAGGGTGACTCGAACGAACGCGGAATATGAAGCTGAGGAACATGATGTTCCACAGACGTTGTACTTGCAACGGTTGGGAACTCCGCTCCTGCGTCAACGTCGCCTCGGAGATGGCTCCAATCAGTCGAACCCAACTCCCGAGAAAGAACCCTCAAATTCAAGCGGTTGAATTGCCGGAGCATGCGAGTGTAAGGAAAAACAAGAAAGGGGAGGAAGGAACATGTACAGACGAATCACACGACGGTCTGCAATGCGAAGCAACATTAAATACATGTTCGGTAAAATGTTCTCAATCGCTGAGCACGAAATCTAAAATACGCGCGTCTCGAGTCGGGCCGAGCGCAATCTGCCGCGACCCGCGCGATTCGCGCCGCTTCGACCCCCCCAGGAGTCTGACGGAACGAATGCCAGAGTCAAACAGGGCCGTGCACAATGAAACCTCCGATTACTCTCACGGCATGGAGCACCGAAGACTCCACCTCTGCAGAAACTGCATAGGAACCACGAGCATCCAGCAGAAAGGGACTTCGTCAATGGAGAATTTGTTTTTTTTTCAAAAAATGCAGATCCAACGCCCCCCCCAAAAGATAGCAAGGCCCCCTTTCACGGCTGTTCCTGCCTTCCCCGCAAACGCACATGTCACCATGCAAAACTGCTTTCGATGTCGTGTCACATCGGGTCTTGTTTCTCGGAAAAAAAAAAGAAGCAGGAGAGAAATCATAAATGATGCGAGCTTCCAGCTCAGCCTGAGAAGACAATGGCCCCTGGATGCTGATGTGCCAAATGATGAAGGCCGAGGAGCACAAAGGAGGGCGCGAAGTGGATTCGCTAAGGTCCACCCCTTGAGGTGAGATCTGCGCGTTTTCATATTACTAAAACAAGAACGCGCGAATCGAAAGCTGACGCAAACTCTGCTGAACAGCTCTGGCATGGCTGAAGTAAGGCGCCTCGACAGCTCCGGAATAAAAACCACTCGAAGACTCCATGTTAAAACGGTTCAGAAAAATCCGGGTCATCGGGGATCTACTGGCCCGTGTCAATCCAACGACCCGGGCCATTCAGGCTCTGCAAGATACTGAGGATACTGCAAGATCCAAGACGATCCTTCAAGATCCTGCTCCCCAGCCCGGGCCAATGCAATCCTAGCTCTGCAAAATCCTACAATATCCGGCGCTCTGACTGACCTCCGCTTGCATCGACCTCCGTCCCTTGACCCCGAGGTTAAGGCAACGCAAAACATCTGGATTGGGGCAACTCGAGACATCGGATTCTTTGCCAGAATGTATTGGAGCAGCGAAAATCGCACTCGACAGTGCTTCATGAGATTCACGAATTCGTGCTGCACGATACCCAGCTGATGCGAGAGATTATGGACCACGACGTCTGAGACGCGCGTGGTTCGAGTGAGAAGCATGGGGAAATGAAAATGCAGAAGAACCCAGGGACCGCACGCTAGAGGCTAAACTGCGGGCGAAAGTTTGACAAGAAATAAATGCAAAATGCGAGGCCGCTCCCCAGGATCCTTACGGAGAACGGGAGCCATTGAAACGCTCTCGATCCTCAACTTCGGGATCGCTGAAATGCTGCGCGAACCTGTTCGTGTCTCCAATTTGAACGGTCTGGTTTTTGGAATCGGCGCTCACGGTGCCATTGCGCACATTCAGATGTGATTTGATGGGTTCGATCACTTATCGGAAACACAATTATCTCTGCAAATTGATGTGCGTATTTGTTGTTTCAATGTGATTATGTTCCATTTGTTCTGGCACAATGTGTTTCTTTCGCCAACTCAAGAAGGGTTGTTGCAACGTTTGAACTCCCAAATTCCGCATCTCATGCCGAAGTCAACTTTCGATTGCTCCGCGGTCCCGAATAGAAATGTTCAGTTCCGAACGTTAGCACATTTGAAACTCTCCGAACAAAGGATTTCATGTTTCGTCGCCGCCCGCCGTCTGGACTTGTCTGTCGGGCGCCGCGTTCGTTGCTGCTGTCGCCGCCCCGTCGCCGCCCGTCGTCTGGGCATGTCTATCGGTCGCCGCGCTTGTTGCCGCCGTCGCCGCCCCGTCGCCGCCCGTCGTTTTGCACCACAGATACTGCACAACATCGATTGCACCACATTGATATCACTACATCGGCTGCACAACATTGTTTTCGCCGCATACACCACACCACATAAACTGCACCACGTGTGGCACCACATAGATTGCACCACATTAATTCTCCGTTCTGAAAATATTAAAATCTACCCCCCTCCCCCGGTATTAATGGCACACCCTTTCGCATTGCAAGGTGCACACGATGTTGACAAATCGCCGATCTGATGTATGAATACATATCATCCCATGCAGGCCAGTATCGATTCCCCCCCTCACCCTCTGACAGAGTTATTATGCGCGCGTAATTGGTTGTCAAGAATCACAAGTGTCCAACAATCCCTTGCAAAAGTGCGACGAAATTCACACGCGCGCGTCGTCGCGCGCGCATGCCGAAATCTTTAAAACCATCGCTTCAGTAGGAAATCCAACATCGAATGTCCTAAAATCATGGAAAAGCACGCATGGTTTCGCAACAAGGGGCTTCAAACAAACGCCAGCGCCCGTGCTCTTGCGAATGTCTAGGAACACTGTAATGTTTCAACCTTTTCGTGAAATGCTACCAAACGGGCCTCTCGCGCGCGCATGTTGAAATCGCTCGACCGCCACTGCGCGCGTGCTGTAGCAGGAACCCCTTGCAAAAAAAGGAACGACGTCCGCACGCGCACGTCGCCGCGCGCGCATGCCGAAATCCTGCAAAAACTTTCGGTGTCGTCAAGACTTCAGAAAAAAACGAGATTCCCGAACACATATGAAACAGAAACCCGGCGAACGACACAACCATTCGCAAATGTGAGTGCCGCAATTGTGGATATCGTCTTTCGTTGGCGCTCCTTATGGGGCCACGAACCGTGTGAAGGTGTGCCGAACATGGGCGGCGGGGGCGCATGGGAACGTCGCCATTAGGGCCTTCGCTGGCGCTCCCTATGGGGCCACGAACCGTGTGGGGAGCTTGTCGACATGGGAGGCGGGGGCGCATTGGAACGTCGCCACTGGAGCCTTCGGTGGAGTTCCATATGGGGCCACGAACCGTGTGAAGGGGTGTGCCAAAATGAATGGCGGGGACGCATGGGACGTCGCATTGGGACCTTAAGTGGAGTTCCCTATGGGGCCACGAACCGTGTGGGGCGCTTGCCGAAACGGGAGGCGGGGGCGCATTGGAACGTCGCCACTGGGGCTTTCGGTGGAGCTCCATCTGGGACCACGAACCGTGCCCGGGGTATGCCAAAAAGGGTGGCGGGGGCGCATGGGAACTTTGCCACTGGAGCCTCGAGTGGAGCTCCCTATGGGGTCACGAACCGCGTGAAGGGGTGTGCCGAAATGGGTGGCGGGGGCGCATGGGAACGTCGCATTGGGCTCTTAGATGGACTTCCCTGTGGGGCAGCGAACCGTGACGGGTGAGACAAAATGAGTGGCGGGGACGCATGGGAACGTCGCAACTGGGACTTTTGGGTGAACCTCTCCATGGGGTCACGAATCGTTTGTACGTTGTACCAAAATGGGTGGCGGGGGCGCATGAAAACGTCGCCGCTGGGGCCTTCGTTGGAACTCCCAATGGGGCCACGAACCGTGTGAAGGGTGTGCTGAAATGAGAGGCGTGGGCGCATTGGAACGTCGCCAGTGGAACCTTCGGTGGAATTTCCTATGGGACCACGAACCATGCCCAGGGTATGCTCAAATGGGTGGCGGGGACGCATGGGAACGTCGCCACTGGAGCCTCATGTGGAGCTCCTTATGGGGCCAAGAACCGTGTGAAATGGTTTGCCAAAATGGGTGGCGAGGACGCATGGGAACATCGCCGCTGGAGCCGGATGTGGAGCTCCCTATGGAATCAGGAAACATGTGAAAAAGGCGGAGGGGGGGGGAAATGGGTGGCGGGGACACATGGGAACGTCGCAATGGGGCCACGAACCGTGTCAGGGGTGTGCCAAAATGGGTGGCAGGGGCGCATGGGAACGTCGTCGCCACTGGAGCCTTATGTGGAGCTCCCCGTGGGGGGCACGAGCCGTGTGAGGAGCGTGCCGACATGGAGCAGGATGGAGGATGGAGTCAGCACGATTGAGAGCAGGATGGGGGATGAAGGGGGAGGAGGGGGAAGAGCAGAGGGGGAGGAGGATGAGAGGAAAAAGGAGAACGCGGGGCGCTGTCACTTCAAAACGAGGACCCAACACCACAGGATGGTTAGGAAAAACACATGGTTTTGCAACAACAGCTGTCGGGGGGGACAAACTGCCCTCGCGGTCTCGCGGATCCTTAAAAAAACTCATTAACTGTGCAACCTGCCCATCAAATTCTGCCAAACTGGCCTCTCCCGCCGCATGTCGCACTCATTCGAACGCCCTTGCGCGCGCGCACAGGGTGGCAAGAAACCACCGGTTTTTCGACGTGTCCATCACATTCTGCCAAAAGTGCCTGTCGCGCCACATGCCCAATTCATTCAACGGCCTCGCGCGCGTGTTGATGGTGGGCACGATCCGTGTCAAATATAACCACGCGGACCACTCGCGCGCGTCGGCCGCGCGCGCATGTCGAACTCATTCACAGACCTTCATCGCCGACGCGAAAACATCGTCATCGTTACAGGCCGGCGTGACCAACATCGGCGCCGTCATTGGCCCCGCAGTCGTCATCGCCACCATCGACACCATCATCACCGCTCTCATAATCGTGTCAACCGTCGTCGGCGTCGCCATGATACTGCGCCCGCCCAAGTCACCGACTCGCATTGAAGCGCTCGCTGGGAAGTGCCCACCGGTCAACGCCACCGCGGCCGCGCAGGTCGCGCCAAACTAGCTGGCCGCTGTGCGCGCGAGCATGCGCGGGCTAGCGTGGCCGCAGAGACGCACCAGCCAACGCCAAATACTCATCGTAATCGCCGCCGCATGAGTTTTGCAAACAAATTTGCGGGTGGGTGGGTGGGATGTTTGCAAGAATTTGGGATGCGTCAACTCAAAAAAACGATTGCACCACATAGATGGCACCACATACGTTGTTATGTCGCACCACATTTACGGCATAACAATTATTGCACGACATAGAGTTCACAACATAGATTGCACCAAACACATTGCCCCAGCTATATTCTCATTTTTACCAAATGTAATGACCTACTGCCCCCCGGGATTAACCGAACATTTTTTCCGCATTGCAGTTTACTTTTGATTCTGCCCCATCGCCCACCCTTAACATGAATCCATACCATCCCAGCCAGGCTGGAATTCGCCCCCTTCATCCTCTGCCGAAACAACTATGCGCGCGCACTCGCTGGTCCAAAAAATCAGCCGTTTGCAGAAATCCTTTTTCCCAAAAAGCGGGACGACTCGCACACGCGCGCGCGTCGTCGCGCGCGCATGCCGAAATCCTTCAAAAACCAGAAAGGTGTCGCAAGGATTTCAAAATCGAGAATCACGGAAATAAGGAAACACTTAGATTTCGCATCAGGGGTTCTAACAAAAACTGCGCCCGCGCTCTTGCGAATTCGTAACAAACCAGAGGTTTCCCAACATGTTCGTACAATGCTACCGAACAGGCCTCTCGCGCGCGCATGTCTAAATCGTTCGAACGCTCTTGCGCGCGTGCTATCGCAAAAACAAACATGCAAAAAACATGACGACGTGCACGCGCGCGCGTCGTGGCGCGCATGCCAAAATCATGCAACAACTCTAGGTTTCGCAAGGATTCCAACAACGGGCGTCCTGAACACACAAAGACCATGGTTGTGGAACATCAGTTTTCCAAAACAATTGCGCTCGCGGTTTTGCGGGTTCGTGAGAAACCACTGTTTTTTTTTCGACGTGTCCATCACATTCTGCCAAAAGTGCCTGTCGCGCCGAATGCCCAATTCATTCGACGGCTTCGCGCGCGTGCAGATGGTGGGCACGATCCGTGTCAAATATAACCACACGGGCCACTCGCGCGCGTCGGCCGCGCGCGCATGTCGAACTCGTTCACAAACCTTCATCGCCGACGCGAAGACATCGTCATCGTTACAGGCCGGCGTGACCAACATCGGCGCCGTCATTGGCCCCGCACTCGTCATCGCCACCATCGACACCATCATCACCGCTCTCATAATCGTGTCAACCGTCGTCGGCGTCGCCATGATACTGCGCCCGCCCAAGTCACCGACTCGCATTGAAGCGCTCGCTGGGAAGTGCCCACCGGTCAACGCCACCGCGGCCGCGCACGTCGCGCCAGACTAGCTGGCCGCTGTGCGCGCGAGCATGCGCGGCCTAGCGCGGCTGCAGAGACGCACCAACCAACGCCAAGCACTCATAGCAATCGCCGCGCATGGGTTTTGCAAACCAAGTTGCGGGTGGGTGGGCGGGATTGTTGTAAGAGCGCGGAATGTGTCAACTCGTTTGTCAAAAAGCCAGTGCACCACATAGATGGCACCACATACATTGCACCAGCTAGAAACACATTGTGCTGGGTCCACGTTGGCTTCCATAATATGAACGTGCGCGGCGCTGAAGCGAGAGCCACATTTTGCAAACGACCCGCCCTCCATGCGTGAAGCTGTTGCAAATTTCAAGCCTCGGGGTCAAAACTGGCGAGGCATTCTCAAGCGAAACGCCCAGCCCGCACTGCCGACGCGCCTAGGGGAACAACAAGGAGAAATTATGTGCAAGGAAAGGGGATGGAGCAGGAACAGGAGAAGGATCAGGAGGAGCAAGAGGAGGGGGGCGGCGGCGGGCTCAGTAGGAACGCTGTCAGCAAGTGCCTCAGCGACGGCCAAACACTTGCACAAGTTCCGCGAGTGCGCTAGACGTGGGCAACTTGCACCTGGGGGAGGCTCACGCACTCCGCGGCTCGCAGCACGGACGTATCCCTATTGCCAAAAGCGCCCGAACACGACGAACCTGCGGGGCTACCAACTCAGCTAGCAGGCACCTTTTCGGGACCAACGTCGAGACACGAGAAAACACAGCACAACGGGGCCCTCGGACCAGTGACCAGAGCCAGAGGATCCGATTTTACAATACTGGGGTCCGAAGACGGCCCCTGGAGGCAACAAAAAACAAAACAAAAAACCTCCCCGAACCCAAAACCTTGGACCCGCCCCCCCTTCCTGGTGGCCAGAACCAATGTTGGGCCACCTCAGACGACCAGCCGGCTCTAAGCGGTGATCTCGAATCCCCACCGACTCACCATGCGGCGTTCGGGGATGGACAGACCCCCCTTTAGTAAAACGTGGTTTAGTGAAAACGACCCGAGGCCCACACCTGGCGGGCGCAAGCCTGGAAAATAACGGCCACGGCGCCCTCTCGAGAACCGAGAACGGACAATTCACTAATCGACGTGTCACTGTTGGGGGCTCTGCCCGCCTCCGAACTACACTGTTCGGGGACGCCCGAGGCCTGCGTCCCGCCGGCGGCGGCCGCCTGCGCCGGCGACGGCCCCACCACGGAGGCCCGCCGGCCGCTCAGGGGGGCCTGGCCCGCGCAGCGGCAGCGGCAGCAGCGGCTGCGGCGGCTGCGGCTGCGGCGGCTGCGGCTGCGCGGACATTGTAGGAACAGGGAGAAGCGACGCCACCACCAGGGACCATTAGCGGGAGCCAGGGGGGTCCCTCTGGTGGTGTGGTGCCCCCCCTCTCGCTCGAGACACTCCTGATCCCCAGCTCGAGAAGGCATGGGCATCCTCGCTGGAGATGGCTCTCCTGGTAGTGGAGGTGGTGATGGTGGTGGTGGTGGTGGTGGTGGTGGTGGTGGTGGTGGTGGTGGTGGTGGTGGTGGTGGTGGTGATCCTTCGCCTTCCCCCGAGCTGACGGCAGCGGCTGCAGAGACAGCGGCGGCGACGGCTGCGGCGACGGCCGCCCCTCGCCGCGGCCTGGTCGGCGCCGCCCGCGCCCTCGGCCGCGGCCAGGGCGAGGGAGTCCAGCGGCAGGCGCGGCGGGAGTGTTCGGCGCGCCGCCTTCGTGGGATGTCGGCGGCGATACGCCGACGCCAGCGTCAGTGTATAGCCGACGTCAGCGTTGGTGTTCGGTCGGCCAGCGCAACTGTTCTCTTCGCCCAGCGTCTATGTATGGCTGGCCGAGGCCTGCTGTACACCGACGCAGCTGGCCTGTGGGGGCCTGGTGGTGGCGCCTGCTTGCCCTCTCCCGGCCTTCGGCGGAAGCCCCCTCGTCGGGAGCACCGCAGCGATCGGGGCGTCCTGGGGGGCGACCTTCCCCTGCGGCCCGGCATGCGGCGCACCAGCTGCGCCCGCCTCCGGCGCGGGCGGCACCGCCTGCGGGGGCCACTGAGAGCGGCCTCGCGCAGGAAGACGCTGACCCAGACCTCCGACGTCTGGGAAAAGGCAAGGCGGAAGTGCTTCGCCGTTCTCGGGCTCCGCGAGCACGCCTCGGGCCCGGGGGCCGTCAAAAGGAGGCCCGGGGGCGCAAAAGGGCAGTGCGTGGGAAGGGGCCCTGAGGCACCAGGAGAGCCCCGCGCTGCAAAAAAAGAGAGCAGGCCGTCGGAGATCTGCGCCGACGCCGACGCCGACGAGCGCCGGCGCCGCCGACGCCGACGGCGGGCGCCGACTGCGACGGCGGGCGAATGAGCATCGTTTATCCGATCCCCATCCCCAGCGGCGTGGCCTGGGCCCCACTGGCCGATTTCCCCCCCTCGATGGGGATATGAACCATTCCCTTCGGGCTTCGAGGAGTGTAGCCCCAACTGGGGAGATAATTTGATGGGGGTCCTGAGGGGCCCGAGGATGGGGATGGGAGTCGGATAAACGATACTGAGCGAAGGCGGCGGCGGCGGGCGACGGCAGCGACGGCGACTGGCCTGCTTGGGCCCCAGGCCCACGGCCCCGCGCGCGGAGGGGGGCGCCGAGCGCGGGGTGCGGGGCGTCGTGGGCTCCGCGGCGTCGGGGGCCGCGAGGCGGCGCGAGCCTCCCATGGGGCTCGCTCTCAAGCCGCTTGGGCATCGGGGCTGGTGCGGCCCAGCGTCTTGCCGTACAGTCGGGGCGTTGACCTAAGGAACCCTAGATAAGGAACGAGGCCCCTTTTTCCATAAGTTGAACTTAGACTTCCCATCGAAAACCTCGGGGAAACCTAAGGCAAACAGCGAAACAATTGAGGAACACGGAGCCCCTCCCCAACGAAAAGGGTTCCTTCTTCAGCGCCCCGGCTGTACAAATGCACAGCGGCTCGTTTCTTCGAGGCTCGCCTCTTCTGGGTTCGCATCTTCCCTGTCCGCGATCTGCACCGCACATGCCGATACGCGCGTGCACGCCCACCGGTGCACGCCTGCGCGGGGCAGCGCTGAAGCCGCCGCCTCCCCGCACATGCCACACACACACACACACATCCATGGTCCACGCCCCCAGGGTCGCATGCCAGGAAAACCACGCCGTGTCTGCAGATGGCCGCAGAGGCCATGCATCCGCAGAAACAGAACACGGCGCTTGGCCGAAAGCGCCCTTCCCAGTCAGGGATGTGGCTGGCGCCCGAGCGGCAAAGCCACCCCAAATACGTAGCGCTCAGTACGGAACATAGGTTCTTTTTCGGGCCACGGGGAGCCTCGGCCAGGCTAGTTTCTCCGACCAAGACCTAAAAGTAGCCCGAAAACGAGAGCCCCTCCTGATGCCAACGTGGTCCATATTTCGGCGTCCTGACTGCACAGAACCTTGCACATGGAACGGAGCCTCTTTGGGGCATCAACTGCGCTTCGATGCACGAGGCCTTTGGGGGCATCACTCGCGCTTAGATGCATGAGGAGCGCCAGAAGGGAGCCCATTGAGGGACCTGAGGTTGACCTGAGGAACATCATTCGGGGTGACGGCTGGATCAAAAAACCTAAGCCCTCGATTGGTAGCACAAAATGCACACACACGAAAAACAACAGCATATCCAGGACAGTGCTGGTGCCGTGCCAAGACGGTGAACAAAAAACGTGCCAGAACCGCGCCAGAACATTAAAAAAAACACTGCCAGGGCAGCGCCAGGACAGTGAAAAAACAGTGCCAAGACAGTGCGAGGACAGTGCCAGGACATTGCCAGGACAGCGCCAGGACAGTGCCAGCGCAGTGCCAGGACAGTGCCAGGACTGTACCAGCACAGCGCCAAACGCGTGTCCAATTAAGCGGGGGAGCGCTCCCGAGAGCGCCGGGCGGATATGGTCACGAATCTCTCCGTGGAAGGCCCCAGGGAAGGATTCATACTCGAATTAAACTGGGGGACCCTCCCAGGAGCGCCCCAGTGGTTGGGTCACTAACCTCTCACAAGGCGCCCTCCAACAAGAGATTCGAGATTCGCACTCAAATCAGACCGTGGGCCCTCCCGGGAGCGCCCCAGCGCGGGTCAGGTCACGATTCTCTCCTCGGGCGACCCCTGGGCTAATTTAATTTGGTCACGACCCTCTCCATCGAGCCCTCCAGAAAAGAGATCCGTGACCGATTCCGCTCGGGAGCGACCCCGGGCGGATTTCAGGAGAGGTTCGTTACCAAATTCGCCTGGGAGCGCCCGTGGGCGGGTTAGGTCACGAATCTCTCCTTGGGCGACCGACCCCCGGGGTTGATTTGGTCAGGGTCTCTGCTTGAAAACCCCAAGGATAAATTACGACTCAAATCAAACAGGGTGCCCTCCTGGGAGCGCCCCTCCGCGGATTAGGTCACGAATCTCTCCTTGGGCGCCCCCCGGGCGGAGTATCTCTCCTTGGGGCCTCCAAACATAGATTCGTGACCGAATCACCCTGGCGGGCACTCAGGAGAGATTTGTGAGTAAATCCGCCCGCGGGGAGTCCAAGGAGAGATCCGTCGTGACCCAATCCGCCAGGAAGCGGTCACAGGCGGATTGGTCACGAGTCTGGCGCTGTCCGAGCACGATTCTGGCACTGTACTGGCGCTGTCCTGGCACAACTTGTTCAGTCCTAGCGTTGTTTCTCATTGTCCTGACTCTGTCCTGGCACTGTCCAGGCGCTGGCCTGGCACTGTGCAAGCGCTGGCCTGGCACTGTCCTGGCACTGTCCTAGCACTGTTTAGGCGCTGCCCTGGCACTGTGTTTCACTAGCGCTGTCCAGGCATTGTTTTTGTTACTATCATGGCGCTGTCAAGGCACTGTCCTCGCGCTGTCCAGGCATTAAACGTTCACTGTACTGGCACTATCTTGGCACTGCTTTTCCGCTGTCTTGACATAGTCCTGGCACTGTTCTTGCACTGTCCTGGAGCTGTTCTTTGATTTCGTGGCGCTGGCCTGGCAATGTTTTGCAATTGTCCTGGCAATGTGTTTGCACTGTACTGGCACCGTCCCGGCGCTGTCCTGGCATTATCCTGGGGCTGTCCTGGCACTGTCCTGACGCTGTCCTGGCACCGTTCTGGCACTGTCCTGGCGCAGTCCTGGCGCTGTCCTGGCCCTGCTTTTTCACTCTCCTGTCGCTGTCCTGGCATGGTTTTCTCACTGTCCTGGCACTGTTATGGCACTGGTCTTCAATGTCCTGGCTCTGTTTGTTTCACTGTCCTGGCACTGTTTTTGTGGCTGTCCTAGCACTGTCGCGGCATATTTGTTCAATGCCCTGGCATCGTCCTGGCATTGCTTTTCACCGTCCTGGCGCTGTGCAGGCACTGTCTTGACAGAGTCTTGACACTGTCCTGGCATTGTCCTGGCACTGTGCCAGCTCTTTGTGCGCCACACGCAACATGCACACCGCGTGCGCAAAGGGCCCAGAGGTGCGTGGCGCCTCCTAGTGCACGGCAGCGCCCTGGCCATCGCTCGGACGTCCATTCCATGTGCACTTTTCTATTTCGTGCGTCTATGTTTTCGCAAGCTGACCCAATATGCTCCTCGATGGTGCTCTCTGAAAACATGCACACGCCCGAGCGACAAGCGCCTTGGCCTCAAATCGCCAGCTGGCCGGGATCCAGCGGGGCCCCACGATTCGGAGGAGGGGGACCGTAGATGGACAAAAAAGCGGAGCCCTTGACTCTGCCCCTCCCCTCCCCCCACATTCAAAGTTGTTCCCAGACATTCAAGAGCGCAAACTTGAAAGGACAACAAAAAGTGGAACCCCCGGGGCCTCCACTACGCCGGAGCCCAACTCTGAGTCGGGGCGAAGGGGGGGGACGAACACGGTATCGACGACGAGGGGGTTCCACTTTTTTGCCCCCTCACCGGAGGAGGGAGTGCGAAGACGGAGGACGATGAGGAGGGAGGGCGCGCGCCCGCGGCCCCTCGTGGGCAGCCAAGGAGACCCTGTCCTGGTGTTGTTTTTTTGAATATCCCGGCGCTGTCCCTGCGCCGTCCTTGCCACTGCTTCGAACTGCTGCTTCTTGCATTGTTTGGCGGCCGGTTCGGCCACTTAGGAGGGCTCCTCTTGAATGCTCTCTCCGCTGGCCCAACGCGTGATGGCATCAAGCCCCTTCCGAAACCAAAGCGGGCACCAACCCACGAAGTGTTGACTGCAGGTGGGCAGCGCTGCTGCTGATGCGCTTCACGACGCGCGAACCTTATGATAGCCGTGTAAACCCTCAGCGCGCATTGCGCTCAAGGTTTCTGGCACAACTCCGTATCGGCCCTGAGGGCACGAACAAACGAACCACCACTGAAGACAATCGTTATGGCCTGGCTACGACCAGGCGGGGAGAACCCTGGCCTCTCGAAAAACACGAACATGCAGCGTGACCGGCAGACGCGTAAAAACTCAATAGAGAGGGGCGGGGTCCCCTCAGGGAGGTCCCCTCATGGCGGGTGAAGCAGAGCTGCTTCTCAGTTGGAGCCCATGTGTCCTGGGATCGAAATCATGGGACATCTACGGTCGAGCCTAAAACATAATAACATCCTCCAAGAACATGGGACCCTCCGCCGGCCAACACACACACACACACCGAACATCCAAGGATCACTCCCCAAGATGCACGAATACATCCAACAAACACTAAAAACAATAGGGCACCATCCGTGAACCGACCTCGATCTTGTACCGCAGTCCGACTTAGAAGAATAAACAACGGTTTCTCCCAACGCATATCTTCGCGTGGGGGAACCGAGGGAAGGGAGTGGGACGTAGACAGCCAATGATCAGTGTTCCACAAGCTGCTTCTCAGTGCAAAACCAGGGCCCCAGCGTAACTGGGAACTCTGCGGCCAGAAGCAATGGCGAATGCTGGAACGCTCAACGCCCAAAGAGAATGGGTTGGACTGCAGAGTCCTACGACCGCACGTCGCTACATGACCTCATTACGGCTAAACTGCTCCGCGGAATGTCTACAAAAAAGAATGCTCGGGCGGATTTCTGGGATCGGCGCTGGACCCCCTCCCATGGCGCGCGGAGCGCGCCGAGGGCGGCGCCGGAGGCGCCGCGGGGCCCAGCGCCGATCCAAGAAAGCAGACCTCCGCAAGTTGATCTTGATGGCGTCTCTCGCACGTCTCGGCCCTTTTTCGAATGTCCTCTTCGAGCTTCTCGGCCCTTCGCCGAATGTCTCTTCGAACTTCTCGGCCCTTCGACAGCAGACCTCCGCAAGCTGGTCTTGATGGCATTTGTTGGCGGCGTGCACAAGGCAGGGGGTAGGGGGAGGGGGGAAGGCTTCTCAGAAGGACGCTGCTTCTTAGATGGCGTCGGCCCTACATCTACAGATAAACCCCGCGCCTTCTAAGAAGCAGGGGGGCTTCCAAGAAGCCTTCCCCCCTGCCCCTGCCCCCCCTCTGCGCGCCGCCAAGTCTGTCGTCCTCGAATGCCCTCGGGCCCTTCTTGGACTCTCAGAGGCCCCTGGGGGGATCTCTGCGGTCCTCGGGGGGCCCCTCCGCCCCGGGAGAGCCCTGGGCCCCTCCAGTCGGCGGCGAGCGATGGGGGGGGGGGGCAAGGAGGAGGAGGAGGGGGAGGAGGAGGAGGAGGAGGAGGAGGAGGAGGAGGAGGAGGAGGAGAAAGCGAGAAGGAGGAGTAGGAGAGGGAAGCGAGGAGGAAAAGGAAGAGGAGGGGAAGCGAGGAGGAGGAGGAGGAGGAGGAGGAGGAGGAGGAGGAGGAGGAGGAGGGGAAGCGAGGAGGAGGAGGAGGCCTTCTCAGAAGGCGGCGGGGCTTCTCAGAAGCCAGCCGGCCCTCTGAGAATTTTTTTGCGTCTGCGGGGAACGCTCAGAACACTTCTCAGAAGGCAGGGGGACTTCCGGACCCTCTGAAAAAGGCCCGCCCCTCCTCGCTCCCCCCCCCAGGCTCGCCGCTGAGCCAAGCAGAGCTCTGCCGAGCCAGAGACCCCTGCTGCGACAGAAGCCGTGGCGGATACCTGTTGGCAAGTTTCGGGCCTCTGGAGGGCGATTGTAGGGGAACGAACAAAGACATAAACAAAAGAAAACTCAGAGGTCCGCGCGGATTTCTCGGATCGGCGC
>CAUYUJ010007779.1:477500-487500 GCA_963575745.1 Prorocentrum cordatum
GATCTTCTTCGCACCGCCGCGGGTGAGTCACCGGGTGACCTGGAAAATACGTGGCAAGATGCACAACAGTAACTGTGGTCCAAAACCGACAGCGACCGCTGTCAGGCAGACGACCTCTCCGTCTCAAACGGACAACGCCCGCGGCAACGCTGGCAGCGGGTCCCGTGCAAAATGGGCAAGAACTGCTGACGGTATTTGCGCCCATCATTCCTTCCGTACCCATGATGGTCGAACAAGAAAAGACTGCATAACAACACTTGCCATCGCTCGGACGTCCATTCCCTCGTACATTTTTTGATTTCGTGCGTGCCTTTCTGGCTAGATGATCCAGGATGCTGCTCGATGGTCCTCGCCGCCAAAACAAAATGCACACGTTCGAGCGATGCCAAGCACATCTCTGGAGGTCCGCGCGGATTTCTGGGATCGGCGCTACACCCCCTCCCTCCCTGCATGGCTCGGAACACACCGGGGGCGGCGCTGGAGGCGCCGCCGGGGGGAGCGCGACGCCGATCCACGAGATTCGCACGGACGCCCCAGAGAAGAGGTACGATGCAATCTGCACTTCCTCGATCCGACCGCGCCGAGCTCGGGGCCGCGGCGGGCCCCCCCCATCAGCCCGCGGGAGCTGCGCCGGGGTCCCAGGCGGCCCGGTCGGCGGCCGCGGCGGCGGCCGCCGCGGTGACGCCGCAGCGGCAGCGGAGGGCGGCTGCCAGGAGGGCGCGCCTGAGGGATCGATTTGTTCGGAGGCCTGGGAAGTGAGCACCAACACCGAAGCAAGGGGTTGCCTCCACTGGGGCAAGATGGTCCTTGATGTTGGTGTTGGTGGTATTCTTTCGGTCACCCAGGGAGTCCGAACATTACCACCATCACCGAGATCGGGACCATCTTCCCTCGGCGGAGGCACACCGCCGATGTGGGTGATGGTGTCAACCTCTCAAAGACCCAACCAACAGCTGCCGCCGTGCGAGAGGAGAGAAGCGTCCACATTCGTTGGCCAGCTTGAAATGGGTGGCCACGGGCAGCCGTCCTGGCCGAGGTGGACGAGGGGAGGGCGAGGACAGGGTTCAAGGACAGAGGTGTGGTGCGACATCCCCACATGACCTGAACGGCTACTTGGAGTGCCGAATCGACTGTTGGCCGCCGTGGACCCTAAGCAGTAAGATATTGCACTGTGGATGTGTGAGCTACGTGATGCAATCTAAGCGGGGCAAGCTAGCTATGTGATGTAAGCTGTGTGGCGCAAGCTGTGTGCTGTGCGGTGCAAGCTTTGTGGTGCAACTTCGACGGACCCCCAAAATGGACGGCACCGAGGCGGCAATGCCAAATCCGTAGCAAGACAGCGGCCCGTGGCAAGCGGCAACGGGTCGGAGCATAGCGAATCCTCCGAACACCCCGACTGGCGGCAACGGGCTGGAACGTGGCGAATCCCCTGGACATCTTCACAAGCGGCAACGGGCGGCAACAAGCCGCAACGTGGCGAATCCTCGGGACACCCCCACGGGCGGCAACGGTCGGCAAAAGGCGGCAACGGGCCTTAGCGTGACAAGTCCCCAGGACACCCCCACAGGCGGCAACGGGCGGCAACGGAGCGGCAACAAGCCAGAAGGTGGCGAATCCTCAGGACACCCATCACATTACTTAGAAACGCAACTAAGAATCCCAAAGTGACATCACTGTCACTGTTTTGGGGGGCAAAAGGAGCTCGCTCGGAGCTCGAGGAGCAAACAGGGTTCGAATCTCGCGCTCCTCCAGGAACGAACCGACTCGAACCGCTCAGCATCCGAGGATCAAGGGTCGAGGATCGAGCTTCCCTCGAGCCTCGAGCTACCAGGAGTGTGTCCCGTTGATGGTTATGTTATTTGGTTGATGGTTCTGTTGTTCTACAAACGAGAACACTTGTTTCCCACGAGGAAGAGAGAAGAGAGATGGCATATTGACCACCCTTACAATAAACGCCACGTGCAAGCGGATCTCTTGAGCAAGAAGCACACCTCAAGAAGCGATCGAGAGGAGAACGACTGCTTAGTGAACGTTCAGTACTGCTTGGTAAACTCCGCTTAGTTTGGGTCGGGGTGGTCTGCTGCTCCCTTGAGAGAAAAGAGGAGCGGAGGAGGGAGATGACGACGAGGAGCGGCAGGCTGGCTGGCTGGCTAGGCTTCCAAGGTTCACGAGCAAAGAAAGCCGCCCAGACCGTGAACGTGACGAGGACATGTTTCTGGATCAATGTGATATAATGAAACCAGCGTTGACCAAATAACGGCCTGCGAGAGGGAAGCCACGCCAGAGATGATAGTGTTCACGATGCTGCGCCCAAGGCACCGTACCCCAAGCAGGATGAGAAGAAGGAGGAGGATCGAGGAGCGACCCACCCCGCGACCGCCCCCGCGATCCACCCGCGACCCACCCCGCGACCCACCCGCGACCCACCCGCGACCCACCCCGCGCCCGCCCTCTCACTCTTATCCACAACTCCAGGGTGCTACGTATATTCGCACCAAACAGCAAATATGTCAGAATTCAGTCCTTCCGCTGCCTGGGTGTCTGGTCCACCACCTCTGGCCACGAGGTGCTGGGGCCACCGGGAGGGGTGCGGCCAGCTTTGTCCAGCCCCGCGGCGCACCGACGGGCCCAAGGGGTCTCTGCGGCGAGGCGCCCACCTCAGAGGCAGGGGCGCGAGGCGGGAAGGGCGGGGGGGGCAGGGAGGGAGCGTAGAGGCCTCCTGGATGGGGTCCGAGCAGATGGGGTCGGAGGATCGCGCCACATCGGCGACGTCGGCGATGCATCAGAGCCGTCGGCGCGAACAAAATCGAGATCCACATCGAGCAGCATCGCCGATGCATCAGCGATGCGGCGCGATCCTCCGGCTGCGTCTCCTCGGACCCCACCATGGGAGGCCCAGAGGGGGGCCCACGCCCCCCTCGAGTCGCGAGGAAAACCACGGCCCTCGGCGCCTGGAGGCCCTGACCAGCAGGCCCCGGAGCCGTCAACATACGACTTGGGATGGACCGCCGGTCCGGGAGGGGGGGGCGGGAACTGGGGTCCACGCTGCGAGGAGATCAACGACGCCGCGGATCTGGGGAGGCGGAAGGGAGGAGGGAGGATGGAGACGCAGAGGGCACCTACGCACCACCACCATGCCTGGCCCGGACCCTGGCTCCGTGGAAACGCGCTCCTGGCCGGCCTATACAACACAGCACCATCTCAAGGACCAGGATGGCCCTGGCAGGACACGGTGGCGGTGCATGGGTGCGCCTTGCGTGGGGGGGAGGCGACAGGGAGGGGGGGAGGCCAGAGGGAGGACGGATGGAGGAAGAGGGCCGAGGAAGGAGGACGGGAAAATGGAGGTGGGGGGAGGGATGCTGGGATGCTGGATTGGCAATCGTAGGGGGGAGGATGGGCGAGGGGAGGAGAGAGGATCGAGGACTGTCGCTGTCATTGCGTATGGGGCGGGTCCCCGGAGCGAGACCCAGCCTGCCAGCAGAGAGAGGCAGCAAGAAGCCACGTGCATGCCGCGAGGAATCGCGGAATGCCGCCTTGATGCACCCCGTGAGGATGCACAGGACTGCCGCTCCTGATCCCGCCCCACTCTGGGCGCTGGTGATGATCCGCCTTACTACGAGAGGGGGACGGATAAGGGAAGGGGGAGAAGAGGGAGAGAATTTTGATCAGAATGAGGCTTACGCGAATGCACACCTGTTGATCACGGAAGGGAGGGTGCAGACGCGCGGCAAACTACACCGAAGGCCGAAGGCTTTTGGAAAAGTGGCAGGGTCACTGGATGTCCGGGACATGGGTCCGATTGCTGGATAACATAGGGGAAGGGAAGGGAGAGGACACACAACTACATATATATATATAGAGAGAGAGAGAGGAACAACCTTCCTCTACATGTACGCATATACACTTAATATGATGAAGAGCGGAGGGAGGGAATGTGCCAGTTATACCAGGGATCCTGCCAAACTGACCCAGGATCCATCCAGGAACGGTGTGCAGGCTGTCGCACAAGAGCAGACCAAATTACCACAGCAGGGGCTATGGATGTTGCCTTCCATGCTAAGATGCCAAGTAGAGGAATGGAGAGAAAGGACGGAGCAGACCTACAGTAGGAGCTCGATCACAAGAAACCTTCCACAAGAAACCCAACCCTGAGACACCAGGACGTCTATTGATTTTTGGTGTGGGAACGTCACGCTTTCCATCGCAAAACCACCGAAAAGCCAAGAAACCCAGGGCACCCTGGAGTCAAGCAGAGCGGTTCCTTGGCATGGGCTCCCACTGTAACGCAGCAGGGGCTGTGGAGGTAGCCCCCGTATCAGGAGCCGAATGACGAGGAGGGGGGGAAGAACGGAGCAGACCTATCACAGCAGGGGCTGTGGAGCTTGTCGCCAATGTCATTCGGTGGCAACTCATGGGAGCCTCACATACCATCTTGTCGGCTCTTGCGAATCGACGCTAATCGGCGCTAAATCGACGCCAATCGACGCTAAGTCGACGCTAATCCACGCTAACCGATGCTAAATCGGCGCTATCTCGTAGACTCCAGACGCTAATCGACGCGAATCGACGCTAAAGACGGAATTCAGAGGGTATAACAGGCTCCCATGATGTGGCACCGAAATATCAGGAGGCGAAGGAGAGGAGAGGAGGCAAAGGACGGAGGCCCAGAGTGGCTGTGGACGGCCCCGTCGTGTGGGAACGCCTGGTCGGCAGCGACCGCTGCGGGTCATGCCACCGGACAAAAGCAGGCTTGAGGTTAAAGTCATGCTCGCCAGGGAGGGGCGGGGGGGGGCACTCTTCTACGACCTAGCCTGGCCGCACAAGTTGAGGCTACGAATAGAAGCCACAGGCGGGGCCCGCGCGGGTGGGAACAAGGAGCCAGACCACTTGCAAATGAGGCTGCTCGGGCGCCTCCTGCAAGGCGAGAGAGAGAGAGGAGCCGCAGCATTTGCAAGTGAGGCTCGTCAGGCACCTCCTCAAACGAAGTCGTGGCACTTGATACACAGACGATGCCAATGCCAACCATGCCAAACGCGAGGATCGGGAGGAGCAAACGAGGGTAGAGAGCAACTGCCGCCACGGGGGCCAAACGGCACATCGTGGTGACAACGTGATGTGCGGGCATGATCGTTCCCCTTGAACTGGTGGGTGTCATGCCAACTTGGACCATCAGAGGACGAGGGGGGGCAGCCTGCCAGAAGCGTGGCGCACACTGGTACGAGCATCGGCTGTGGTCGTGATCGACTCGGCGCAGAAAAGAATACATTCTGCCACAGGATCCTGGTGAGTGGCCCCCTGGCCATGGGAAAAAGGAGCGGATCTCCAGAGGTCAATCCTGGAGACCATAACCCGCCTGTCTGATTTGAATATCTGCTGGGCTGCTCGGGTTCGATCCACCGCCCTGCGCGCTCTGCGCGCGTCGGACGTCAACTTCTGGCCAAAACCGCCCCGCCGCCCGTCCTCGTTTTGTTTTCTCTGCCCGCCCCTGTTCCGAGCCGTGATCCTTCTGGTGGGCTGGTGGGCGATCTCTGGTGCGGGCAGGGGTTTGGGCCCTCGTGGCGCTCTCCCCCTGTCTCCAGGTGGTCGTCCTGCGCTGTGCGCGACGTTCTCTCTTGCAGCGTCCTGTCTTCCTCCTCCTCCTCCTCCTCCGCCGCCTCCTCCTCCGCAATCTCCTCCTCCTCCTCCTCCTCCTCCTCCTCTTTCTCCTCCTCTTTCTCCTCCTCTTTCTCCTCCTCCTCCCCATCCTCCTCCTCCTCCTCCTCCTCCTCCACAATTACACAATATCAAAATACTCTCCCACTTCCCCTGATGGCGTCCCGAAGATATCCGACCCCCCCCGCGTAGTGTTTTTTACACACAGAATTCCCCGGAAGCGGGTTTTCGCCTGCGTTATTTTCCAAAATGCTGCTCTCGCTGAGGCGCCGGCCTCATTTCTGCTCCCGAATCGTTCCGAATCGTGCTCCCGCTGCAGCGTGGGCCTCATTTTCGGATCGGTGTTTGGCCTCCGTCGTTCAGGATGGCGTTCTCGCCCCAGCGCGGGCCTCTTTCTCGCGCGCCCATCCGCCCGCCACCACCGCGCCGCACCACCACCACCACCACCACCACCACCACCACCACAACCACCACCAGCACCAGCACCAGCACCAACAACACCACCACCACCACCAGCACCACCACCACCACCACCACCACCACCACCACCACTACCACCACCACCTCCACCATCACCACCACCACCACAACCACGCACACACGCACGCACGCACGCACGCGCACCACCACCCACTACGCACGAGCGCGCGGAGCCACAGGTCCGCTACGACACGCGTCCACGGATAGAGAAAAGCAGCGCCATGGTAAGGGATGGGAGGGAGGGGTAGGACGTCAGATATGACGCGAGCGCACCTAGCTTGTCCTTTTCCCCTCCCCCTCCCCCTTCCCCCTCCCCCTTCCCCTTCTCCTCCTCCGCCTCCTCCTCCGCCTCCTCCTCCGCCTCCTCCTCCTGCTCCTCCTCCTCCTCTCTTCATCCTCCTCCTCCTCCTCCATCCACCACCCGCCCCATGTCCCGAGGCTCCGACAAGGTTTTTCAGCTCGTCGTTGTCGTTGTCGTCGTGGTCGTCGTCGTCGTGGTCGTCGTCGTCGTCCTTCTGGGTCGGCGGCACCGGCCGTGAGGCCTTCACAATATTTCCACACTGACTCTTGCAAGACGTTGTGGGTATGGGCGCACTCCGGGCCAGGGCCGCATTTGGCAACAAGCGGCAGGGAGGGGGGCCTGAAAAGACTGGCACCGCCTCGACGGGCTGTCTTCCCTGAGCAGGACCTCCCAGCGCGGCGCGCGTTCCAGGTACGCTGGCTGCGACTGATCCCCTTCCTCTTTCTCATCCCCTCCGCCTGCATCCCTCTTCGTTCTGCAGCATCCCACAGTTGCGAATAAGAGGGAGCAAGCGCGGGCTGGGTCGCGGGTGGGTCGCGCAAGTGTCGAGGGTGGGTTGCTGGTGGGTCGCGGGTGGGTCGCGGGTGGGTCGCGGGTGGGTTGCAGCTGGATTGTAGGTGGGTCGCGCAATGGACGACGACACCAAACAATAAACAAGCAATAAACAAACAACACACAACAACACACATCAACAACAATAACGACGACAACAACATCAACAACAACACCAACAACAACAACAACAACAACAACCGCAAATCACCAACAACAACAACGACAACAACAGCAACAACAACACCAACAACGACAACAACAACAACAACACCAACACCAACACCAACAACAACACCATCAACAACAACAATCCGCACTGCGGAAGCCCACTTCAGCCACGCACCCAGGGACAGTGAATGACCGTGCGGCCCCCTATCTCTGATCAATAAGTCCTCCCTGCCACATCCCTAACCGTGTCGGTAGGGCGGGCCGGGCGTTTCGCCTGAGGCTTCCTCGCAGCTTATGCTTATGAATCTTCGAGTTCGCAGCAGCTTCACGGATGAAGGGCGGGTGGTTTTCAAAATGTGGTTCTCGCTTCGCGCCGCGCGTATTCGCTTTAAATGTTTGCAGCCGTTTGGAAGATGACGGATGTATGGTTTTCAACATGTGGCTTTCGCCTCAGCGCCGCGCACCATCACCTGAAAGCTTGCAGCAGTGTCGAAGATGTAGGGCGATTCTCGCCTTAGCGCCGCGCGCATTCATACTAAACGTTTGCAACCACTTCAAACATGGAGGCTGGCTCATTTGCAAAATGTGGCTCTCGCCCAGCGAGCACACTTTCGTTTTAAGAGTTTGCGACAATGTCAAACGTTCGCATGCTTGGAATCCTAAGAACAGCACCCTGGTACGATTTAGGATTGCCAAGACGCAACAATCACTTCGACTCGGGGCGTTTAACTCCCAGGAACGGTCCGGCACGATTTAGGACTGTCAGGGCGCAATTGTCACGTTGATCCGCGGCGTTGCAATCCCAAGGATGGTGCTCTGGCATGAGTGAAGATTATAAGAAGACTGTCTTCTAACGGGCCCCTTTCCGCAATGAAAAAAACTTATAGCAGGGATCTGTCACGAGGGAGTTTGGCAGGAGGGTGTAATGCAACATTGATGCGTCTTGGATTCGCACTAGTCATCCTGCTCCTCTTCTCCCTCCTCCTCCGTAGCAATGTGTTTTCCCTCGCGCACTCCGGGATTGGAACCACAAACGTAGGCACAACCACATCGCGAAAAACAAATCGCTTGACAAACCAAGAACGCACAAGCCAACCTGCAATAGGCAAACTCATGCAATGAACCGTGGCCTGGACAACAAATCGACAACGCAGTTGCTCTGCATGCGTGTGGATATCTCCCAAAGCTCGAACGGCCAACGACGTTTCCTACACACAGCGCCAAGGGGGACAGGAGGGAAGGGAGAGGAGGAAGACGGAAGGGGACGACGAAGGAGGAGGAAAAGGAGGAGGAAAGGGCTGATACGACAATGCCCGGACTCGAATCATCTGACAAACCCACGTCCGCAGCAGAACAGCGGACAAGGAAGCTGCAAGCCAACAGAAGCTAAGTGGCGCGCACACACCCCCAGGCGGTGCGCGGACCAGAGACCCCGAACAGCGGACATACGAAATTTGATGTCAACGCTATGCAACATGCGCGAACACATGCGACGCGGCCGCGACGGCGACGCGGCCTGAGCGCACCGTGCGCTTCCCAGGCAAAACTATGCCGGGCTGCCGGCGCAGCGCAGCGCGGCGGAGCTGGGCAAACAGTGCGGGCCAGCAAGTGCGGGCTCCGCGCGGCGGGACACGCAGAGGGAGACGACGAACTCCAGACACGTAATCAATTCCATCCGTGCGCGCGGCTGTGCCCGCGCACCGTCTCGTGGCACGACTGGTCGAGGGCCTCCATCGCCGTCAGCCCCCTCCCGTGGCGACACAGACAATGTGTGCGATGCGCCGCGGCTGCGCGGGCTGCCGCGCAGACCGCCCTCGCGGGTCGCTGTGAGCACGGAAGCCCAAACCGAGGAAGGCGGCCAACCGCGCGTCTGGCAAAGCAGCGCGCGGCAGGCCCAGCCGCCTACCTGTCACTTCGTGCAAGCGCGAGCAGGTGGCGCAGTGCGCGATGGAGTCCGGCGCCTCGTCGGAGCACCGAGACATGCAAGCAGCGAGGCCCGTGGCACTTTGCGCGCGCCTGCTCGCGGCCCAGCCGTTACATTGTGCGCGCCGCGTCGCTGCCCAGACTCGCAACGGCGCTCGCCCTCGCATTGTCTGTGCGAACTCGACGCAGCGGGATGCCCAGGCCCGAGGGGGCTCTGGCGCGCGCCACCTGCTGAGCTCGTGCTGGATGCGCACCTCCAGGTCGAGTGTCGTCACCTGGGGCAGCTAGGCCGCTGCGGTCAGCTGGAAGGTCGCCATCGCGAGCTGCGCCTACTGCCGCGCGAGGGGCCGCGGGAGAGCGCCACCACCTAAGCGAAGGGCCCTGCGCTTCACCTCCCCGGGTGCCGCCCCGCGCGCCTCGACGCGGCGGGCCGGAGCGTCTGCGGCAGGAAGGAGCGGGCGAACCAATCAGGTAGCCTTCGTCGCAGCGTCGTCCGCCACCGGGCGGGCGCGCCGCCGGAGTGATCCGCGCCCGGGCGAGATGCCCGGAACTGGGCCGCCTGCGCCCGCGCGCCCATATCCGCGCAAGTTGGAGAAACCCAACAGATCGACGTGCCGGAGGTGGCTGGGCCGCCCCCATCGGCTGATGCCAGGCGCAAGCGCGCAGAGCGCCTCCGCCTCCACTGCGGGCCAGGGCGGGGGCAAGCCATTGAGTTGAATCAGAGAGCTTACCACCAAGGCGATGTAGAAAGAACAAGCGACCGCCGCGGCGAGGAAGCCGCCCCACGCTTTCCCCCACGAGGCCGCGTTATCCAAGCACTTGGACAGCGCCTTGCCGCGCGCCTTGCAGCCGCGACCAGGGCCGAGCAAAAAGCCGAGATACTTGGCGTGATTATTGGCCGCGCGAAACCCGCCCCATCCT
>CAUYUJ010007779.1:497500-535000 GCA_963575745.1 Prorocentrum cordatum
CGGCGACGTCGGCGGCGACGGCCACGACGACAACGACGAAAAGGCGAAGACGCGAAACGCACTGCGCACTTATATGAAAATCACTGAGGTTCGTTTCTTGCGCTCTGGAACTGATTTGTTGTTTCCTCTTGGGCGGGCGTGTTTTCAGATTTTGGGATCTGGGGCTGGCCGATGTCGACACCCGGAGGCGGCCCTTAGGGCCCAGGGGTCTCGCCGCTCACACGCCTACACTGGAATGACGTATTGAAGCTAATGTTCCAGGGAGTTTCATTTGGTCTTTCTAAGTTTCGCCTCCTCGTCGTCGTCGTCGCCGCCGCCGCCGTCGCCGCAGTCGCCGCCGTCGCCGCCGCCGCCATCGTCGCCGCCGCCGTCGTCGTCGTCGTCGTCGTCGTCTTCGTCGTCGTCGCCGGCGTCGTCGTCGTCCCAATTCAGGGTCGGCGGTACCGGCCGTAAGGCTTTCGCAATGACGTATTGTTTGGCATCCTATATATGAAGCTATTGATCCCCATGCCCGACTACCCTGGACAAAACTGACCTCAAAGTGCGTTGGCAATTTACTGATGCATTTGCTTTTCTGGGTATGGGTGCCATTGTGTGCGAAGCACTTGCTGGCGCCCCCTCTCCAATGTTGGTCATCGTGGACATTACGAGTCGCGCTTGCCCAGACCGCATTTCGGCCTGCTTCGACATTGAAGTGGCGACGTTGACGGTGCGAAAAGGGGGGCGACATTGCAGGGGCGTGTCAACAACTCGTGAGGTTAATTTTGTCGAGGTTTGCAAGCATGGGGTTAGTGGTAGTAGTGTTACGCCTGCGCCTCCTCACCTCCCACCTCCTCCCTCTTTCTCCCTCGTATGCTGAGACTTTCTCACACTCACTCACTCAGATTCAGACTCGGACTCACTCAGACCTCTCACAGCCATATCTACTCATACGCGGCAAGTGATATCCAGACCCTCAGACACCAACCACTTACACTTAGATGATTCACACTCAGACCCGCTGATAATCAGACTCACGCGGACTAAGACCCACACACGCACACACACACACACACACACTCTCTCTCTCACGTTTACTCAGACCAAATCGTACACGAGTTCCTTCATATTCAGAACCCTCATGCACACATCAATTCATACTCGAACTTCATGGCAAACGCAATTTGAAAGGCATAACACTTGGACGCCCCAAGGGGGTCCCGACCAAAGGGGTTCCATGGGCCCCTTCGCGCCCATATTGTGGGGATGTCTCGAGTGGAACGGCCGTTTGTGGCTGTGGACGCGTCTCCTTTCAGATGCTCAGCATCACCGCATCACCGCAATGCAACAAGCACAACACTGGGGCGTCCCAAGATTGTTTCGCCCAGAGGTGTTCCACGGGTTCGCGCTCAGATTGTATGGACGTCTAAGACAGGATGGCCGCTTGCGGCTGCAGGCGCGTCTCTTTTCAGATCCCCCTGATCACCGGGATGTAGCAGGCATTGCATTGCGCTTGCGCCTCCCAAGCTTGCAACGTCCAAGCATGGTACTTGGGCCTCGGCCATGAAGATTTCCCCGGGCCTGCTCGCGCCAAGACTGTGGGGGCGTCTCAAGTAGAATGGCCGCTTTGGGCCGTGAGCAAAAATCTCTCGTCAGATCCCCATGACCACGCGATGTGAAAAGCAGGTGGTGCACTCATTCGCCCAGCTTGCGGGGACGCCTCGAGTGAAATGGCCGTTCGCGGCTCTGGATGCGTCTCGTTTCAGAGCCCCCTGACCACCGCGACGGAGCAAGCACGGTACTTGGTCCTCCCGATGGGGCGACGACTACATAGAGCTGCTCCACGGGCCCGATCGCGCCCAGACTGTCGAGACGTCTCAAGTGGAATGGCCGTTTGCGGCTGTGACCCCCGTCTCCTTTCGGAGCCCCATCCCTACGGCGATGCAGCAGGCATGGCGCTTGTGCCTCCTCCTCCGAGGGCGCTTTCGCGCCCAGATGGTGGGGGCGTCTCGGGTGGAACTGCCGTTCGTGGCCGTGGACGCGTCTCCTGCTAGAGCCCCACGATCCCTGCGATGCAGCAGGCATAGCACCTGGGCGCTGCCCAAGGGGAGGGAGAGGAGGAGGAGGAGGAGGAGGAGGAGGAGGAGGAGGAGGAGAAGGAGGAGGAGGACGAGGAGGAGGAGGAGGAGGAGGAGGAGTAGGAGGTGGAGGAGGACGAGGAGGAGGAGGAGGATGAGGAGGAGGAGACGAAGGCGCTGACGCGCGCCCCCACGCGGGCAGCGCACGCGCATGGCCAGGGGTGCTCCACGCGCCTGTTTTGCGCCGAGGTGGCGAGGACGTCTCGGGTGGGCTGGCCGTTTTCGGAGGCGGGCGTGCTGCTGCTTCGGCTGAGGAAAAGATGCAGAGCACAGCAATGAGCGGAGCAGCGGGCGGCAGCGAAGGGCAGCAGAGCACACCGCGCACACCCGGACTAGCTCTCACCCAGTCGACCTCGGGCTAATCATCGCTCGCAGTCAGACGCTCACAGCGGGAAGTGCAAGGACTTGAGACGCGCAGCTGGGGAACTCCGCATCGAACACTGATTATGGACATCCATCCGCCTCACTCCTCCCGTCGCCTCCATTGCAACCCAGTCACTCACACTCAGACCCACTCGGACTCAGACTAACTCATACTCAGACTTACTCACACCCAAATTCCCTCATAATTGGAACCAAAATTATCCAAACTCATGCATACTCGGACCCGCTTTTATGCATATCCACCCGCAATCAGGCTCACTCATACCCAGACTCAATTACATTCAGACTCACTCAGACTCAAACTTACTCACCCAAATTCAGTCATGTTCGGAACTGTCAGACCCATTGACACTCATTTTCAGTCATACTCAGACCCGTCCACTGTCATATCCACTCATGCCCATAGCATCTGAGCCACCGAAGGGGAAGCCAGCCAGCGGTGTTCCATGGGCCTGCTCGCGCCTAATAAGGAGGATGGCGTTTGGCCCACCCTTTAGCGTGTTCGGTGGGATGTCGAGGGAGGCATCGCAGGGGCCTCTTGGGTGCCGTTGTTGGGCCTCTTGGGGGCCGTTTTGGTGCCTTCAGGGGCGTCGTGGGGGCTTCTTGGGGCCTCGTGGGCCTCTCGGTGCCTTCTTGGGGCCTCTTGGGGCGGAAAACTTGAGAATTTTCAGTTCATGCTCCCCCTGTTGAGCCCTTCTTGGGGCTGTCTTTGGGCCCGCTTGGGCCGTATTGGGCGCCCCTGGGGCCGTTTTGGAGCCCAGTTGGACCGTCCTAAGGCTCTCCTTGAGCCTTTTGGCCCGTCTTGGGGCGGGCTTGGAGGCCTCTTGGGTCGTCTTTGATTGTCGGAAACACGAAACGTGGAGGAACCCAAAAACATTGAAAAACCCACAGGGATCTCGGGGCACTCGTCTGGGGCCTCGGGCGTTCACTGAAGCATCCCTGGGGCAGTCCTGGCGCAGCCTGGAAACCTTCGTAGGCCGTTCACAAAGCATCTTCGGCGCTCTCGGGGTGTGATTGGCCGGAGCAGTAGACTGTCGTGCAAATGTTTGGTCTATCTGTGCGCCCACGGGGCAACTTTGGAAGCCACGAATGCGCTCGTGGAGCCCCTGGGTCGGCCATGCCGCGCTGTGGCCCTGGTCCTGGGCCCACCCGCGACCTACTCATACATATATATATATATATATGTATGTATATACATATATATATATATACATATGTAGATATATGCCAATTCTTTATGTACACATATACACATATTTGTATATATATATATACATATATACACATTTCCAGGCATATACGTATTTATGCATCATTATGCATCTCTTCTATATATCTATGTACATGCATGCATCATGATGTATGTATATAAACAGATAGATAGATAGATAGATAGATAGATAGATAGATAGATACACGCCCCGTTGACCACTGCCCAATACTCTGCTGGCCCCCTTCCTCGCGCAAGAAACTCAACACAATACGAGACACCGAACGACCACAAGCAGCAAACCATTAAGAAACTTCATTGCAAACATCGAACGAGTAAGAAATCCCACAGCAATTTATCAAACCTTACATCCAAACATCCAAGCAAAAATAAGCAGCACATGATAACATCACACCAACAAGAAACGATACATCTCACAGCAAAACTTCAAAGCCATCATAAACCGCACAGCTATGGTCGACCCTGCAAGAAACACCATCAGCGCAACATCCAAACTGTCAGAGCTACACGAATCCGCACGCATCACCTTGTAACCCTACAAAGAGCCTCATAGCAAACATCAAGCGCACACAACACCTTAACATATATCGCAAATCTGCAGTAAGCATGAACGACGAGCGCGGAGGAAGAGAAGGGGGATGGTGGGGCCACCGCGGCGACGACACGAGGAAACGTGGAAACGAGTGGGCAAATATGCCGACGACGACTTGGGCTATGGAGACGACGACAAAGACAATGAAAAAGGCTGCGTGGCCACGAACGCGTCAGACCCGTCGCGAGCGGGTGCAGCATGGTGCGTCGGCTGGCCAAGAGGAGGAACGACGCTGGCTGAGCACCGGGTGACCAACAAGCGTCGGTAGTCACCAACCTGCTCCTCCTCCTCCTCCTCCTCCTCCTCCTCCTCCTCCTCCTCCCCTGTTCTGTTCCGCAGCTAAATGAACATCAGCTTCAATTGTCAATGCACATACAACAAGTTAAAAGGGCGTGGACCTCCTGCGAAGCCTCAATTGGGGCAATGGCGTCCGCTTCGAAAACTGAACACGGCGTGTCTATAACAGTCCCCGCTGCCATTAATTGGTCATACGTTCAGGCTCCCACATGCTCCAACTTGGATGCCCCACTGGCTGATGATCCTCCTCCTCCGCCGCCACGAACTTCGAAATTGAGGATGTCCTGACGACGAGCGGTCAGACACGCGCACAACGGCCGAGTTTGTCGTGACGGGTTGTCTGCTAAGCACAGGTTTGTTTTCGTTTCGCTGGGAACAGTGCCGAGCCAATTGCAGTTCACATCGCAGAGGCAACGATAACCTTTAACAGGGTAAGCCAAGCAAGCCATCACTAAAAAGGCATAGCCGCGTCCAAACACCCCTCCCCGCCGCCCACCTCCCTTACTGTCTCAAACAGTCTTGCTCCCTGCTGATCCAAGAAACTTTGCGAACGCTCCGGCGAAGAACATGTTGACACTTCCACTCCTGCACCTGAGATGCCAAGCGAGATCGGCAACACTCCGTTTATCGAGCTACGTGGTCCGCGCACCTAGACGCACGTCGGGCGGCAACCAAATTCAGATCTAGGGTGCTCGAAACTCCTTTTGATGCAGCGCAGCTCCGAGGACTGATGCCTGGGCATCAACTGCCGAAACAAAACACTCCGTTTATCGAGCTACGTGGCCCGCGCACCTAGACGCACGTCGGGCGGCAACCAAACCCAGATCTAGGATGCTCGAAAATCCGTTTGATGCAGCGGAGCTCCGAGAACTGATGCCTGGGCATCAACTGCCGAAACAATCCAACGCCACGGCATTGAAATCCGATTACGCGAAAAATGAAGACACGCGGAACAGCACCTGGTGCAAATCAGTTGAGATGTTTTCCAGCTTGCGCAGCTTCAGAGGACTGGGGCATTCGCCTGATGACAGCCGTTGCATTTTTTGATTCTTGGAAAGCAGCACAAGTCCACATGTGGACTGATACAAGGAATCTGGCTGGATTGGAACATCTAAACAAACATGTTCCCTCCTGGCGGGCAGAAAATTCAACCCTGACCGCAGCCAGAGGAGGTGAGACCAGAGAAAGGAAGAAACGGCTTGAGCCAAGCAACGGTCCTACTCCTCCTGCCCCAAACATCCGAGGGTGTGATTGGCTGCTATCGCGAGAGAATAGAACTTGCCCTTGGGGCCCGAAAACGGCCCCTGGATGCCGAAATCGGGAGCAGACTGCCGCGCCGTTACAACAACAGAAATGCTCTTCGGACGCATGGGCCTGCGACCGCAGAGCATTGACCCCCTCGATGCTCTCGGCGTCGAGGCGGCCCCGAGCGCCACCAGGAAGCGACAGCGGCGGTCCAGCGGCGCAGCGGAGCGGCGCTCGAGGATCCTCGGAACATTTGTTGCCGCCACGGCGCGGCAGAGGCAATCCTCTTGCGCGCTCGAGTTGCCGGGGGCGCTCGGCAAACCAACTGGCCGGCTGCAAAGAGGAATATAGGGCGGGGGGAGCGGACGCCCGATGATCCTCAGAACATACGTTAGCGCCAACGTGTGCTCGTCCACCGAGGCCCCTCAATACACGCAGGCGGCGCAACGAGGGCTGACAAAGGCTGCGCGCTATCGGCGGAACCGAACGGGACAAATATACTCCTGGGCTTACATACTTCTTGAGGACGATCGAGGCGCGCGGAAGCCAGGAGCAGACAGCATCGAATCGGGAAGTCGATTCGGATCGGAAAGTGCGTTGGATCGGCCTGTAGCGGTACTCATATTGCATCCTCGGGGGACCTTGTCTGTCCCGTCGCGGCCTGCTCCACGTCGCGTCGAATCCATGTCGGACTCGTCGGATCCGTGTCGGATCCGTGTCGAATCCGTGTCGGAATGCGAATGCGAATGCGAATCCGTGTCGAATCCGTGTCGGATCAGCGTCGAATCCACGCCAGATTCGTGTCGAGTCCGCATCGAGCCCGCGGCGGGCACAAGAAAAGACACCCATTTTGGGGACAGGTGAGGCCCCCCGAAGATGCAGCGGAGTCGAGATCGAGTCGGATCGGCCGCGCCAGGACGCACGGCCTCGCCATGCAAGCGTCGAGCCGCATTGGATCGACGGAAAATCGGAACGCAAGCGGATCGACCCCAAACTCCAGCGTCGTGTTTTTTTCACATCAGAGGTCTGGACCCCTGCCACCTGGAACAGTTCCTCATCCCTGGCCGTTGTTTGTCCGTCCCAAGGTCTGGCCAGTGCCCCCGGGTGGCCGAGATGTTGCCACGACGAGAGGGGGTGCGGGCAGCCGAGATCGACATTGAATCGGATCGATCGGAACGAAGTTGGGAGCGACGGGGGTCTTCTGCGCTGGATGGGCCCCGAGCAAAAATCGGTCACGAGGGTGGGGTGAGGCCAAATCCGCTCAAGGATCGGCCCAGGGACCCCTCACAGGAGGAGGAGGAGGAGGAGAAGGAGGAGGAGGAGGGAGAAGGAGGAGAGCGAGCCGCGTCCAGCCGTGGCGACGTGAAGGCCACCAGGAGGTCTCGAAAAGAAAAAACAGGCCCCCTGCTCCCCGTTCCGCTGGAAGGCGTTTTCTTGTTCTGGGTCTTTACATTTGGCCAACAGGGTGGGGGAGGGGGGGGTTCTGGGTCTGGACCCGTGCTCAGCCGATCTGCTTTTACCGGCCGCGCTGGCACACTTGGGGGAAGGGGCCCTGACCAGTCGCCAAAAGCAGCGAAGGTCTTGATGGGCCTGTTTTCCACCACCACCACCACCATAAGTTGGAGGGGAGGGAGGAGGAGGAGGAGGAGGAGGAGGAGGAGGAGGAGGAGGAGGAGGAGGAGGAGGAGGAGGAAGAGGAGGACGGGGAGGAGGAGGAGGAGGAGGAGGAGGAGGAGGAGGAGGAGGCGGAGGACGAGGAGAATGTGGAGGAGGAGGAGGAGGAGGAGGAGGAGGAGGAGGAGGACCCCCTCCCCTCCCACTTATGGTGGTGGTGGTTGTGGAAAACTGGCCCATCAGATCTGATCTTCGAGGGCAGAGAAATGGCGAGGAGTGTTGTTTTGTTCGGTGCGCGAGCCATGCTGCACGTAGCCCTGGTCGCGCATGCGCGGCCCGCAACTGTTATCGACAAGGGCCCCAGCGTGGCTCGGCGGAACGCGGTTGTGCCCGAAACGGCCAGCCCTGGAGGGAGGCGAAGGAGTGATCGTTTTCTTGTGCATCGTTTGGCCGATCGGCGAACAAACATACAAAAAATGGCCCAATGCGACTCCAACCTGCAGGCGATGGCGGCGGAGGGCCCGCCCGCCTCCGGCCCGCACGGGGCTCCAGGCCGCTGGCGGGTGCGCCGCGGCGTGGGTCAGCAGGGCCTGTTTCAGGGAGCCGCGGTTATCGTCGTCCTCCTCCTCCTCCTCCTCCTCGTCCTCCTCGTCGTCCTCGTCGTCCTCGTCGTCGTCCTTGTCGCCGCCGTGGTCGTTGTCGTCGTTGTCGACGTCGTCTTCGTCGTCGCCGTCGTCGTCATCATCGGCGTCGTCTTCATCGTCCTCGCCCTCGTTCTCGTCCTTGTCGTCGTCGTCGTCGTCTTCGTCGTCGTCACCATCATCACCATGATCATCATATCATCACCATCACCATCACAATCACCATCACCATCACCACCACCACCACCACAACCACAACCACCATCATCATCATCATCATCATCATCATCATCATCATCATCATCATCATCATCATCATCATCATCATCATCATCACCGGCGTCATCATCATCACCATCACCATGGCCATCACCATCATCATTACCATCATCGCAATCGGCATCGCCATCACCATTGCCATCATCACCGTCATCGGCCTCATCACCACAATATCACCATCATATCATCATCCACATCATCACCAGCTCATCATCATCATCATCATCATCATCATCATCATCATCATCATCATCATCACCATGATCATCAGCATCATCATCACCAGCAGCATCATCAGCATCATCAACAGCATCGTCACCACCACAACCATCATCGTCGTCATCATTCTTATTACTATCATCATCATCATCATCATCAGCATCATCATCATCATCATCACCATCACCATGACCATCATCATCATCATCATCATCATCATCATCATCATCATCATCATGATCGGCACCATCATCACCAGCATCCTCAGCTTACTAACCATCATCAGCACCACCAGCATCACCTGCATCATCACCATCACCATCGGCAGCGCCATCATCATCATCATCATCATCATCATCATCATCATCATCATCATCATCATCATCATCATCATCATCATCATCATCATCATCATCAACAGCATCATCATCATCATCATCATCATCCCTGCATATCCTCCCTCCCCTCCTTGGCCTTTTGCGCGGAAACGGGGCATCGTCATTTCGCCCTGGTTGCCAGCCGCTGCAACGAAAAAGAAGGCGGGAGAGAGCGCATACCTTGGCCTACACCGTCCTCCCTCCGCCTCTTCTTCCTCCTCCTCCTCCTCTACCTCCTCCTCCTCCTCCTCCACCGCCTCCTCCTCCTCCTCGTCTGCCCCTTCCTCCTCCTCCCACTCCTCCTCCTCCTCCTCCTTTTCCTCCTCCTCCTTTTCCTCCTCCTCTTCTGTTCCTCCTCCTCCTCCAACTCCTCCTCCTCCTCCTCTCCCTCCTCCTCTCCCTCCCCTTCCTCCTCCTCCTCCTCTGTCTCCTCTGTCTCCTCTGTCTCCTCTGTCTCCTCCTCCTCCTCCTCCTCCCCTTCTTCCTCTTCCTATTCCTCCCCCTCTTTCTCCTCCACCCCATCCTCCTCCTCCTCTTCCTCCTCCTCCTCCTCATCCTTCTCCTTTTCCTCCTCCTCCGCGTTTTCCTCCTCTTCTCCTCCATCTCCTCCTCCTCTTCCTCCTCCTCCTCCTCGTTCTCGCGTCTGCCAAATCACGAGATCGCCCAGTCAGCAGTCCCGCAAATCTACCACGCAAGGGCCTCCACGGCCTCGCAAGCCCCCGGAAGCCTCCAAGGGTCTCCCAAAGCGCTCCAAAGGCCTCTGGAGAGGGCCCCGAGGTTCCCAAGGGCCTCGCAGGATCCCTAAGGACCTCCGATGCTCTTCCAAGGCCTCTGCAGGCTTCGACAAACATTCCCAGGGCCTCCGAAGGTCTCCCAGGAGCCCCCCAAGGCCTCCGAGCTCCGAGGGTCTCCCCGCCCCGTCTCCACCCCTTCTCCGCCCCTTCTCCACGCCTCCCGCGGCCCCTAGCCCACCTCTACGCGCGCTGGCCAGCCCTCGAAGCCCAAGCCCAACAATTCCTGAGATCGAAGGCGTACTGCATCTGAAAAACGAGCTTCGACTCTCAAAAACAGCGTCGGCGTGCAGAAGCACGAGTGGCAAGGCGTTTATCCTTGAAGAGTCCCTTCCCAGACGCGGAACGTTCATTCGTGCAGGGCTAATCAGTCCCAAGATCAAGCAAGGCCCTGATGACAGAGATGGGCCCCAATGAGGGCCCAAACCGCCAAGTGGCAGATCAGACTAGCGCGAGAAGGATGCTGGACGATGGAGTGGCACAGTGGGAGGTGCCGATGAAGCAGGAAGGGTGGAGGGACAGACGACGTTAGCCATGCGCATACTCATGCGTGTATTATGTCTTGCAATGTAATGCAGGAGACGAGACGTGGCGTTGTATGTTACATGACTGCGTTTGTAATGCTTGCGATGCTGGGACGTGGGCGACGTTCGTGACGACGACGATTTGGCTTGCAGTGTTGCAGCCACCCTATCCATCCACAATCTTTCTGGCGGCCACAAGTTGGGCATCTGAAAGAAAGAACCACTTGTGATGCTCGCGGTCGTGAGCGTGACGACCGTCCTTCGCCCGCGAAAAAAGGAATGCGCAGCAATCTTTCTCTCGCCCATGCATATGAAGAAACGTGTATCTTACGCAGAGCCGATGCGCATGGTATTCAACAGTCGGGCCTTTGATGTAGGCTCGCTGTTCACCGCTCTGGTGCGAACAACCGTCGAACAATATCTTGAAAAGTCCATTGCCGAAAGTCCGATGCCGGGGGCGGATGGATGGCATGATCGGCGCGTGGACGATTGCTTCGGCATCGTCGTGAGGAGCCAGGGCCAAAGGCACTGCGCCTCCACCTCCAATTGCAGGCATCGGCTCTATCATAATGCCCTGGCTTTTTTAAAAAGCAACATCCTTGTTCGTGACGCGGGGAAAACTCGGGTCGTTGAGAATCGTTCGCAGTTTTTTCTCGGAAAGCTGGATCAAGCATTCATAATTCGCATACGGCTTATTGTGAAAAATCGTCGCCACGTGCTTGTCCTCGAATATGGATTTAGACTTGAGCAGTGCGAGCCAATAACACTTGCTCCGGAACAAATTCTCATAACAGTCTATGATGTCTGCTGCCGCTATCGGTTCAGGGCGTCTCTCTGGCGCCCAGCCCATGTCCAAGAATGCAACGCGCAACGAGACTTTCGAGATATCGCGAAACACGCAAGCATCCTTCACGCGTCTGGCAAACTGCACGGGACCAAATGCAACCCGATGCGATTCCCAGCGAACCTTCCTCCAGTCAATGTCCATGACTTCGTCGCCAAACTCGCTCTCCTGTTTCACAAGAATACCGCAGCGCAGAAGGGCGTCCACACTGTGCTTGCTGATCACATCCAGACTTGGATTTCCAAACGTAGGTATGCCGTCCACATAAGTCTGTTCCATGACCGCCAACTGGGAGAGGCTCACGATGTGGGTCACCATTGACACATGAGGGACAAGGTCCAGCACTGGCTCGCCCTCGTCATGTGGCTCTTCCCCACCCTCAACTGGAACATCCTGTAAGGCTGGACAAACTTCGCGCGCTGGTTGGAGGCTGGTCGGCACGTGGGCTAATCGCCATAGGAACACCCTCGAACACATATGCCGGAACCTCTGCTGAGTAGTCCACTTGCCTAAGTCAAGCAAAAGAATACCGTTCTCGCCCTGTTCGATGTTGACCCGACCGTTCTCGATGACGCCAATGGGCTTCAGCTCCCGAACGCTGATGCACGTCGACGGGATGCGTTCCCTCACCGCAGCGTTGGCCAAGGTTCGGCCACCAGGGTTAAGATGCACCACTTCGTATAGTTTCACGTCGTCGCCCAATGCATCCAACGCTGCGGCTGGAGGCTCTTGCAGTATATCCCATATGGCATCCACTGTGCTCGCGGGGTCGTCGTCCTCAGCAACCCCGCGCAGCGGCGCAGACAGTGCGCACCCGCGCCGAAGCAAGGATCTGGAGTGGTCCATCAAGCACGACTGCGCCTCCGTCAAGCGCCAATGGCTTTGCTGGCTCGATGTCCGCAAGCGCTTGCTTCCACCCCGCCATGCATGCTTCGATATCCGTATCTTTGTGGAGACACGCAGCTTCGTGCATATCTCGCACCGCTCGCTCACCGACCAGCACCGCAAGCGAACTGGGCTCACCCGATGAGACAGAAGCTGTGACCACACTGATCGTCCATGCCACTATTGCTCCAACGTGTGCCAGAAAACTTCGTGACGCATTGCGTCTTGGAGTTGGCAGTGTCTGAGATTCACGGAGACGCTCGGTGGTAACTTCCTATTCGCGAAAGATTGCTCGCCGTCAGACCCAATGACCGAGTGTTGACCCTCAAGACGATAGCACTGGCCACAGCTAGCTCTGGCAACAGTGGCCACCATTCGTGCACAGGCCGGTTATATGCGCGGAGGTACTCTTCTGTCGCCGCGCGCAGATCTCCTGGCGCCAAGAACATTGACAGGCATGCAGGGCATACAGATTTGTTCGGAAGATCGTCGCACCAATGAACTGCCTCTCTGCAACTCGCTTTCGGATCTGCAATCGCCCCACCAAAGTAGCTGCACGCAACCTTCAACAATTTGATGGGGCACTCGCCTGCGCGCGCGAACTTCGCAGCCAACTCGTCCGGGATGTCGCTGCCCTGGAGGTATGCGACTCGAGAAAGTTCGTCGCGCGCGTTCAGCATGCGAGCCAACTCTTCCGACGTCGCCTCCACAAGCATGCGCCGAGACTTCTCCGCATGACCCATGGCAAGCTCCACGGCGCGGCGCCCTTTCCATGGGCACCGAGAGGAGCCCTCGTGCTTACTGGAACGGGTATCAGATATGTATTCAACGTTGGGTCGATGCAATCTGCCGTGGCAACGGCGCCCCACTAGCCAACGCCTCTCGATGTAGATGCACCGCACTTTCACCCAGAGTAGCTCGATCAAGATCGGCTGGCCGGGCATGGCAAGCGCTGCAGTGACGCGGCGCAAGATGCCTTTGGATTCCTCGTCATCGTCGCGATCACGCCCCTGCTTCGACATGGCGCCTGGGTCCCAAGCTTCGATCAGCATTTTGATTCGTGGGCGCAACTGAAACATGAAAATATATAGCTTCTCCCACCTTTAAGAACAGTTTGCACCCGTCCACATGAGAAACATAACAACTTTTGCGATGCGGTCCTGGAGGCACTTGCTAACGAACCGCTTTCGAAGACCACGCTTTCCCATGAACGTTCCAAGCCCACGGAAGCCAGCTTCGAGGTCCTTCCGTTGCGGCATGGCGAGGCAACCTTTTTTGAGCGCGCCGAACAGCATATGCGGATCTCCAGGCGCAGCCCAAGGTGTCGGCCACAGCTTCCCATGCTCCGCATCAATGTCATGCAACTGCAGGTCTCCCGACGCGAACCGTTAGATGATCTGCGATGCCTGGCCCGCGGCAAAGATATTTGGGCAATGCCATAACTGTCGTTCAGCGCCTTGGTCAGCGTAGCCTTGCTTCATTTTCAAGCGGTACTGCTCCTGGTGAGCACCCCCCCGTCTCCAAGAATATTGAATGTGCCAGGCGTGAATGTTTTTGTTGCTGCTATGCTCGCTTCGCCCCGTCCAAGAGTAGTCAACGGCTTGGCGCGCGTCTCAACAGAGAACACTGAGAGGATCAGGTTCCCAGTCCGGGCACCTTGTCACTGAGGGCGCCTCTTCCAGAATAACGAAAAAATCCTCGCCGATCTGCGGGGAAGCATACGCGCCCAACTGGGAAAAACACTCGCGATAGCAACCGCGCTGCCACTGCGCCCGACGAAAGAGTACCAGCATCCGATCCATCTTGAAACGCCAACTGTCTAGAGGAGCGCGATGTGGCGCATACCATCTCCAACTATCTGGTCGACGCCAGCGTACTTGAAAGCATTTTGCAACGCAGCTTTGACATCGCTCTGGTTTGTTATCTCGTGAAATATCATTACTGCGGCAACGATCTGGCCCAGAGTGTACTTCGCATCGGTCACGTCGTCGTCGTCGTCGTCGGCCAAATCTTGGTCGCCGTCGCCGCGGTATCCGTCCAGCGAGTCGCCCGGGTCGCCCTGCTGCGGGAGAACTGGGGCGGGCAGTGGGCCCATGGCGACGAGATTGGCCATGCCGGCCTCGCATGCGGCCAGACGGTGCTTCGCGAACCACGTGCGACTCTGAGAGGAGAACTGTTGATATTGAAATCTGGGTAGCATTATGCAAACTCTGGCACCTCGAAGGCAACGGCGATTCATCTCGCCGTCTTTGAAGTGGCGAACGTAACCAGCCCCTTTCTTCAAGGCACCGCGGGGCAGATCGACAGCTGGAATATGATGCACGTCATCGAGATGCCACTCAATACAGTCAGATGGTGGCCACAGAAAGTCATGCATCCATTCATCTGAATCCCGCAACGGGGAGATGCTCGTCACGCGGCCCACTGCTGCAATGCGTCGTTCTGCCCGCCTCCTGTCTCCGAGAGTGGCCTCAAAATATATAGCAACAAATGCAAATCGCTGAAAGTAGCACCGCTGCCTCTTCGTTGGTCTGGAGGAGGCCCCCGATGGGGGCCGATGAGGCCTGCGCGACAACTGCAGCCCTCATTGCTGCCCAAATGCTTGGGCCCACCTGGAAACGGTGACGACGACGACTGGTGCGATGCGATGCTTGCGTTGGTTGCTCGGTCAGGGCCCCAGGGCCCTGTGTCGGACGCAATGACCAAGTCCCCCTCGAACTCCTATTATCGGGTCATACATGATGCCTCAATGCTACAGCGGGTCCACCAGGGGTCCCCGCGGGGCCCAGAGGCGGTTGGGATGCTCGGATGCCTTGTTCCTGCCCCGACGTTTCTCTCCCGACCACTGGTTTACCTGACCACGTGAAGGAACGGGATATTATGAGGGGGGGGCCTACAGACTGCGCGTCGACGATGTTTCTGAGCGCATGAGTGCGAGTGAGTCTCAATTCGAGCGGGTGTTTGCGTGAGTCAGAGTGCGAGTGGGTCTGAACGAATGAGTCCCTCACCCCGACCTCTTCAGAAAACGCAACGCTTTGGAGAGGACGCGCAATGACCTTACCTTGCACTACACGAGTGAGGCATGCGCAATCGACAGCGCGCGTAGAAAGCATGCACCTATGGGCACGGATCAAAGTTCCAAACAAAGATTGGAATGTCTACACACTTGTTTCAAAGACCTCATTTTTCTGGATTTCTGTGGCGACGACTGGGAGTAAGCAAAATCATAGGTTTTGGGTTCACGGTAGGCACGGGTCCAGAATTGGAGTTTGTCCCGGGGGGGGGTACAACGCAGCGCGCGCGCCCCAATAGGCAACAGTCAACCATGGCGCTGCAGGACGCAACGAATATAAGTCAACAGATAGGGACACGATGCCGCGGGTGCCCTCGATGACGCGACCGACGCGAGCGGAGGCGGCAGTGCGATGCCAGCGATGGCCGCGCGCTGCCCAGACGCGGCACTGAAGATGATGGCTCGGCGGAAGTGCGCGGCTGCGCGCCGAGCGCTTTGAACGGGGGACGCGGCGCCGCGAAGAGCCAGATTGCACGCGGGCGCGCCGCGGCGCGCAATCTAACCACGAGAGGCGCGCCACTGACAACGCGTTCCAAGCGTCCGCGCGCCAGGCGGCGAGATCGAGCCAGCGGCGCCCGCGCGTGCCGCGCCGGGCCGCGGCAAGAGCTCGCCGCCCCCTGCGAGACGCGGCGCCGGCGGACAGGCGGCAGCGCGGTGACGACGCGCCGGGAAGGCGCGTCGGCGAGGTCGTCATCCGTCGGCACGCGAAACGCGGCGAGGCCAACGTCGAGTTCGACGGCGCGCATCCACGCGGAGCGAACGATGCGCAACTGATCAAACGGCTTCGCGGCGCCCTCGCGGAGGAAGGACTCAGCGCCGGTGTTTTCGCTGTAGACGCGCAAATCGCACTCCTGCGTTTCCCCTGGACAAGTAAGACAGGGGCGGGCAGAACAAGGGGGGGCGGGCGAGAGCGCGCGGCGGCCGCGCCTGCAAAGGTGCACAAGCTCCAGCCACTGCGCCCGGTTGCCCCGGCGTCGCACTAACGCCGCCGACAAGGGATCCAGCGCCCGCGTGGAAGTGACCTGGATGCCCGAGGCCGTGAGAAGCGCCGCGGCCACGCGCGGTGGCTCGCCCGCGTGGTCGCGCGCGGCCGCTCCCCGACGACCCGCTTCCGCGCCTGGCGCAAGCCTGGAGGCGGGGCCTCGCGCCGCCGCTGCAGGGCCAGCAACGAGGGCCCATGTGCCTGCGAGATCATTCGACGCGATTGCGCGCGCAACGGCATGCGAACACAAGGCGCGGGGCGCCGGCCTCCCCGGCCACGCGGGCGCGGCGCTGCGCCCGAGCAGAACGCACCCCAGGCGGCGAGAGAAATGCGACGCCGCCCATGCTGGGCCCCCGGCACGCGACCCGCCGGCGCGAGGGACCTCGGCAACGACCGCGGCCGACGACCCGCCGCCACTTGGCGGTCTCGGCAGGGGCAGGGCGCGCCCAGACAGCGCGCGCGCGGCAACGCCTGGCGACGCGAAGAACAACCCGGCCGCCGCGCGGCGCCCCCGACGCCCCGCCAAGATTTCCACGCCGAAAATGCACAACGGGGGCCCCTAAGCGAGCTTGTCGGGCGCCGCCGCGCCCAGACCGAGCATCGCTGTCGTCCACGAATCGCAGCGCGATGATCCGCAAGAGCACGCGCGCCGCGCCGGCGATGAAGGCGCCCGCGCGCGCCCAACTATGCACTGGCGACGCGGCCCCGAAGGGGGAATCCGCGCGCTGCGCCGCCCAGACGACCCCGGCAGCTTCAAAAACGACCCGAGCAAATCTGCGGTGCTCTGACCAACTGGGAACGCCGCGGGCGGCAACGTCGACGTCTGCCCTCCATGCGCGGCAAGGCCCCGCCCCGCGCTTTCCGGAAAGACTCGCGCTGCGTCGACTATAGCGCGCCCGCGGCGTCGCGGAGGAGCCGCTCCTGGACAGGCGAGAGGCGGACGCGCGCCCCGCCGAGGACCCCCGACGCCGGCAAGGGAGAGGGAGAAGGAAGGACGCGGCTCCTGGGGGCCGCGTCGCCTCGTTCTTCCGCGCCTTGGTCATGTCGTCGAAATACCGGAACGAGAACGGCCCCATCCAAAATCGCTTCGCAAAGCGGCACCCGGCAACTCATGCGCCCCACCGCGGACTCGTCCCGAGTGTTCAGGAGGGTCGCATCGCCGTGCGCGCCGGCGCGAAAACCGACGAAGTGCTCGCGATTCGCTTAGTCGGCTTGGCCCAACAACTCCGCGATGCTCAGCCGAGGGGGGAACACCTCCTGGGTGGGTGGCGTGGCCCGTCCTCGGAGACTTGCCGAAACTGGGCGCCCCTCGTCTTGAAGAACCCCACGCAGCCAGGATCACACAAGGCGATGCGCTCCGCGATCTCTGCGAACAGAACGGCCCTTTGACACGTTGCGCGAAGCGCCGCGTGGTAGGGTCCACCCCCCCGAGCCAATCGCCCACACTGCTGAGAACCTTGAGTTGCGCTTCCACCGCCAGCCGAATTACAGTTGCGATCGATGTAGGCCGTCATACGGTTCGTCGTATGAGGCCTCATCACGATTGTCGGCTGATAACCGGTATGTGGTCAGAAGGTCTGCAGCATCTTCATACCAACCCAACCAACGTGTTGCATATTCTCGATATTTTCTTAATTCGACGGGTCCATTTGAGAAAAACCTTGTTCATGCTGTGTCCGTTCATGTTGAGCGCTCGTATGGCGGCGATTCTTCCTACAACTTACAGGCGCGGCTGTCGTTCCACAATCCAGTTCGCCTACCGCCGAGGTGCAAAAACTTGCTTGCGCCAAACGCCCGCAGCGGCGGGCGGATGGGTGATTGCATGACGCAGGCAGGATTGAACGTTATCGACGGCTGCCCCTCTTGGCAGGCGGAGGCACCACAGGGTTTCCCCCCCGACGTCCGCTCCTCGTCTGGGCCCATTTGGCCGCCGAGCAGGCCGCCGCACGGACCCTATTCCGACAGACGGCGTGGTGCGAAAATGGCCCGCGCGGCAGCGGAATGGGCTCGATCCCGCGTCCGTTCGGCGGGCGCACGGCGAGTCCTTCGTCGTCGCACTCATCATCATCGTCGTCCTCGTCATCGTCGTCGCAGTCGCCGCCGCCGCCGCCGCCGTGGGCCCCCTCCGCGGAGGGAGCGCCTGGAGAAGGAGAGGTCGTGCGCCGAGGACGCACGCTGCGCTCTGGACAGGGGCTTCGTGACGCGGACGCCGAACAGGCTCAGAGTTGGAGGCTCGAAAATGATCACCAGCACCAAAACAAGAGGTTGCCTCCAATGGGGCAAGATGGTCCTAGGTTTTGGTGTTGGTGGGCATCTTTCGGTCACCCAGGAAGCTCGAATGTTACCACCATCACCGAGATCGGGATCATCTTCCATCGGTGGAGGCGCGGCGCCGATATTGGTGTTGGTGCTAACGTCTAGACCTGCGACAGAAATCAACCCCGGGGAATGGCGCCTGCTTCAGGGAGCTGTAGTGCATGTCCGGCTCACAAACCCGCGGGGCATCGCCCGCAACCTCCGCGGGCCTCCCGGAACCTCTGCGCGACGGCCGCCCACCTTGCCATGATTCGCGCGGCGCCGGGGTGGCGACGTCGACTGCAATGACGACCACGACGAAAGACGACGGCGCAAGCGACGCAGACTGCGACGACGACGACGGCGACGACGACGACGGCGACGAAGACGAGTGCGAAGACAACGACGGCGGCGGCAACGGCACCGACTGCGGAAGCGACGTCGACTGCGAAGACGAAGACGGCGACAAAAACAAACGCGAAGACGACTGCTGTGGCGACACGGTGACGACGAAGACGAACACGACGGCGGCGCGACTACAACCACGGCGACGGCGGCGGCGGCGACGCGGCGGCGATGACGGACACGATGGCGGCTTCGGCGGCGAAAAAGACTCCGATCGGCGCCAGTGCAGGGCGGGGATTTATGCATGTCCATCACCTAGGGAACCGACGTCATGGGGCCCCAGCGGGCGTTGGGCGTGGAAGTATGTAGGCCCCAGGGAGGACGAATATATCCATATGCGCCGCCTACCAAGGTCCCCGAAGATCGATCCCCTAGGCTGGGCGGTGGTTATACATAAAACCCGCGCCTCGGAGCCAGGCGCGGCGGCGCTTCGGCCACAGTGGCGCGGGCTCTGGCTTGTGCAGACAACGCAGCTTCGCAAGACCGAGCCCGCATGAGGCCTGCTCACCTCGAGAGGTCTGCGCACCACCTGGCGTGAGGGGAGGGAATCATGGAGGAAACGAGCCCTGGGCTGAGCTGACCCGATACGCAACACGCAGCCCGCAGCGGGCTGACACGGAGCGCAACACGTAGACCGAGAGCGTAGGTCGGGCGCGATGCGTTGGCCAAACCGTGGGCCAAGACGTCCCGAGGCAGCACGCAACGTGATAGCACGGACGTTTTGAACACGGTGCGTGTTGCCTTTCAACACGGGCGTATCATGGCAACTGAGATGACGAGGGAATTGGGCCCTGGGCAATTCAGGACGACGATGAAAAAACACGGGGGGGCAACTGTTAAACACAAAGGCTTCTGTCACTGGGCGAGGTACTGGAGAGGTCGATCGACGAATACCAAGATGATGTACCTCGCCCCGACCTTCCACTCCAGAAGGCGTTCAGCCCTGAACGTCCGCGAAGGGCGACGCCGCCGCGTCGAGGCGTCGCACCCCTGCTGTATGCGGCATGCGTGTGCATGCATTGTACGCGGTCCAACGAGACAAGCATCGCCCCCACTCGAAGAACAAACTGCAATACATACACTTTCGGAGGACCGCTGGGTCCCCCTGGCATCCAAGAACTCCGCGCGGAACTTCGGAAACTCATGCATGTTTAGACCTTTTGTTTTTCATCGGACAAGGGGCTCGTGCTCAATGCCAAGCCACAGCTCGGGCATACATTGACATGGATTCGCGATCCGTGGAACTGGCGCGTGGGCGCCAGACCCATGCATCGGGAAGCTGCCCCCCGAAGCACGAAACCACAGCCGCCTGATCTGGCGACGGAGCGCGCCGATTCTGCAAATTAACAGGGCACGTCGCTAAGCCACGCATCGCCAAGCTATGCTTGCGCTTCGGACCGCTGGGCGCTTCCTCGGACAGCTGGGCCAGGGCGGCCAACAAATCGGCACCCTCCATCGGGGTCTAGACCACCGGCAGGCGCGCTCACCTCCTGCCTCCTGGAGAAGTGTGCCCCTGCCCGAGACGCAGATGCCGGCACGCGCACGCACACACACACACACACACGCACACCCTCTTGGCGTGCGCGCAGCAACGCACCGGAGTCAGGCAGAGGTAGAGCGGAGCCGCGCGGGCCCGCCAAGCGCACGCAACAAGGACATGCTGAGTCCGTCCACAGGGGACCACGCAGCATGACTCGCGGGGGAGCAGATGTTAGGGGGGACGAGAGGGCAACGACCAGGGTGTGAGGAAAGCGCAAGGGGTTCGTGGCGAGAGTCACTGGCGCACGCCAGGTGCGTTAAGGTGCAGTGGCAGACCCGCCAAAGGTCAGCAAGCGTGGTGCAATAGAGGGCTGGCCATAGGCGGCCGGGCGGCAGCACTAACACACACACATTGCCTCCTCCGACGCGGCAGTGAGGTCCAGCCAGCGGGCGGCAAACAGGAGGCAGCCCTAAAAAATGTGTGCTTCCTTGTAGAGCGGCGTGGCAAGCCTGAGACCCCGGGCAAACGCACGCACATAGGCGGCACCGCAGGAAAGCCGCGCGAAAGCGGGAGGACAGAGAAGGGGAACACGTACGCACACTGTTTGGCGTCGCGGCCACGCGCGCAGCTGCGCAGCGGAGGCGGGCCAGAGCTGGGGAGGGAGCGGGGGCGCAGGCCAGCTCAGAGGCAGCAGGAGCATGCCAGATACACCCATCATCACTCAGCGGCGAGCGAGGTGGGGAAGCGAGAAGGGGAAGGCCCTCGTAAAGGCGGCGGGACTTCTCAGAAGCCCTCGTGCCTGGTGAGAAGTTGCCTGCGTGTTCGGGGAAGGCTCAGCAAAAACTTCTCAGAAGGCCGGGTGACTTCCGAGCCTTCTGAGAAGGCCCGCCCCTTCTCACTTCCCCCCAAGGCTCGCAGCCGAGGCAAGGGCATGCCAGATGCACCCATCACGCGCACACGCAGACGCACCGTGTGATCTCACCGTGGGGAGGGGGGCGGGGAGCGCAGAAAGCGCCACCGCGCTGCGCACCGCCGTCGGCGGGGCCAGCCGAGGCCCAGACAGACCGGCCGAATACCGCCCGCGCCTTCCGACTCGGCCTCGGACTCGGCCTCCTCCGCCTCCTCGCTCGCGCAGAATGCGGCGTGGTCCTGAGGTCGGGGGTTACTAGAGGTACCCCTGGCCCAAGGTGCCCCCAGCTGTTCGCTCAATCTTGGAGCCCTTGGGGCCCTCTGGGCCTCGTGAGGGGTGCTCTGGAGACCGTGAGGGCCTCCTTGGGAATCCTGGGGGCACCTTGGGCTGGGGGCACTTCCAGCAACACCCGATGGGGGGGACGACGGGAGGGGACTACCTCAGGCTGGGAGAAAATCGACCCTGAATCGGCGATAGTTCGCCGACGGATCGGCGATGCGCCCCCGATATCGAATCCGCACGCTCCTGGGCGGGGTGGGACATCAGGCCACTATCGGCGATGAATGGGCGCTTGAGGGTCGCTGCGTTCCTCCCCGAGCCTATCCCCCCTAACGTTGCTCTTGAGGTCCCCCGCGCACGCCAGGACGCTGCCCATCCCGGCGGCGCCGGGCCGCGGCCCCAATGGCGGAGGAGGCCGGCAACCCTCAAAGGCCAACAAAAAACTTGCGGGATCAGCAGTTGAGCGGCATGGCCGGAGAGCGGCGATGCTGACAGAGGCCGTGGGAGGCGGAGGCGAAAGCGATCAGTCGTCCCGGGGGAAGGCCCCACGAGAGTCCAGCGATGGCGCCGGAGCGCCGAGAAGCGACTATGCAATCATGCCTGCTGCTAACCAATCTCAACCAATCATCTGTGGGTCTGTGAAACTTCTATGTGTGCAGCGGAGAAGGAAGGCGAAGGACGGCGACAACGACGCCAAGATAAGATGGGGAGAGGCCGTGGGAAAGCAAGGCGCCGTGGTGCCCTGGAAGACGGTGTGTTCGTGGTGTGCACTGCAGTGCTGAGCAAGGGGAAGGGGGAGGAAAACAAGGCGGCAGCAAGGAAACATGGCGACCCCCCCATACAGCGGGTGCAGCCGCCGGATCTCGTCCACGCGCCTCTCGGTTCCGTCGGCCTGGGCCCCCTCCCGGCCGCAGGTCCGAAGCCACTCCCCCCCCGCACCGCCCGGCGCCCCCCCCCCCCTGGCCCAGCAGCACGGGGCCACAGATGGGGGCGTTTTTCCTCCTCCTCCTCCTCCTCCTCCTCTTCCTCCTCCTCTTCCTCCTCCTTCTTTTTCCTCCTCATCCGCCTCCTCCTCCTCCTCCTCCTCCTCCTCCTCGTCCTCCTCCTCCTCCTCCTCCTCCTCCTCCTCCTCCTCCTCCTCTTCCTCCTCTACATCCGCCTCAATCGTTGGAATTGCCTGCTGGTGATCCGCCACCGTGTCTCTGGGCACGGAATGGGCGTGTCTTCAGGTCCTCTCACTAGCCCTCTAAGCCTTAGTCGTGACTCCTGAGCAGATCTGAAAATGGGTCGGAGCCCTTCGGCCCAAATCTCTTGGGGGTTGTCGCGGTTCCCCTGGGACTTGCCAACAGGGCCCCAAGACGGGCCAAGAGAGGCCCAGGAGGCTCCTAAGACGGTCCAAGAGGGCCCCGCGTCACCGAACGATCGCTCCAAGACGCTCAAGATGGCCTCCTGACGGCCCAAGGGGCTTCCAAGACGCTCCAACAGGGCTCGCAGAGGCCCCAGAAGCCAAAATCATTGAGTTGCCATCGGTTTTTGAAACATTGCAGCGTTCTCGCCGTTTCGACGCTCCCAGATGGTCCTAGAGGCCCGCGAAGCCGCCCCAAGAGGCCTCCAAGAGAGTCCCAAAACACCCCCAAAGGACCCCAAGACGGCCCAATAGGCGCCGCAAATGAATGACCCAAGAGGGCCCAAAGGCGGCCCCCAACGGGGCCCAAACGAGGGAGCACGAACCGAAAATCCGAGCTTTCCGCCCCGAAAGGCCCCGGGAACCCAGGAGGCGTCCAGAAGGCGCCCAGAGGCCCCCAAGAGGCCCCAAGGTGCTCCCAAGAAGCCCCCACTAGTCCCCCAAAGGCCCCCAAAATGCCCAAAAGAGGCCCCAAGAGGCCAAAACGACCACCATGAGGCATCCAAACTGCCTCCGAGATTCCTCTGGAAGGCCTCCCGCGAGATCTCAACGAACATCCAATAATTAGGCTTCATGTCCACAGCCCATGCACGGTGGCGGGATGGACCGAAGGTTATTAAATCCTCCGCCTCCTGTTGATTCATCACAAGGGTGCCTGGCGTGCTAGATCCTGCCGCTTCTGGTTCAGGTTGTTTGTTCCAAAACTCCCCCTGGGGCTTCGGCCCGTCCTGCCGGCCACCTGGAAGGGAACCCAGAATCCGGCTGTCAATGCCTCTCCCGCTCCAAGATGGCCTCCAAGACGGCTCAGATGGCCCCACCCCGCGGGGTCACGTTCGGCGCTTTCAGGGGCGCGCAAACATGGATTAATTAGCGATCCATGGATTTGGCGCGCGGTCGCCCAATCCATGGATCGGGGGGCGTGCCCTCCCCAAAATGCGGCCGGCGCCGCCTCGCTCAGCGGCGTAAATCCGCAACTTTCGCATGGAAGCGGGATCCGTCGCTAATCCACGCCCCCTTGATCCATGTTTGCAATCGCCTGAAGTTTGTCGATCAAACCCACGACCCAAACCCACGCCAATCCCCCAGGGCTTTGGGCATGAAATTCAAACTTGTCCTGCGGATCTCCGGGGCCAAGCAAGAATCGTCGAGCGGCCCGCGCGCCCCCAGGCACCCCTCGCGCGCGCGAGAGCGGCCCGGCGGGCAGGGCCCCGGCTCGCGCCCAGAGGCGCGGCGGCTCCAATGGAAGCATAGCTGCGTGTCGTCCGCGCGGAGGCGCCAGCCGTCCTCCCGCCGCTCGAGGCTCGCTGGGACCTGTTTTTTGTTGCCCCTGTTGCTGACCGTCGTCGGCGCTGGCTCCGGGGAGAAGCGCCCCCAGTTTCCGGCTTGCCGCCGCCGGCTCCGCCGAGGGGCGCCGAGGCCGCGGGCGCCTCCGACGCGTGAGCATGAAGCCCCGCGTCGGACAGAGCGCTTTCGCCGATGACTGCCTCGCCCCCGGACGAAGCTACCCTGGCGGGTGGAGTCGCTGCGCCGGCGAACGGGCCCCGCCCCATCGGGCCTCACCTCGTCGCCCGCGCGGGAGATGATGCCCCGATGGTTCGGAAAAGCCACGTTGAGGAGACGCATCACTCCTCGCTCTCGCCCAGCGGCGCGCGCCCCCTCCTCGCGCTCACCCAGGGTGAGCGCGCCTGACTCATGAGCGCGGCAGCAGGAAACGCCCTCCAACACAACCTTCGCGCGTCGAAGGAAGGCGGACCCGCGCCGCGAGACGAGCTCGCCCCCCGCGAACACCTGCGCCGCGAAGGGGAGCAGCCTCTCCGCTGCTTTCCGCACGCCACCCAGACCGCCAGGCCAGCGCAGGGCGCGAATCCCCCCAGCACCATCGCGCGCGCGGAGAGCTGCTTGTTGGCGGCGCCCCCGTGCTCCCTGCGAGGCCCACCGTGCGCCTCTTCGAATGCGGCCGCGAGCTGGCTGGGTTCCGGGAGCATCTCCGAGCGCTTGAGCTTCCGCGCTCTGCTCCGCGCGCTGCTTTTCGCCGCAGCCGCAGGGCCCGCGGCCCCCCCGGGCAGGCGCCGCGCTGCTCCCCGCGGGCCCGCCGCCAAGGATCCCGACGCCAGGCGGCGCCGCGCCCTCGACCTCGGCGACCCCCTCGAAACATCGAATCAACGTCGAGTCTACAGGCCTGCGCGAGGAGTGCCATCGAGCGCGCGAGCACGAAAGGTTTCGCGCAAATCCGTTTCGCGCAGGCCTAGATCCCCGAGCTGCTCCACCGCCGCTGGGTTCCCGCCCGCGGCGGCAAGCGCCATCGCCCGCAGCGGCCCGTCGGCTCCAAGGCCGGCGGCCGCGGGTCGGGCCGCTGGAGCAGGAGGCGCGCGCCCCCGCGCAATGCCATTCAGTCATCCCCGAAACGGGCCATCGGGCGCCCCCCCGCATCGGCCGATGAATGGAGGGAGAAAAATGATGGCGCCTTGTGCCCCGCAGGACCCTCGGGGCAAAAAGGCCGCGGCGCCGTCGGCCAACCGCGCCGCGCACTCCCGCCTGCGAGCGCGCGCGCCCCCCCGCGAAAGCCACGACAGAGCCCCCGCAGCACCTGCCACATTCGTGCGCGAAGGTCACCTTGCGCGGGCGGCAGGGCGCCATGCTGCGCGCGTGGAGCCCTGCGCCCACGCCCCCATCGAAGCGCCCGCGTCGCGCCGACCCCTGCGCCCCTGCCGGGAGCCCCCTCGGCGGGCCATGAGCGGTTCTGCGACGAGGCTCTGGCCAGGCACGAGTCGCTGCAACGGGCCGCTAAACTGCCGACGTGGCCAGCGCCTTCGCGGCCGCCCCAACTCTGCGACGGCCCCGTGCGCGGTCCGCTTCCGCATGGGCCCCGTTTGGCGGCACGGGGGTTCTTGCGTGGTTTTCTACGCTGGGCCCGCGACAGGCTGCGCACGCAACAGTCAAAACGCGCTGCGTGTTTTAGCGTTCTGGGCAATTTGTTGATCGCGTTGCCCAAGCCCCTCGCTGTGCACAATATTGTGATGGATTGCGCTGTCGCGTCGAAAACTGCGCCTTGCCCCCCCCCCCCCCCCCCGCCGTCTTCGCCCCCGCCCCCCCTGGTTTCGTCGTGACATCCATATGCGGGGCGGGGGCCGAACGTGGCGCCCGTGCGTGGAGCTGAAAGATGCGAGGTCAAACCGCGCGATAAGGACGCGCGATGAGGACGCCAGGTGCTGGGGGGGCCACGTCGACGCCTTGCGCGCAGGGCGCGGCCAGGGATGGGCCGAAGGGGAAGGATGCGATGCTTTTCATGCCGCGGAGGCTGCGCAATGGGTTCGCATCATGCTCATCTCATGCATCGCGCTAGATACAAACTGGACCTACCCGACAATCGGGACCCATGTCTCTCCCCGCCCTACTACTCCGCTTAGCTGCATACGCTGCGGGAGGATTGCACGAGCTTCTCCTGGGTCATTGGCTTCGTCAGCACTTCTGATTCGCTGTCGTCCGCGTGGATCTCTTCGAACTCCAGGCGCTTCTGTTCGCGCCGCTGCTGCAAAGCCAAGAGCCTGATCTCGGCGTGTTTCATCTTACCTGGTCCTCCCTTCTTCACGATATGCAATGCGCTGCTGCTGACGCTTGCCGGGACAGGCGTCGCGTTCTCGTGCCACTCGCTCATCATCGATGCCAGTCCGAGCGCCGAATCCCAATGCGCACAGCTTTGTTGACGCTAGCTCGAGGCCGCGCCACTCTGACGCCGTGCCCGCGACAGCACAGTGCACCTGTAGTACTTCAGTGCGCCACCGCTGACTGAGATCCCATCGTCTGTGTCGTCTGCCCAGTCTGGGTCCGCACGGTACTGTACGCTCTGCTTGGTATGTTTGTCTGTTTCCAGTATCAACTCCACGTTCTGGGCCCCTGCCAGGTGCCTTGCCATCTTCTTCAACCTGCGCTGATCTCTCGCGCCGCCATGCCGCGGCATTGCGCTCCAACTCCGTGTTTCATGTGAGCCCTGTGGCATGACGGTTGCAATAACTTCCCCACTCGCATCCTGCGCGCGCCGTTGCTTGCTGGGCTCGGAAACTCGTCGGCGTTCTTCTGCTCAGCCTCGCTCTGCGCCTCCAGGACGACTGGGGGCTTCGCTGTCTGCAACCCGAGCTCCAGGGTAACGTCCTCGATCAGCGACGTCTTAGCCTTGATGGTACAGCCGCCCTCGATCTTGCGGACCTGCATGCTCAAGAAGGTGCCCTCGACGCCCGCGTTGCACAGAGTAGCCTCGTCTGAGAGCCCGAACTTGTCGCCCATTTCCGCCAAGTGTTGGTCTGCTGACTCCTGGGGCACTGCCACGAGGAAATCATCGGCGCGTCGTCCTGCGTTGACCTTGTCGTGAACCCTCATGCAGACGCAGCCGTCGTAGCGCCCTCGATCAAGACTCATCTGCTTCATCGTCACTGCGCCGTGATTTTCCCAAGCCTTGGGTGCCCTCTTGAATCCTGGGAACGCATGCGGCGCTTCCGGCGGGTAGTATGCTGCTGTTTCGGGCGGCGGTTCCAAGAAGATCCTTTCCTCCGCCAGGGGCGCCTGGATGAATGCCCCACTGCAATCGCCGAGTGCCACCACGTGGCCGTTCACTTCCGCGTTGACCAACATCGTCTTCAGGTGTGGTTGTGGCGGACTGGTGAGCGTACTGGTCGAACCCCCCTACGTGGTTGATTTACCCTTGTTGCTGCCGTCGGCCCACTTGCCTGTCAAGATCTTGGAGGTCGTCTCGACGATCGGAACCTGTTTCGCGATCTGCTTGCCGTCGCCCGCGATTTTCTCGAGGTGGTCCACCCTCTCCCTGTAGAAATCGCCTCAATTCGCATGGACCTCGTCGTCCTCCACGGCCGGCTCCTCGCACGGATCGCTGACCGAGCAAATCTTAGCGATCCGTGACTTGCTCCTGGCCTGGCCACCTCCGTCGTCTCCGTCTCGCTCCTGTTCGGGAGCCGCTACCCGGGCTGCTGGTGCTGCCCTTGCCACCGCCTGAGCTGGTGGTACCGAGCTGCTCACCGCTGCCGCCCTCGCTGGGCTGTGCCTCGCCGAGAGCGTTCCAGGAGAGCCCAGATTGTCCTGCTGAGTTGTTGGCGTGGGATCCACGTCCATTGGTGACCTATGCCTGCAGCGCTGAGCTTGCAGTCTGGCTCCATCGACACTCGTGTCGCCGCCGAATGGCCGAATGATGCGGAGCCTCCTGGTGGTGCTGCTGCTGCTGCTGCTGCGGGTCTGGGAGCGTGTGTTCCTCCTGCTGTGGTTCCTCCTCGTGGTGGGGTTCCTCCACAAGGCGGGGTTTCTCCGGTGAGGCCAGCGCCGCTGGGGGCGTTAGCTGAAGATGGTCTCGGCCAGCTCCACTACCATGATGCTTGTCGTGCCGAAGAGGCTGCGCAGAGGGTGCGGATCAAGCCCATGCCATGCAACAGACTGGAAGCAAGCTGGACCTACCGATGGTAGGGGAGCCATGTCTCTCCCTACCATGGTGCTCCGCTGCCTATGATCCTCCATATCATGCACGCTCGGTTCTACTCTTACCGTCAACAGGATGCAAGGGCAACCTTGGAAACCGCTCATCCTTACCATGCGGGCTGACAGTAACATCCATAGATGGGTCGGGGGCTGAAAGTGGCTCCCGTGCGAGCTGAAAGCGATTAAACAACGCTCTGACACAGGTGCGACACGGGCCTGGGAACCCACGGCCCGTCCGCGGCGGACTCCGACGACGGAAAACGACGGGCCTGAACCACAAAAACAACCAATAGTTGTTTAGCGTTTTCAGGGTTTTGGCTGGGACCTGAAAGATCTAAAACAAAGATGTCCAACACGCCGCGTTGAAAACTGTACAAAAACCTCGGGCATATTCAAGATGAGCGAAGCCTTTCGGGTATCGTTTTGGCTCAGGCGGCATTTCTTGAGGCGTTAATCCTGTTCCCCTTTCCCCCCCCTCGTCATCCCATCTTGATCACTTCCTCCCTTCCGCCCTCCCCTTCCCCAGCCCCCATTCGCCTTCTCCGCCTCCCTCTCCTCTTCCTCCTCCTCCTCCTCCTCCTCCTCCTCCTCCTCCCCTCCCCCTCCTCCCCCTCCTCCTCCTCCTCCTCCTCCTCCCTTTCCTCGCCCTGCCGTCCTCCTCACCCCACCCCCGCGTTGCATCTCCCCCTTGTGGCTGACTCTCATGTGGCCCCTCCCCCCCCCCTCCTTGCGACGCTCCAGAGCGGAAAGTCTGAAGACCAAACACAACAAGGACCCGGCCGCGGACAGACGGGCACAAGAGAGAGAGAGAGAGAAAGAGAGAGAGAGAGACGAGATGGGTCCCCGTCCTCTCCCTCCCCCCTCCTCCAGCACCCTCCTTCAGCCCGCCCACGTCCACCCAGCCAAAGACCCATCACAACCACCACGCAGGCCCGCAGACCGCTCTGGCTGCCCGACTGCTGGAGGGACGCCCAGACGACTCCCTGAGGCTACAGGCGAAAGGCTCAGCATACGCCAGAGCACCCCGCATCCCCCTTGTTCTAGCATCCTTCCTCTTCCTCCTCCCCCTCCCCCTGACACTCTCGCCATCGTGCTAGCCCCGTCCTCGCTTCGCTCCTGCCAGCGTCTTCCTCGATTCCCTCGTTCCTCCTGATCCTGATCCTTGTTAATGTTGGCCCTGCTGCAGAAAGTCCGTCATCATGTTGGACACAAGACACTGTGCTACGCGTGGCAGTCCCTTTCACGGGGTACCGTCGGAGCGCTGACCTAAGGAACCCTAAATAAGGAACGTGGCTCCTTGTTGTTCCATACGTGAAACTTCGATTTCCCATGGAAAGCATCAGGAAACCCTAAGGTGAACTGTAAACCAACTGAGGAACACTGAGCCCCTCTCAAACGTAAAGGGTTCCTTCTTCAGCGCCCCGACTGTACACCAGGACTGCTTCCTTCTCCTCGTCACCCTCCTGCCCTCCTCATACGTAATGAGCGTTTGCTTAGTCGGCGTTTCGACATTGGGCGGAAGGGGGGGGACGGGAGGGTCTGGCTCCGGACCTCTGCTTAACGCGACTGTTTGCAACAGTGCGTCCTATGGGGGAGACCCCACCTGCTTGAAACAGGAGCCAAGAACAGCCAAAACCTACTCCATGCGGGGGGGTGAGGAGGGGTACGTGGGCCCGCGCCGATCGGCAAAACAAGAAATAAGAAAACGACAAACTCCTTGGTTTCCTCGTCCCGTCTTCCCGTCCACCCTTCCATGAGGACGGTGCTGTCGCCAGCGATGCCTCCGCCCACCTTCTAGTGGCGACTCTCAGAGCCCGGCCACCCAGGATAACGCGCAAGCAGCGGGACGCGAGAGAAGACAGGTGATGGACACGTGATGTACACGTGGTGGAGAGGAGGAGGGAGGCATCTGGCAGGGTCAAGCGCTGGACATCCGAAAAGAATTGTAGCTGAGTTGCAGAGCCAAGATACTTGGCATGAGAGAGGACGGGGAGGGAGACAAGCGATACACTCCACTGTTGAATCGAGGGAGTGGGCAAAGCTCGGGAGAAATGATGGAACAAAGGGATTGGACAAGCGGCGAGAAAATGAAAGGGATGTGCGGGAGCGGGTCATCCTCCTAACTCCCCTTCTCCACCTCCTCCTCCTCGTCCTCCTCCTCCTTCTCCTCACTCTACAGTTACAAAATATGAATACTACTCTCATCTCTCCCCTGATTCTGTCCGGAAAGTGCCCCGTCCTCTCCACGTATCCTTTCTTACACACAAGATTTCATGACTTGTTTTTCCAGTGTTCTTCCAACCTGGTCGTTTCTGGTTCTTCCAAAATTGTGTTCCCGCTGCAGCGCCGCCCTCATTCCCACGCTTCGGACATTCAAAGTCGTGCTACCGCTGCAGCGCTGGCTTCGTTCCCGCTGCCCACATCGGGCAAGCCATGTTGCGGAGAACATGGAGCCAGACGGGCCACTTACCCTCCGAGTCATCCAATGCTATGCCACGGCATGCAATGCGATGCTGTGTTTTGCACCACTGTGTGATGCCATGCTTTGCGTTGTTATGATTTGTGATGCAATGCTCGCTACACAATGCCACGCCTTGCTATGATATGCTATGCTCTGCCGTGCTCTTCTACGCCATGCTCTTCCATCCATCGCGTACCCTCTTGGGATCATTGCCCTGCTCGACATCCGACCGTGCGAATAGACAGGAGATCTACGCCATGGTAAGGGATGGGAGGGATGGGTAGGACGGCAGATGTGACGTTAGCGCATCTAGCTTGCCTCCGCCCCTCTTCCTCACTCCCCTCCTCCTCCTCCTCCTCCACCTCCTTCTCCTCCTCCTCCTCCTCCTCCTCGTCACTGGACGGAGGCGCAAGAAAACAGGGACCAACTACGCGAGAGGACAGGTGGTGAGGGAGCAGCGGCGGGCGGGCAGGAGAGGCAGAGGCAGGAAAAGAGCGAAGGGAAGGACGCCGGATGAGAGGTGTGAGGCGAACAGTCATCACAGACGGAACACTATTCGAATAAGTGGTTGGGCGTACGCTGAGCGCGGCGAAGACGAAGCCAACGAAAACCACATAGCAAACAGCAGGCAGGGAAGGATACGACGACGACGAAGCTGACGGCGACGACGCAGAGACCTGCGGGGCAGACAGAAGCAGTAGACACCAAAGGACGAGACACTGAGTGGAGAGCGATGGAAGAGCGGATGACGCTTCACAGCGCGACCACCCAAACTGTAAGCGGTTACCAATGTGCCACCAGAATTCGCAAGGCACTCAGATGCCGCGACAGCGGCGGAACTGAGGGGCTGAAGGAAAACACCACTGATATTAATCAAGGAACACGCAGGGACACGATAAGAAACGAGATGTGACAGGAGGGGCCGAGGAAGGGACCAGAAGAGAGCAGAGCAAGGAAAAAGGACAGCAGGAAGGAATATGAGTGAAGACGGGAGGAGGATGCTTGGAGTGATATGGCTGAGGGGCGCGTTAACCCCACTGGTGGGACCAGAAGCATGGTGTACCACCTTGGTGTGCAACCCGAGGACAGGACATGTCCTACTGCGCGTGCGACGGCTCAGCTTGAACCTCGTGCCTGATGGGGGGCAGTACAGCCAGGGGGACAACATCGAAGACCCCTTTAGGCTCAAGCCGGACCGTGGACGAGACTAAGGATATTCCCCTGGGCTTTCCTGCCGCCGCTGCGACTGGGCCCTGTTGGAGCCAGCTCAGATCTCTGCGGTGGGCTGGGGCAGTGGTCAGATGCCTCAGCGAGTTGTTCCATCAGTGGTGCAAGCTATTGTGTCTAAGCTAATTTCTGTTCAGGAGGAGGAGGGAGGAGGGAGGAAGATGGATTGGAGTAGGAGGGAGGACGAGGAAGGAGGAGGGGGAGGGAGAGGACAGGGGAGAGAGAGGGGCTGGGAGAGGGGGGAGAGCGGGGGGGTAGCAAGGAAGGTGGGGAAGGAAGGAAAGAAGCGGGGAGGGGAGGTCGGGGAAGAGGGGGGAGGGGAGGAGGGGGAGGGCAATCGAGGCAATCTACGTGCGCTCGCGCCAGATTTGGCATCCCTCCCCCTTTACCCCTCCTTTCCGATTGCGCTGTCTTTTCTCTCCATCCGCCGACGGGTGTCATAGCGGACCTGGAGCCCTCAAAAGGGCCCCATCATCTTATGCGCAGTCCTCTCGGGCTCTGCCTTCCAGCCTCGTTGACCACCTCACTGTGCACGCCCTGCACTTGCTGCTCCTCTTCGGCACGCCCGGGATGTACTACACGTTCGGCTCTTTCTTCTCCGCCGCTCCTGTCCTCTCGCGTCCAGTCGTGCCCCAATGTGTTCACGACGCGACCCGCCCGTTGTTTTGACTGGCACCAGCACCGGCCTCGCGCCCACTTGTACCTGCGGACCTAAAAAGTGCCACTCGCAGTCCGGAAAGGTGATCTGCGCACATTGGAGGAGGAAGTGGTGGATGAGGTAGAGAACGAGCAGAGGGAAGCGAATGAGGAGGAGCAAGGAGGCGGACGAGGACGAACAGTAGCAGCAGGAGCTGGAGTGGAAGGAGTAGGAGGAGCAGGACCAGGGGAAGGCGCAGGAGGGGAAAGGAGGGAGCGACAACGATGACGAAATACTCGGGCCCAAAAAAGTGGCCCACGCTGGGGCGAGAGAGCCTTTCTGAACGACGGGAGCAAAGCGCCCGCTGCAGCTGCAGCACAATATTGAAAATACCGGGTGTTGAAAACCCGTGTATACAGACCAGTATTCAGAGGCGAGGCACTCTCAACACGTCTTCGAGTAAGAGAGGAGACTAGCATTCATGTGGTGTACTTGTGGGATGGATGGAGGGAGGGCGGGAGGAGACGGGGACGGAAAGAGAGGTGGGCGCAGGCGCGGGCAGGGGAAAGGGGGGGAAGCGGAGAACGGACCGGAAGTAGGGCTACGGGGAAGGGGAAATCTCCGCCTCCACCTCCTCGTCCTCACCCTCGTGATCCTCCTTCCCCGCTCTGCGTCTCCTTATCAATAAATCCTCCCTGTCGCACCTGCGGACGTGTCGGCAGGGCGGGCCGGGCGCTTCGCCAGAGAACCCCTCACCGTTCATCATCCTGCAGCCTGAAATCTGCAACAGCTTCAGAGATAGGTTCAACATGCGGCTCTTGCCTTTTGCGCCGCGCACGCTCGTATTGAAACGGCGGCTCCTTCTCAAAATGGGGTTGTCGCCCGAACGCCGCGCACATCCGTTTATAAATTTGCAACAATTTCACCGATGGAGGGCGACTCCATTTCAAAATGGGGCTCTCGCTTTGCGCCGCTGCACACTCGTTAAGTTTGCAACATCTCCAAGGATGGAGGACGGGCTGTTATACAAACTTGATCTCGCCCTAGAGATGCGCACATGAATCTCAAACATGTGCAGCAGATGCAGCGGTGGTGGGTAGCTCATTTTCAACTGGGCTTCCGCTTGAGACTTCCACCACAATAAAAACCATAACATTGAACATATGATACAGCTGCATAGCTGGAGGGCGACTCCTTTTTAAAATGGGGCTCTCGCTTGAGACTTCCTCGACGCCCATGGCCAGACTTGTGCAAGAGTTACACAACTGGGGCGGTCCTTCTTCAAAATGGAAATCTCGTTGGACACTCCGTTGGACTGTATGATCATCCCTTTGCGTAGTCCTTTTTACTCACTGGATGGGGTGGGAAACCAATACAAATTTCAAAACTGAACTTTCGCCTGAATGGCATGCCCATAGGCCCATCGGGTTTGGGTCATTCAAGAGGACGCTTCTTGAAGTGAAGAGGAAGGTTTGGAGTGGCTTCTGAGGATGGGGCTCAGGAAGGGATGGTTTATTACACTCTTGTTGATGCATATTGGGTTTAGTCAGGTCCCCTTCCTCCTTCTCAGCCACATAATCGTCATGCGCATGATCCTCCTGCTCAAACAAATCTTGCTACTCCTCCTACCTCCTATTCCTTGCTTATCCTCCCCATCCCCCTTGTCCTCCATCATTGTCCCTCTATCCTCCTCCACCCTGCTGGCGCTATCTTTTCTCTGACTCTCCGAAGAGAACAGTCCGCGCAGAAGACAAGCCGCGCTGGCATGCCGCCCGACTCCTATCAACTGGTGCGGGTGAGACGAGGCCGAGGACGATGGGGACGATGCGGGATGCGATCCTCCTCGTCCTCGAAGGGGGGGGCTACCTGAGGGGGAGGGGGTAGGAAATCAGCTGCATGCAGCTGGCTTTCCACGGCGCCTCCCAGCGCTCGGGGCGGCTGCGCATCGAGGAGAGTGCACGGCGGCGAGGCCGAAACTGGACACACGCAGCAGATCTCGCACCACCCCTCTTCCACGACCCCCCCCCCCCCGTTCGTCGTCTCCGGAAGCAGGAAAGGGGGAATGGAGGTGGAGAAGGCGGGCTGCCGTGAAAATGCTCGAGCCTCTTGGCGGGAGATCCTGCGCCGAGCGTCTGTATCTACAAGGCCAGCTGGCCCAGCCGGAGGCCGCTCGAAAAGCCTCCCACCCGTCGCAGATGAGTTCGTGATCACCGCGCTAACCATCTCGGCTATGTCCCCTCCGCCTCCACCCTCCCTCCCTCCCTCCCTCGCCCCCTCTCTCACTCCTCGTCTTCCTCGTCCATCTCCTCCTCCTCCTTCCCCTCCTCCCCCTGCTCATGCTCCTCATCCTTCTTCGTCTCCTCCTTGTCGTCGTCGTCGTCGTCATCCTCGTCGTCATCATCATCATCATCATCATCATCACCACCACCACCACCACCACCATCATCATCATCATCATCACCACCACCACCACCACCACCATCATCATCATCATCATCACCATCACCATCACCATCACCATCATCATCATCATCATCATCAGCAGCATCAGCATCAGCATCAGCATCAGCATCAGCATCAGCATCATCATCATCACCATCACCATCATCATCATCATCACCATCACCATCACCATCACCATCATCATCATCAACATCATCATCACCGTCACCATCATCATAATTATCTTCACCATCATCATCATCAACAACATCAACATCATCATCATCACCATCATCGTCATAAACATCATCATCACATCACCAGCATCACCATCATCATGAGGTCATCATCATCATCATCATCATCATCATCATCATCATCATCATCATCATCATCATCATCATCATCATCATCATCATCATCATTATCGTCACCATCATCATCATCGCCATCGTCATCATCATCATCATCATCATCATCATCATCATCATCGTCGTCGTCGTCGTCGTCAACACCATCACCATCAACATCCTCATCTTCAAAATAATTAGCATCTCCGTTCCAGACGCCAACAAGCAAAAATCGTATGGTGGGGTTGCACAGCCGGGAGGCCTCAAGTCTTGTAGTGCTCGTAGTCCATAAACCTCATCTGCTCCTTTACGCAATCGGCAACTACACACAATCACCATGGACCATGCCTGGCCAGGGCCATCCTGCGCCCTGGTATGGTGTATACTAGCGACCGCTGATGAGCAGCAGTATGCATCAACAGCCGGGAGAGAGCGATTCCTGCTGAAACTGACTCTCGCGAATAACACACCTGCCCTCCTGACCCGTCTGCGCACCGTTCTGGATGGCCGCGGATGCCCCCCCCCCCCCCCCAGACACTCGACGGCACGATGTGCGTCAGTCCGCGGCCCCAGATCTCACAGTCCCTTCCCCGGGGTCAGCATTCCATCCTGGATCCATTCTTGATTGTTCCTTGGGCGTCGCCTACTGGGAGGCGATAAATGGGGGCGGGGGGGGTGGGAGAGAGGTGCATTTCTCGGGCCCGAAGACCCTAAAGGGCGCTCCTTAGGACCCTACAGGGCCCCTTTTCTGCAGCCCTCGCTGATCCACCCCCCACCATTTATCGCACCCCCATTATATGCGCTCCAGGGCTCGACAGCAGTGCCAGGACTGAAGAAGGGCATCCCTCGGATGTATGGCCCTGGCCAATCACGGTGGTGGTGTGCCTGCTGCGGATCCTTGAGCTTCTCGCCGCTGACTACCACGCCCACGGCCAGCACCTGCACGAAGGCCCGGGCAGACAGGGACTTTTGGCAAACCACGACGTTGGCACGCCCACCGTCAGAACTGCATCCAAAGGAACAAAAAAACGCTTTCCACTCTACGGGAACGGCGCCCATGCACCGTAATTACCATGTCTGGACTCCGTTGATGCCCCGCGCGGACGCGGTACGGTGCGTAGTTCTGCAGGCGTCGAAGGCCGAAGAGTCATGCACCGCACCATTCCCTGGGTCGAGGATCGACGACGCCTCGGAGGACGCCAGCGCGGTGCAGCCGTCGCGCCAGCAGGAAGAACGCACCATCAGGAACGAGTGGCTGTGTTGTTGGCGACGGTGGGCCTACGACCACACACGGGCTCCACTGCATGAGTCCGAGGAGCGGCCCGACAACCGGAGCCCCCCCCGAACCCAAAGCGGTCCTTCCTGCAGCGACTCGACCTTACGGCGCACACACGCCGCCTACCACCACTTGTCGCTTTCTCGGGAGCGGCCAAAAGGGGGGTGTCCAAGAAGGGGGGGTGCAAATCATGACCGGCGGCATGTGCGCGGCCCAGCGGGGGGGCCAGGGACGTAATGAAATTAGAAGAGGCGCCATGAAATCTGGGGAAATATCATGGCCCCCGCCATGATATCTACCCCCCCCTAGTCATCACCCCCCTCTTTTCCGCCCCCGACTTTCCCCCGCTGGATACCGCAGAGTCCTGGTTCCGGGGATGCGCTCACCTGGGCCGGGGCTGACCAAGGTCAGCCAGGGGCACGTTGCGAACACGGGCCGGCGACGCAGTACCTCGTAACCCTGGGCCAGCGGTCAGCGGAGGGAGGTGGGGGGGGGAGAGGGTAGGGCCGGACCTAGGACAGAAGGGCACTGTTCAAAAAAATGAGGCCCTCCGCCGACCACATTGAAGAACAATCGACGGCACCCTCCCCTAGGATGCACAAGAACGTCCAACGAACACGATGAACCCACGTGTCCCCGCTTCCTCCTGGCACGTGCGCCTCGATGGTTTGTGGTCGAACAAGGAGAATAGTCCCCAGGAGAGGACTGGCCGACTGGCGGCCTGCGCGGAGAGACCGTGGCCGCTCACCCGATCAGCCTC